>OZ005651.1:161817123-162189623 GCA_963930645.1 Salticus scenicus
TTTTCAGCTCAGTCGAATAAGAGGTTTAGATGCTATCGCACTGTAAGAATTTTGGGCACATAGGCCATAATGATAAAAAAAGTTTTTGGGTTCCTGTAGAAAAACTATAAGAGCTATAATCACAAAAATTAATAGGGAGAGATAGATTCACAAAAATCAATAGGGTTCGTGTTATGGTGACCTATAACATACGTACGAACTATCAGATCATTCGAACAAAGCTTTTAGGTGCTGTCGTGCTCACTCACAAACGTACATACACACACATATACTCACACACACATACATCATTCTAAAAATAGTAAAAATAAACTCAGGGAACCTCAAAAAATATAGAAACACCGAAATCTCAAAGTCAGATTTTTTTTATATGATTACAAAACTTTCTATACATATGTATATTCGGGAAGTAATAAATGAGTATTTTCTCAGTTCATCTTTATCCAAACGAAGACTAAAATAAATCTGAAAAAGAAGGTAGACAATTTCAATTTAAAAAAGAAAAGATGAAAAAAGAATGATCAATTTTCTTTTGATATTTTTCATTTCAGCTTTCATTTTTTAAAAACAAATTTTTATGATTTTTTTTTAACTAGCACCTCTCCCCCCCATTATTTCCTCATTGCGTTCCCTAAGGCTATGCCACTACTCAAGCAGTTCTAGAACACACGCAGAGAAGCATGGAAAATAGAATTTATAATAAATCATATAATTTCTAAATAAATATACAAACCAGACAATCTATACATATTTTACATATAAAATACTTCATATTATGTGAAGTTGGAGTACTGTGATTATGTGTAGTAAATAGTAATAAAAAAAAAAATTCAAGAAATACATACATATGTAAAAATAATATGTATAAATATATTATTGCAAGTATTTATACAATGGAGCATTAATAATATATATATATATATATATATATATATATATTACAGGAAAAAAGTATATCATTCGAATAAAATTGTACGAGCAAACAGAAAAAACAATTTAAATAACATATATTTACGGCGAATTCCATTATAAAAAAAAAAAAATACATTAAAATATTTATTTATTTATTTATTTTTAATAATTGAAATAGATTAAAAAAAAAAAAAAAAAAAAAAAAAGAGCAAACTTCTGCCTGTAATTTTATGTAATTTTCCCTCTTCAAACACATTTATATATAGATATATATAATTTAATAAAATATACATTTTTTTCTCGTCATTCTGCAAGCGCCTTGAGTGTAAAACTATGAAGAAATGTAAGCGGGGAATCTGGGTGAAATGAACATTACCCAAATGTATAAATGAAAAAAAAAATAATAATAATAATAAAACTTTATAGATGGATAAATAATAAAATGTTCCATTGTATACAGACTTATAGACATTTAAAGCTAATCAAATAACAAGTACTTACTTATTTTTTCTCCAAGCTGCAAGTATTTCACCTCCTCAATGCTTTTTTCTTGGTCTGGAAAGTAATAATCTTTTTCCATTCCCTTTCCGACTAAATCAGAAACTCATTTTGGGAAATAAAAAAAAAAAGAAGCAATTATAAATTCTTGGACTTCTGGAGCAACTGAGCAACACAAGAATACTGAACTTATGTGAAGCTTCGCATTTTATACTTTTTGTGAAAAAGAGAATTTCACATACTTCTTTTTAAATGGGTGCAAAAATTACTAATAATCATCTTTTGTCAAGTACAATAACAGTTCAGTGAAATAAACGTGTTAGCATTGTTGCACCCAATGATTCTAACACACATGATAGCAAATAGGCCATAAGTTATTATCATCTAGTCCATTTTAATATTGATAAATGGAAATGGAAATAAAAAACATAAAAGAAAACAATTTCTAAACTAAGTTTTATGTGAGTGTGGTACTTATAATGTTCAAAATGTAAAAGAATAGTGTCGACTAAGTGTCTGCATCGCTTTTTATCACAATTTTTTAAACTGTGGCGCGTTGACAGTTTAGCATTATTACTGAGGAGTACAAATGAAGTCTAAGACAAGTTGCAATACCTAATAACATAACCTTAGAACACTTTATTCATGGTGTAGGTGTATACTTCACATGAAACAGGGGAACGCGCTTTAGAAGCGCCGAAAAGATATTTTTTCACAAAGTATATACATGTATTTTACAAATGTACAAAAGAAGAATCGGGATAACAATAGTATACTAAATAGAACTTCAGTAGTATTTATCTATTATTCAACACTTAATAAATAAATCTTTTATTAACACAGAGTTGGTATTTTGGATTCTGTAATAATTCATGAAAGGATGGACTTTGTTAAAAAATTCTAGTGATTTTCTGATTACAGTTTGATTATTATTATTACTATTATTTTCTATTCAAAATCAAAATAATTGACCAAAACTAATCGAAATAAAATAGTAAGTGAAATTGAAAATCTTCCTAACTGAGAAGCAGCTATGAAAACTTTATATATTTAACGTAACAGTACAAAACACGTTATCTAAATTTTATTTGATTTGTTGCCATTCTTTGTGTTTTGGACTTTAAAAAGAAAGAATGGAAGAAAAGAAAAATAGCAGCAAACTAAAGGCATACATTACTAAACATTTAGATTATTTCTAATTTTGGAATTGACTGAATATGTAAAATCTCAAAATAACGTCATTTAGACTCAAATAATAATAAATAAATAAAAGGAGTTATACGCTGTTAAAAATTTCAACAGAAAATTTTGTGTAATCTGTTATCTTAAGTGTTACATAAAATTACAGCGAAAAATAAACAGAGATGTTAAAAAACTTATTTTATACATTCATTTTAATGACTAATATTAATTTAATTAATTATTGGAGAGAATATATTTCGGACTTAGAATGCTTTTTCTAAAGTAGAAGCAGTCATTTTTAATTTTAATTAAATAATAAAATTACGTAAAAATACAGAATAAAGATTGAGAATCTCGATTATTCCATTTTAACTAAGAATTACTGTACATTTACAGAGACTGGATAAATATTTATATTAAATTTACAGAAATTTTTAACAGTGCAGGTTTTATGAACTAAAATACTTTGTTTATAAATATAATTGTTGCCACAAAATCTTTTAACTTTCTGTGCGCTTAGGGACACAAATACAAACTTTGTTAATTAAAAGTATATTTTTCAGTCTCCGATTAATTTATACGTTAAAAGAAAAATTGAGTATAAATATTTCTTTTTTCTATTGATAAAAAAAAAAAAAAATAATAATTAAAAAAAAAAAACAAGGAATCAAAAACATTAAATAGCAAGGTATCATCAGCAATATTATGTAAAAATATGCGAATAGTTACAATGGGAATTATGCTGAAGCTACAGATTAAAATGTTAGAAGTCATATCTTTCATTATGGTCTGTGCAATGAGGTTTAACTGTAAAAAATATCTGTAAATTTACTGAAATGTTTATGCAGTGTCTCTGTAAATTTACAATAATTCTTTGTTAAAAGTATGTAATCAAGATTCTCAATCTTTATTCTGTATTTTTGCCTATTTTAATTATTTAATTTATCAATATGAGAAATGTTTCTACTTTAGAAAAGCTTTCTAGATCACATATATATTCTCACTAGTAATATTGGTCATTAAAATGCATGTATAAAACAGATTTTTTAACATCTCCGTCTATTTTCCCCTGTAATTTTACATAAGACTTAAAATATATTATTACCAGTAGTTTCCTATTAAAGTTTTTAACAGTGTTGCTGCTGAAGGGAAATAGCTTTATAAAATTTCATTTAAAACAAACAAGAAAGTTTAAAACTACAATCTCAGTCACTTATTAAACTAACATGCTGTGGCTATCTCAAAAATTCTTCTATATCAATCTTTAAAATAACTACCCGTATCTGTTAACTTGCACAGAAATATCCCCGGCACAGATTCTCACAAAAAAGATTTTAATGATGCAGTTTCGTGCAATTTTAACAATACATGCTCTGATATAGCCATCAGAAAAGTTACAGAAAGTGAATAAAAACAGCGCCTTCTGTTGATTTAAATATATCTAAATCGAAGTGAGAAAAAGCAATTGATTCTTAGAAAAAAAAAAGAAAAGATTAAAACTGATTTAAAAAAATAAAATAAAAAAATGTCGCACACTTGCATGCTTGAATATTTCTTTAATTTTTCCCATTTACATGATACATTATACACGAAATTCTAAATTTTTATTTTGGGAAGAAGATATTTTCTTTTCCTCTATTTCAACTTCGAAATACAATTTGGTATTCAAGCAGACTGGGAGATAAAACCAGACAAGTTTCTTTTGAAGACCTTCTTCGAAAATTAGAAGCATCATCAATCAACCTTAATGACTTCCTTTGGAGTCGGTTCCGATATGGGGAGGAGAATACAGCTGAAATTGGGTTTCTTCGATTTGAAAATTAAATTTCAAACTAATTTTATTAATATATATTTAAAAAAAAAACAATTAATAAAATGTATTTATCAAAAGAAAAATTTTTTGGAGAAATATTATAACTTTACAGATTTTAGATGCCACAATTTGTTGATAAGTTAGACGGTAATAAAGCAACGCAAGTGTATTTTTCGTACATTTGAGCTTAAAAATGAAATATTAAAAATTTAAAAAAATAATTTTTTAAAAGTTAGTACTATTTTAATGGTTGTGAATTTCGTGCTTGTGAAAACAGAATTTAAAAAAATAAATTAGATAATGAGTAATTATAGTTACAAATTTTCCCGTAGAATAACATGGGCAAAGGCTGTTTGCGAGATTAGGTATTGTCCGCTCTTAAACCAATCTTTAGTGAAAAACACGAGGAAAATACAGTTCATTAAATACCCAATGTTTGAAAACATTTCATCAAGAGATAAGTTTTTAAATTGAAAAAAACTGATTGTTTGCAAATCTTAACTTTTGAGCAGGAGTGTATGTATATCCACATAACTTTTTTCTTAAAATCACAACATGATTTTTAGAAAAAACTATTCAATAAATGGAATGAACTATTGTACTAAATACATACAAATTTCTCCTTTCAGTTACAGCATTATATAAATCTGTGTCAAAATAAGCTTTTTAAAAACACTAACTACAGTTTGTTCATATTGTATAAAAGTTCAATGCATGTACATTTGGACTAACAAACATGATATTTGAAGAGTAATACAGCCTTCACAATTTGAAGAAGTTTCAGAACTTTTTCTGACATTGTGTTCACAGCTGGAAAGAAAAGAACAATATAGTCAGAAGAATACAAAAGGTTTTTCAAAAATTTTTACATTAACTATAAACAAAAATGTGTTGTAAATTTTCATAAATATAATACAGGGAACAGAGATTATATTGAAAAGATTATGTGGTAATATATCATATACACCATTGTATCAAGAAAACTAAATAATTCTAACTAATGTAGGTACAGTATCTTTATATAAAAATGATAATAACAACAGTTTTTGCATAGAAGTGGGCAAAACATGATTTCATCTTTTAAATTTGGAAAAAAAAAAAAAGAATATCATAAAGATTGGTAAACAATAACAAAAATATATACTAATTAAGTGATTGCTTCGATGATAATCAAAGGTGCTTACAATTTTCTGTTTGTATATAGCATGTAGAAATTTAAAGGGGAAACAGTGACTTTATAAATTCACAGTCACAACAAGAGTGAAAAAAAAAAAAAAAAAAAAGAAAGAAACAGGAAATGCAGCGAAATCTCCCTAATAGGTCCTGTAGTGCTGAAGAAAACTGGCCCTTTAGAGATGTGGTTTTTAACAGAGGTTGTTCAGAAAATCCTAATTTATGCAAAAAATACTATAAATTTATGTGCATTTAATTGTTCAATTTTACATTATTTGTCTATATTGCTTTCTAATAGTCACAAATATTTATTTCAACTTAAAATGTTTATTTATTTTTTCTGTAAAATTTTTTCAGTGCTCGGGATTAAAAAAAAAAAAAAAATCAATCTTTATATTTTTGCTGAAAAAAAAAAAAAAAATTACATGTTATTTACCAATCAAAAACTTTACATGCTATTTACCATTCCTGCCATAAAAATATGGTGAAGCCTAGTGATGATACGTGGTGTTAGTTGGTCATAGGCGAGTTGTATTAATCCTCGACGATATATTTAACGCCCCAGCCCGCCCGTTCCCGCTGTTCGATGTCTTTTCCTAGTCAATTTTGTCCTTTTATTACTTCCGGTGTGAGCCTTTTTTTTTTTTTTTTTTTTTTTTACACACTTGACATTGTGAGTTTTTTTTGGTTTTCGTCCCATGCTATTTCTATGGAGTTTTAGCTTTTTTTCCCCTCTTTTCCTACATTCTAAAGTGCGGTGGTTCCCGCCCGCCCGGCCCCACCACCGCCAAGACACATACTAGGTGAGACGTATTAACTCTGGATGATATATTGAACGCCCCAGCACGTCCGTTCCCGCTGTTCAATGTTTTTTTCTAGTCAATTTTGTCCTTTTATTACTTCCGGTGTGAGCCTTACCAAAACATTCATTTCGCCTCATGGACTTTTACAGTGAAGTTGCACGCTCTTTGCTCCTGCCGCAGTTATTTCATACATTTGTTAAAAGTTTGAAAACCTACTTCAGTATTTCTGCTCCACACAATAGGTTAAAAGAACTTAAAATAAAAGAGAAATCCCATGCCTCGACTCTGCTAGAAAAGGGACACTGACTAATGTAGCCAGAGATCTGGAAGATTATTCTAGATGTAGCCAGATGTAAAAAAATCTTTTCAAGGTCAATAAAATGTAAATATTTAAGTCATTAGCTTAACATCGAAGTGGTTTACTGAGAATATTATGTTGTAGTCAGTATTTTGTTATCTCACTTTTAGATTTTATTACCATCTGTAGCTGTTTAGGCATAAATCACTGGCTACATCAATCACAAAGTCCTTCTCTAGCAGAGTCAAAGCACAAGATTTTTCTTACATTTTAAACTTCTTCCGACCTATTGTATGGAGTGAGAATACTAATGTAGGTTCACAAACTTTTAACAAATAATCGAAATACCAGTCAGAAGAAGCAAAGAGCATACAACTTCACTTTAAAAGTCCATGAGGAGAACTGAGTGTTGGTAGGGCAGGGAATTGTCATCTGTGACCAAGTAACACTACATGCCATCATAAGGCTTCTTCACATTTTTATGGCGGAAACAACAAGTATGTAATTTATTTTTTATTTTTTTTGCTGCACAAGTGTAAAGATTTTTTCTGTCGGCACTGTACTAGATCAAATTGATCAACTTAGCACCATTTATGAGAGAATAAGAAATCTCTATTAATCACACTAAAGTTTCTTTGCAAGTTATAGTCCCCTTTAATCTGCAGACCTATAATCCCCAAATCCCTCTAATCTGCAATTGATTTTTCGATGTAAATAAATAAATTTACAGCTGAGATTTCAAAAAAAATCATCAATCTCTCTTTTTTTTTTTTTTTTTCCTTCATTTTTTAAATTGATTTTTTAACTCAATTCTCTTTCAAACACAATTGGGAAAAAACAGTGAGTTTCTCATATTTAATCTGTAATTCATACAGACTAGCACTAGGTCAAGCCAAAGAACACCAGGAAAGTGTATACAAATTTAAAATAAAATTACTATTAGGGGAAGCCGGGGTAATAAGAGACAAAAGGGGTAATAAGAGACAAAAAATATTAATAAAATCTATACTATTAATCTAAATAACTTTAAATAAATATCTCGTATTAATTTCATTAAATGGACTCCTCGTGATTTTTTAGGTGATTTTTGAACTTAAATTTTTTGTTAATTTTGTTTTTTAAATTTTCATTAAATCCTTGTCTCTAATAACCCCACGTGGGGTAATAAGAGACCAGGCTTGTAACTGTCCATATATAACAATGTAAAATCATGTGGGATGATAAAAGACATCTGGAAACAATTCTGAATCAGCCAATAGTTTTTAATTTTTATTATTTACATCCATCCAAAAAATATGTTTTCTCGAAAATTAACTGTCATAAATGTGTTTGTGAAATTCATTTATTTTAATATTAGGTCCTAAATAATATAATATTGTACTTAATGATAGTTCTACATAATCAACATAACCTAGGGATTAACCAAAAACATCAATATACTTTTTAAAATGGGCAGAAAATATTTTACCCATTTTCTAAAGTGTAGGCAAAAAAGACGTATCTTTGATGTGTATACAAGCGAACAAAATGTTATAAAGATTTTTCTAGTAATTATAAATGAACTTATTTATTATGTAATGAAGTATTAATGACTAAATACTAACTTATACACATTCTAAACATAAATTTACATAATCATAACAACTAAATATGGTCTAGCCAAATCAGTAAAACTGCTTTTGATTTAAAGTGAAAAAAAAAAAGTTCTCTTGGTAAACTTAGACTGGGCCTAACACTTGGTAAACTCTTCGTAAACTAGTCAGGCACAATTAACAGAAACTACAATGGGGGTTGGGGGGGGCACAGTAATTAACAGTGGGGGTAATAAGAGACATGAGTCTCTTATTACCCCCACAAAAAATAAAAATGGGGTAATAAGAAACATGCCTAGAACATGTAAATAAAGAATGCTTTCTAGGTTTTAAAAAATTGTACATCAAATTCATAGTCTTGGTCAAAAGGTTACACATTAATAAATCCCAAACATCTTACCTACAAAAAAAAAAATAAAGAAAAATTTAGAAAAAGTCACGAACTTTCAGGGTAAGTTCAAAGTGAAGGTTCTTTTTCGTCGTATAAAAAGAATTCAAAATGTGTTATAAACTTCTCAATAAGTGTATTGTAGTAAAGAGTACACATGATACTTAATATTACATATTTTTAAAGTTGTCTAAGTATATTTTTTGGTGGGATTTTTGACTGCGTCTCTTATAACCCCTGTCTCGTATTACCCCCGGCTTCCCCTACATCAATATTTAACAAAATAAAAAATAATCAATGATGAATATTCATTTCTGCACTTACGAAAATATTTTCTTTTGTATTTTTAAAATAAATATGTATGTTATTTTATCGTTATGTATTATTTGAGCATGCTTATATTGTTCACCTTCATATGGGAATATGATTGATTAGTTTTATTAATATTGAAAAAGTATTTTATTCAGAAATTTATGAGAAATCATGTAAAAATGATACATTTTTACACCTCCTCTTTTTTTCAATCTCCTAACCAAAAAATATTAATTTTAAAATAAGTTCCAAAATATTCTAGAAAATATCATTTTATAGTTAAAATTATTTATAATTAATTCCACCATTTAAAATATATCATTCAATATTCCAGTTTCCCATTTTCAAAATTATATAAATAATAATTACTCTTAACTCCATGTTATTCATATGCTATAATAATCTATTTTAACTCCATGCCACTCCTCTACTAGCAATATTTATTATCTCCTTTTTTGTACTGACATTTTTGTTTTTGGCAACACCAACTGGCTGGAGTTTTTTTCTACTCTTGCCCTCAGTCACTCTGCAGGAGGATAGCCATAGTAAAATATTTTTGACAGCTCCTCGATTGGTGATTTTGTCAGCCATGGAGGCAGAGTTTATAATTTTGAAGACTAATTTTGCATCTAAACGTGTTTTGAAGAAAGATATAAGTAAATAAAATTGTTGAATTAATATTTGTATAAAAATATAAGCACCAGCATGGATACACTTCAAAATGGCATTCTGGCCATGCGCTAAAAGGATTTTAAAATCCTTCTCAATTTAAGTCCTATGTTTCCAGATTGCCCCCAACCTATGGTGATTAATAAAAAATATTACTGCAATCTTTAGTTTGGTAAATTTCATAAGTATGTATGAGATTTTATTCAGTATTTAGCTATCTCATGGGGATTTTGTTTTGGATTAAAAGCTACTATAGTTCTACTCTTAATACCAGATTTATGAATCAAGTTCCTAAAATTTGATTTAAATCCATCATGTTTCACTGCAATTATAATTCAGCATTCAAATGCACATCTCTACATAAGCTGTATTTTTATTTAAAGAACTACACAAATGATGGCTATACAGAATCACTATACACAATCATTGGCTATACACAAATCACTTTATAACAGTTCTACACATTCATCATAGGCGTAGCCAGCTTTCCGAGCGGGGAGGTGCCCAAATTTTAAACTAAAAGTTACAATATATGAATACATTATGAACGTAGTGCGCATATGTATACATGTGTGCGTTTTAACACATGTATAAAAGTTACACAAGGTAACACATGTATGTTTTAACATTTAACACATAAATTAAGTAACTTTCTCTTAGAATAAATAACTAGACTTGACGCAGAACAGAAATATCAATATTTACACAATGTTAAAAAGGCCAGTGTAAAAAACTGTTAAATGCAGTCTGCAGTTTCGGTAGTGTAAATCACTGCATTTGGCTTCCTTTGAAATATCATTTGATAAAATTTGGACTTTCAGAGTAGTGCCGCTATCCGTCTAACAGTAAAGGAACAGAAGTTTGAAAATTGATTAAAACAATGAAAGAATGTTTCATAAAAAATATTAAATGGTGTCGAATATTTGGTTTCAGTACGAAACCAATGAACGTTAAAAGGTTAAATGAAAATCTTAAGCCTTAAGTTATAAACGAAAACGTAAAAACTAAACTACGGAAAAACTTATACTATGGAACTTAAATTGCGCACACAAAGTGTTAAAGTAGAATTATAATGATATGTTAACTTTATTTATAATCGCATTTCATTTCTTTTATTTTACCAGTTTCAAATTATGAACCTATATATATATATTAATTAAATATATTTATATATGTATTAAATTAATACAATCGTGTAGCTACTTTTTTAAAATTATTATTTTATTCATTCCCATATTTATGCATAACATTTATTTTCTATATTTTAAAACATTGTTGTAGTTGTGATGTTAGTTTCAAACAGAATAGTACAAACGGGTACTGTGATCGCTATAAAATTAAAGTGATACTTATTAATAAGATTGTAATAAACTGTTGTATGTACCATAATATAAAAATGTGATGTGTGTAAAAGTCGCAAAAAATAAAATCAGCATTAAATAAATGTATCGAATCGTAGAAAGTGTAGAAACACGCCACAGACCGGACCGACCAAGCATTGACCATTAGCCAAATAAATTTACGAATTACCACTGTACATAAGAATTCCATGAAAAATTGCATAAAGTAAAATGGAAACATTAAAAGGGACACATACCAATAAAATTGCACTGAAAATCCCCGCAAAGTAAATGTATCAAAATGGAGGACAGATAAAAAGCTAGTGGGGTGTCTCACTATCCGATTGTGCACCGGCCATAAGCCGAAAATATTGTTTAGAAACCACCACAATTCAAAATTACATACATAATCGAATCCAGAAACATTCATTAATAAAATAGCACGAAAAATCATCCTGACATAATGTCGGAAATTTCCTACCCACACGAAGAAACGCCTTTGCTATTTAAAAAATTAAAAGACTAAATAATGGAGCATATTTTGCGCATACCTTTCTTTGATGTTTGTATTTTCTGTGTTGTCTTGAGCTTCCTCTTCTCTCTTTTTCTTTGGTTGGAATAATTATCAAGTCCTTCATATTTTTGCACATGATTCCAGAACAGTTTTTCGTTTCTTTAGTCATTCAATAAAGCTTTAATAGAATTATACACCACCTTCTCCAGATCCAGGATTTTCAGGAAAGGGGAAATTGTTTCATAAAATCGCATGAGAAGAAGGAATCCGAATAAATATTTGCACTGTAGCCTAATTTTTAATAATTTTCTTTCTTTATTAATTACAAATACAAAATCGTCTGTTCATAAATACGTAATTTATTTTCAGCGATAAATCGTTTGTCAAAACTCAAAAGTAATGCAAACGATTATAAAATGTTTTATTATTATTAAATTTGAGTGACAGCTTTTAAATAAGGTAAAAAAATTAAATAAATAAAATGTGGCATTTAGACACAAAAATAAGATATTGTATACTTGACCGACCATTTCCGAGGTGATTTAAAAAAGTTGAAAATTGTTTTAGAAACAATTTTGTTTGGCATGTATTTTTGTGAAGGGGAAGCATGTCTATTGCATCTTTCAAAACCCTCTGATTACTCTACCTGCATTCTTAAAACATTTAAGGCTTAAATTAAAAATATTTTTTAAATGATTCAAAGAACTTTCACCCACAGTAAATTTTAAGCTGTTTAAGGAAAATCTATTTAAAAATTTCCCTCATGTATAGTTTTGAAAAAAAAAAAAAAAAAAAAGGAATTATTTGAGCTTAAAACTCCATTTTTTTTTTCGACTCCCATCTAAATTATTTCCCTTAAAATTTGGGTGATGTGGGTGAAGAACAAGGAGAGCTGTTTCATCAAGACATCAAAGAAATGGAAAGCAGGTATCAGAGACGATACATTTTTAACATGTTAGCAAAATATTGTTGCATGTTGCATAGAGAATCCCTCCCCCCTACACACACACAAGACCCTCAAGCCTTGCACAAAGTAAAATGCTCTAAAGGGTGATTCGATGTGAAAAAATACATTTAAAAGATGTGTAAATAAAAGCCTATTTCAATGCATTTTTTATATAAATTGTTTCGAATTTGTTATAAGTTCTAGACGAATTCTTCCAATTTTCATCCTTACTTTGTGAAAACTTCTTAGTGATAGGAAAAAAAAATATATCAAAACACATTAGAGACACCCAACGCAGTACATAAAAATTTTTAAAAGTACGATTTCGCAGACCAGTGTAATCGGAAAAAATTTACCCGCTAAGTTATTATGATACCAGACTTGCATTCAAATCAACAATTACTCAAAAAATTATTTTTGTATTCAAAGAACTTCAAAACCTGAAATTCTTTCTGTAACTCATGGTAGGGGAAAGTAATTATCATTTTTAAACGTTTTTACTGGACGCAATATAATTTAGTATGAATGCTTCTAATCGAACCTAACTTTTCTTACAATCTTTTATACGAAAATTATTTTGTATCAATAGAATATGTTAGTTTCATTATGTTTAAATCACTTTCAAAATGTTGTTGATATGTATCAACTGGAAATTTTGTACTTAAACAATAATGTATTTGAACTCTTTGCATGTCATAGTATACGGATCATTATGATATAAATTGAATACGATTTTTAGACTTCCTTCCAATACAAGCTTTTGAGTTATGCCCATCCAGACTAATCACAAGAACCTGGTTATACAATTGAGCAGACCTCAAGACATACTATTGTAAAAACTATTTCATATTCAAAAATTGAATCGCAAAACATTACATTCTCCAACATGTATAGGTAAAAGAATGTTAAAAAAAAAAAAAAAAAAAAAAAAAAAAGCTCATTAAAAAGAAATGAGAAAAAACTTGACTCTCTGTTAAGGCCACGAGTTTAAATAAACTAAATCATTTTATCGCCTCTTTTCCTTGAAGAAAAAACAAACTATTAATTTCATTTTATTTTTTTGTTTACCAAGAAAAATTACTTTGCAAATTTTTGTAAGAAATGTGCCATTAAATTTGGATTTATGAACAATTTACATTATTCTTTTAAATATATTTTTTACCATGTTTAAGAAAGTGTCTTTCTATTGCATAGAATCATTGGTATTAGTAATAACAATTTTTTTTAAACCTTCAAATCTTTTTTTTTTTTTTTTCTGTTTTCAATATGTTTTTGTTAAATATACTGAATGTGTGTGCGTGAGCGGGAGGGTGCCCGGGCACCCAGGGCACCCCCCCTGGCTACGCGCATGTTCATAGATTTTGTTTTCTCCTAACTTACTTCACTTTGGTAAGAAATTGTCTTTGGTTTTTGATACATTTGATCAATTTGTCAATCAACCATTTTTATTTATAAAAATGTAGACATATATAAATTATTGAGAGACTTGAATAAAATTTATAGCAAAGCTTATTCTAACATTAAAGATAATCAAAATAAAAAGTACGAAAATTTTCAAAAATGTGCAAAATTGTGACCTGTTGCTGTTCATGATGTTGTATATTTGAAATCAATAGATAAATTCAACCTAAATACTCAGATTACTTATTGCAGTACATATACACTCTCTAGTTTCTTTTTCCATTAAAAGGTTGTAGGTGCCTGAAAATAAGGCTTTTAGAGTTCATGCTGATAGATTTCTTATTGTACCTCCTAGATAAATACCTATTTAATGAACCCAATCACAATTTAAAGAATAATGTTAATAATACTTCTTATTCTTATACTTTAAGAAATCGCAAGTAAACTTTTTAAATATTTTAATGGTAATATTTTGTATCCACGGATTAATGCAGAACGCATTTAGTACCGCTTAGCGTCACCTTCACAAAGTTAATTTTCGGTAGTGCGAAACTTTCACATATTCAATTTTCAATGATCAAAAGAAAAGCAAAAAACAAATTTAGAAATTTATTCATCAACCATGAAAGTTCATTTTAGATAATTTGGAGTGGAAGGCTGATTTTTTATACCAACTATGTGAAAAATAACAGAGCCGGGAATCAAACCTGGGACTTCCGTTTTACATGTGGAGCTCAAACCATTGAGCTATCCTAGCTGATTACCAGCTAGGCATTCCTCACATAACATTCGTTCTGCACGTAAAGCAGAAAGCACAGGTTTGATTCCTGGCTCTGGTACTTTTCACATACCGTAAAATTCTGATAGTAACCCCTCTCCCGATTATAACCCCTCCCCTGAAATTTGACATACTTTACTTTTTTGGAAAATTCAGTTTATATCCCCTCCTCCCTTACCTTTGGCGGCTAAGTTCGCCATTCTTTTTTTTTTTTTTTTTTTTTTCCCATGAGCGTTGCAAACATACTTTTTTAAACTTCTGAAGTCTTGTATGTTTGTTTAGAAACTTTAATTTGCATGTAAACGTATCCAAGTGTTATTTTTTCTCATTTTTTAAAAAGTAAAATAACTCCAAATAAAAAAATGTTATTTAAATTATGCCTAAAACTAGAAACAGTTACACAATTGCTAAAAAGCTTGAAATTATACAATGGCATAAAGATAATGGTGCTAATCTACACAAGACGTCAGCGGCATATTCGATTGATCGAAAAACTTTGCGAGAATGGCTGAATAAAGAGCATTTCTTAAAACAAAATGATTTCAGTGCTTTGAAGGTTAAAAGAAAACTTGGTTGTGGACGCAAGCCTCTTTCAGAAGAACTAGATGAAGAATTATTTGAGTTTTTCGAAAATGAAAGGAAAAATGGAAGAGCAGTAACTAATAAATTACTTTCAGAACAGGCTTGCAAAATAGCAGCTCGCTTAGGGTTTGAAACATTTAAAGCATCAGACAGATACATTTTTAATTGGAGGCACCGATATGAAATATCCATGAGGAAAGGCACGAATGAAAGCCAAAAATCTCCGGAAGAACTACAGGAATTGGTTACTTCTTTTTTCAACATAATGAAAAAGTTGCATATAGAAAACAATTACACAATGTATAACATTGCCAACATGGATCAAACTATGTGTAGATTTGATAATTCATCAAATAGAACAAACGAAAAAATAGGGGAAGCTACAGTTCATATTGCCAATACAAGTCATACAAAGTTGGGTTTTATGGTCGCATTATCAGCTAGATCAAACGGCATGAAATTTCCCGCATTTTGCATATTTAAGGAAGTGTCTGGTTGTATTCCACCGAAAGTCTGGGCAAAATTGAGAATTCCTGAAAATATCAGAGTTACTGCAACTAAAAGTGGATGGATGACAACGGAAAAAATGCAGGAGCGGATTTCGAGGATATGGGGGCCTAATACAGATGATGTTCGGCGGATGCTGATCCTTGATCGGGCTGCAATTCATAAAACTTCTGAAACTAGGAATGCATTATCAAAAGTGGATACCGATTTGCTTTTGATTCCGCCAGGCTGTACAATGATTTTACAACCGGCAGATGTTTGCTGGAATAGGCCGTTTAAAGCGAAACTTAATAAATTATGGTGCGATGCTTTTCGCAATATTGAAAAAACGAAGAAAGGGGAATTTTAAAGCGCCAACACGACAGGATGTCTTACTTTGGGTGTCGGAAGCGTGGGAAAGTGTTTCAGAGGATAGTATTATGACATCATTTAAACGTTGTGGTTTTTCAACTGCCTTGGATGGTTCTGAGAATAGCGAGCTTCACGATAACTTATGCCGCGCAATGAAACCTTCCGCTGACGAACTTAACGATGAACTTTTAGAACTTATTTTCGATAACGATACTGATGACGAAGATTTTGATGGATTTTCCGATTGTGATGATTAATTTTTTAAGTTTTTTAAAAAGATTTTTTTTAAATAAAATTTTAAATTGATTAATAAAAATTGTTTATTATTAATAAAATTTAATAAATAATAATCAGTATTATTAATACAATTTAGTAACCATTAATATATATTATAAAATTAATAAAATATATACTTTTAGAAAAAGATTGTGAAACTTCCGATTACCCCCCTCACCCCCCGATTATAACCCCCCCCCCCCCCCTTCAGAAGTCGTTGTACTTTTCTGGAAACTTCCGATTATAACCCCTCCCCCATTTTTGACAAATTTCCCCTTGAAAAAAGGGGGGGTTACTATCGGAATTTTACGGTAGTTGGTATAAAAAAATCAGCCTTCCACTGCAAATTATCTGAAACAAAAAAGCAATTTTAAAAAATATTTCTTGTGTAAAGCTTATATTTTTCCCATTCTACTTTATAAACTTCCTCCTACTACAAAGAAAATTAATCAATTCTGTATAATAAACATGCTCGAGCTTGATTGGCCGACTTGAAAATGGAAACAAAGTTCCAAGATGCAAAAATGTAGCTCCGATATGAAAAGATTACTAGTAAAAAGTGTTGATACATCAAAACACATTACCGCACAACGAATGGCCAATGGGTGCCCTATATCAAAAGTTTAGCAGAAATATGAAATTTGGAAAATGGTCGCAAAAACACATTTTTTCAAAAAATCAAAACATTTCTCTCCAATACGATAAACATACACAGGCGAAGGGGGAGGGGGTCCCGAGACGAGAAAACAAAGTTCTGATACAAAAAGGTTACCAGTAAAAAGTATGGATACACCGAATCGCATTACCACGTAACGAATCGCCAATGGATGCTCTATATCAAAGCTTAGCCGCTGTCTTTTCTACTGCGTTCTAAGTTCATTGAAAGAAATAAAACGGTTAAGAACGAATGTGGTTACAGGAATATGTTATTATGTCTGTTTATAAGATTCAAGGAACTTTATTATTGGGAAAGCCTATGTAGTTAAAAAAAAAAAAAAAAAATACATGTGTATAGATATTAATACATTTGCAGTGTTAAGCAAAAAATAAAATATTTTTGCTAATGTCAGAATGTTCATGTTATCATTATCATTATAGCAATTTCCTTTAAGGATAATTAGTATTCTTTTTTTTGCTAATATATTATTTCAGTACAGTTTATGGGTAAGTTATTTTGTAGTTAAAAAGTGGGGAATCTTTTTTACAGATATGATATTTCTGTTTTTTTTTTTTTTTTTTTTGCAGGGACCTAGAATCAGGTTGGTCCTGCAAAACATATTACTCACCAAACAATTACTATGCAAACAATGCCATATTAATCATCATCATAATCAGTAATTTCTTCAATTTCTTCTATTTATATAAGAAGAAAGCATAGGATTTGAAAAATTTTCAATCTCGAGTTTTCAGTGAATTTACACGTTTTGAGATGTCCTAAACACAATTTGACTATTTTTAGAAAAATTTCTGATAATTTAAAAACGGCTTTTGATTATTACTATTTTAATATGGTTTTACTTTCATAATAACAAAGGACTACTTAGATTATAAAGGATTTCAGCAAGGCAGTTCGACATTCCACAGTGACTTCCGAAAAGGTGTGCTTATTCGTCTGATATTTAATTATAATAAAAATATCTCTGTATATTTAATAATAAAATCTCTGAACTGCTGCAAATACAAACAAAGTTCAATAGACTTGTCTAAATATACACTCCTTAAAGATTTTAACAGAATCGTGACCTACTTACTAATGCATTACTCTTCGATCTTGAAGCAGGCCACAGATTTACCTAATTAATTTAACTCACTCTCTCATCTACATATATTAATTTCTTTTGAGAGCTAAGAACGTACCATGAAAAGGGATATTAAAATTTATTTATATTATACAAAATCACAAAATATTTGTCTTTTGTCTTTTAATTATCCTCCTCCCCCAAACAACTTGTAAAATACAGGTTTTAATAATATTCCAGAGTGCATTTCTCCTATTTTATTATTTAATTTGTCAAATTAATAATAATTTGCTTTTCAGGAGTAAAAATAGCATATAGCATGTTTCTTATATTATAATGAAAAAGAACCAATTTTCACGAACTTCTAAAATTTGGAATTGCCGCGATCCTAGCAATTCCGGATTTTCAAAGTTAAACCATAATAAATTATTACTTCAGTCATTTTATTGATAATTATAATATAATGATGATTTACTAAATGATGAAAATAATATATTTTTTAAATATTAATTGCGTGGATTGCTGTTAACGCACGGTTGTTCCAATGAAAGAGATAACATAGCTACTAATTTTTTTTTTTTCCCCCCAGAAACTTCATACCTGAATTTTTACTTCTTGGTTTCGTAAATTTTTTTTACTTCCAGTTTTTGATTAATTTATACATTTTGAGAGGTCCAGAAGAAGATTTGAACAGTTTTAGAAAATTCTACTTGTGTGGGACAAAAAAATTTGTTGAGACTATACTTCAAGAACTACTGCATAGAATTTCATATAAATTTATATGTAGTTTCAGCTTGACATAAATTAGTGCCTACCAGTTTTGGTGCAAACCGTTCAACAAGTAACGATACTGGGTTCGATCACAGGTTGTGCTTGTCAATCTAGTCATTTGGAGTTTTTCATGGTTTTCTCCGAAACTCACATAAATACGGGCTATGATCTATAGGTGGAGCTGTTATGCTATAATTAGTCTAGTTGTTTGGAGTTTTCTGTGGTTTTCTCCAAAACTCACATAAATACAGGCTATGATCTATAGGTGGTGCTGTTATGCCACAATTTTTCCCGTAACTAGGAAGACTATCTCAGATTCTGTTAGATTTAAAATTGCACAAAACTTGGTATATGGAAGGACAATTATGAAATACTAAGCTAATTCAATTTGGATACATATCGGTTAATAGGTGGCATTGCTATACTGCAGTAAACCCTGTGAATAAAAAAGCTAATTTTCAACTTCTATGGCATATAAATACACCAAAACAGACTTAATTTGGGTGTATATCAGCCAATAGGTGGCACAGCTATCACTCACCTTTTGTAATTTTCCACATGGCTACATCTCAGCATCAGTTGATTAAATTTGTACCAAATTCTACAGATAAAATTTTTATTGTAAGAATCTATGATTAAATTTTTTGGGAATGTTAAACATTAAGTCGGCTGTTATACAGAAGAAAGTTTTGTGATGACCATAACATACTAGTTTTATAACAAATTTCAATTTATTTAATCAAAAAAAAAAAAAACACATATGGCAGAGTTTTATTTTAAAATAGTGGGGATAAATCTGACTTAAAAATTCAAAATGACAGACTTTGTAATTGAACATTGGCTTATGTCAAAATTTCCTCAAAAAAAAAAAACTTCCCTTTTTTAAAAAAAATTTTGTTCTTCTAATCCTGATATTTTTCAAGACTTTTTTAAAAAGTGACATTTTGTATCACCGAATATAAAATGTTTCGTTAAAAAAAAAAAAAAAAAGTAGCTATTATACTACAGTTTCTCTTATCCATTTATTTTACCTTTCTAGTTCCAGAAAACATTAAGCTAAATGTTTCCAGTTGTTTCTTAACAAAAACAACCTCCTACATTATGATAGTCTTAAAAAGAGCTGATTTTAAATTAATTTTTTAAAAATAATATTTTTTAACTACAATAAGATAATTTTAATTCATATCTTTATAATATGTAAATTTAAATTCATTTGCATGGGGACTGGGGGCTCAGATCTTTGGAACCCATGGGTCTGGTGACCCAGGATTTTGAAAGCCTAACGGCATCACTGAGCAGAACTAAAGGGTGTTAGAACATTAAATTTCAACTTCTTCGTGGAAATCCACGAAATTTTTTTTCCTAATTCGCGGAATTCTGTGATTTAATTTCTTCCACCTTTTAAAAAAATTGCGGCTATCGTTCATTTTTTAAAAAAGAAACCTCATTAACAATTGACGATCAAATGCTCTACGAAAGCTTCCTGATTCACAATTTTTTTCCATCCACAACATAAATGTAAATATTCATTTTAAACTTGCTTTATGAGATTCTAGAACCTATAAAGAAATAGAAATGTTAATTATTTTCTTTCTCATCTAATTATTTTTCGCCCCTCGCTCCCTTATTCTTATCTCCAAGTACGATTGGCGATCAAATATTCTGAAGAAGCCTTGTTTCCCAATTTTTCTCTGTCTACAACATAAATGACAATATTCATTTTAAACTTGCTTTGTTAGATTCTAGAAGTAGAACTAAAAGAGTTTAATATTTCTTACTCATGTAATTTTTTTCCTTATCCCATTTCCAGATAATTATCAATGATCAATTCTAGAGACAATAAGTAATGGAAGTGCTCAATATTTCTCATATATGTAATTATTTTTAGGCTTTATTACTGAACTTGATGAATCTATTTATTTTTCCTCAATTAAATTAAATATTTATATTTCATATCTATACCAAATGTGTAAACAAGGGGGGAAATGTAAAATAAATTTTTCAGGTAGGAAAATTTTTTCTAAATCAATTTAAGAAAGTTAATACTCAGTTGGTTTTATACACGTTTGAAACTAATAATTAGCTACTGTTACCTTTTTTATACGTATGATTAATGTACATACAAAAAAATCATTCTGTATTTGTTTAAAAAATTTGTTTTTCCCTTGACATGGAATTTTAATGAGGTTTTGTGTGGATATAAAAGTTGTTGTAGTTACATTAAATATATTTTTTTATATCAAAGAAAAAATCCTAAAAATGTTTAATGTAAAAAAAAGCTATTATATAACTGTTTAAGTAGCCAATTAATTAACAGTAACAGTGACATTTTCAATGTTCTACCAATGAACCAACCAATCATGTTAGTGAAAAATTTTTCAGCTAATTTATAATTTTAGCAATCACATGTCTGTTTAGGGAAGATAAATTCAATTTATATCTACAAGTATTAATTTTTTAATTTTTAGATATACATACATTAAATTCTTCAAACTGTTATCATTGCCTGAAAAGAGTAACCCATTATATTAAATACCATATATTGCCAAATATAAGCCGATCTGTATATAAGCCAAGAGTATGTTTTTCCCTGCAGATATTTGCCCAAAATTGCAAACCCATGTAAACCGAATTGAAAAAATTATTCTTTTAAAGTTAGAGTATATTGCCAAAACGGCGAAAATACTGCCAATCTGTAAAACTTTCAGGATAATCTAAATATAAATAAAAAGCATTTTTGTTTCATTGCACGGAGTATGGGCATGTTTTGAGCTAAAATCGGCAAAGAAATCGCAATGCTTAAACAAATAAAATGTCTTATTACTTACCTTAGAGAGTATATTGTAAGTTTGAGTAATACTGTTACATTTAGTGTAATAATATCATACAGTCTATTTACACATATAATTTACTTTTAAAATATAATAATAAAAGTTATTAAAAAACAAAATAAATTCATATTTTTGTTATAAAAAATCTTCAAACATTTCTAGTAATGTTTTTTTTTTTTTTAATTTAGGTTTGTGTGCAATAACTTTTTCTTTAATTCTATATAAGACATTAACTCCTGTTCAGTGATAAAGTTTCTTTGTTCCAAACTTTTTATTTCTTTATCTAATGTAGCAATTAAATTTTCAGTAGAAATTTTGTCGTTTTCAATAAATTTCCGATTCATTTTCAAAATCACTCTCATTATTTACATTTTTCTGAGCAAAAAAGAAATCGCTCAAGTAAAAATTGATTGGTACAGCCATCTATCAGCAAAATAACAAACAGAAAAGAAATCTTATATGCTGAAACATAAAATAAAATAAAGAACTAGAAAATTTCACAATTAGAATTGAAATGATGCATGGTAATAGAGAAAATTGTTTGGTGCTGCCATCTATCAGCAAAACAGAAAACCAAAGATAACGGGATATAAAATATTGCAGTTAGCTTTTATGCATTCCAGATTTTGGTACATTCCAGATTTAAGGTGTCGGATTTTAGAGACTGTACTGTATATACATATTTTTTATTTATTTAGACTAGAAAAATGCTTTTTATGGTTGGTTTGTATGTTTACTTTTAAATGCCATAAATGTGATCTTTGGTGAAAAATACTTCATCATGAAAAAAAGAAATAAACACAGGTGACTACATCAAGCCACTCTAAAAATAAATTTCAAATTGCTAATTTAAGAGTTTTATATGTGATAATTATTTAAAAATAAGGTTTAATATCACTATTTTATTTTAGATATAGTTTTTAAGCTTAAAATATATGTATTCAATCATTGTTTCTAATGTACAATTTTTGCTAGAAATGTGAACTCGTATATAAGCCAATTCCCGTACTTCAGCTTCTGAAAATTTTCCAAAAATTCTCGGCTTATACACGGAAATATACAGTACTCTCAATTGGTTGTTTAGCTTTTCCTTCATTGCTGTTACTTTAAAAATTATTGTGAATGTGACACAAAATGAGAAAAGGGAGAAGGTACACATAATAGCTTAATAGCATTAGGGTAGATGAATATTATTTGCTTATTAGGGAAAATGTATTTGTCCTCTGCTTTTTGAGACCTTTAAACTTTATAGACTTATATTTTGTATGACTTTTAAAACGGATCTATATGATGTCTTACTACTCAAAAAAGTCATAACTAACAGCAATTTAGGTGTTTAACTAATCAACATATATAACTATTTTACAACTATTTTATTTTTATTAGTATTTTAAAATTGTATAAATTGCTTGTGCATTTCAATTATTTGTTCATAAGGCTTTTAATTTTCAAACTAATTAATTTTTTTTCACAATTTATTTACAAAATTCACAAATGGGGTACCATTTTCAAAAACCTGGATTAACCCCTGGCATCACAGATGCATTTTAAAACATCTCAGATTCATTTGTGTGTTATGCAAAAACTGGTCTTTGCAAATTTTGTGGCTGGTCCATCTTTTTCCTATTTTTTCTTGCATTCAGTGTCGTAAAATAATACAGGCAATATTTATCAATATGAAGTTTTTCTTGTTCAGTGCATAATGCAGTAAATATTGTAAATGGTATTTTAATTGCAAAATTATTTATAAAAGATTACAGACTGTTTTATTTAAAATATACTACATACGGTTAAAGAGAATGTTGAACAAATAGTTAAATTATATAAATTATACATAGCAAAAATAATAAAGTTAGATGCTCATTGAAAATTAAAAAAAAATAATAATAATAATTTTATATAATTTTTATAAATTGGCAGTTGACTTTTAGTATATGAAATGAGGCATCATTGATTTTTCCCTAATATTGGTATTCCCTCTCATCACTCTAAATTTTTTAATATACCGGGTGATTCAAAATAGATGTTACAGCGATTATCTCGTAAACTAAGAACGATAGAAACAAACTTCCAATTACAAAATTAGAGCAAATTAAGAGTAGATTTCAGATATAGCATTCATTTGTACAAGGGGCTGTATACATATTAAATACGAAATTTAATTTTTATATCGCCCCTCCTATCATATGACTTATATTTAGAAAAATATTCTCCTCGCTCTAACAATCAAAATAAAAAAAAAATCATCTCTCTAAGTCAAATTCTCGCTGAGTTATTGCAATTTGAAAATTCTAGCATTTTTCGCCAAGTCTTAAGGGGTTGTATCAAAAGTGAGAAATTGTAATTACTATCGCTTTTGTAATATGACACACGTTGATCAGCGTTTCGGGGGGGAAAAAAAAGAAATCATTCAGGGAAAGACGGCTATTTTAACCTGTAATGTCTCTCTTTCTCCTAGTGAATACACAAGAGAATACTCACTGATAATTTAACAAATAAAATTTATGAATAATTTATGTACTAAAAGGGAATTTTCAAATTCATTTTTTTTTCTATATACATTCTCTTACTCATATACAAGGTGTAGAGAAAAAAATGTTTTTGAGTCAAATTTCCGAAAATTAGTTTTTGTTATATTAGCTCGTTTTCAGGTCCTCTGAATTCAAAAATCATGTTTTTAGCGGTTGGTCTCTCTCTCTCTCTCCTTGTGTAAGTGTGTCTGTGTAATATTAGAATATCTCAAGAACAAATAGTAGCAGAAAATCTAAATTCGATATTCTAAATCCGTATCATATTCCGGTGCTACACTAAAGTATACGTTACGATCAGACAATTGTTTGTTTACAGGGTCATCCAAAAGAATTCAAATACAATACGTCTGTGTGCGAAATTTCTATGTACAGTGTGACATGTATAGACTGCCCTAAACAAAATGAAAAGAACAAATTTTTTATACGCATAAAAGCATGTTTTATGTAGATTGTGGTATAGCAACCATTCATCATTCATTTACAGGGTTACCCAGAGTATTTCGATATATTGGAGCTATACTTGTAAATTGCTGGAAGTGTATTTCATTTTGTGTTACCCATTTTACATATAACACTAAATTTACGTATACAAAGTCATGTGTATATAGTTTATAGACAATATACAGGGCTACCTAAAATTAAGGTAATTTTTTTTTTTTTTTTATTATTATTAAATGTAATTGGTGTAAGCGTTTGCTGCTTTTTTTTTTTTTTTTTTTTCGAAGAACACTGCTGACACAGAACGAAAAATTAATTTCTCATACCCATACTGTAAACAAAGTAGCTTTTGGAGAGCGAATTTTTTTCTGTATAATAACATTTTAAGGCCTCCTGAATACGAAAGGTAAATTTTTATTCGTTGATCTGTATATATATGAATTATCAGCCTAATTTAACAACAAATAATCTGGTGTGCCACTCACATGACTTTCTCTTACCCTGAAATTTAATACCTTAAATACAGGTTGGAAATTAAGAGGTAACATAAAGAGTACTATTATGTAAACCTATGTTAAAATAATTCAAATTAGGCTTCGGAAGATTTTTTTTATGATAATTAGTTCTGTGTGAGGGGGGAATCTCCTGAAATTATTCGACGCAGGCAATAATCAAACTTTAAAAAACTTGACTTTGGTAATAAGGAAGCCTCAAAATGTGTAAATACACAAAACACAAGCGTTGTATATTTAGCTTTAAAACATACATTATTTATCATATGTCTATGAGGAATTCATTTCCATTCCTGAGCAGCTTTCCTGGACATGGTAAAATATTATATTAAAGCACTTTCACTAGCAATAAAAAAGAATATTATAGCTTAAATATTTGCAACCATGTGTATCTTCTGAAGAATATGTACAAACCACATAGTGCACCTAAATATAAACCTATAGTAATAATATACGGAACAACCTAAAATGCACTTCCATCAATTTTCATCTATTGTCGCATTATAATCTAATTATTTTGTGTAGCCCTGTAAATGAACTAAGAATAATTTCCCTGCCATATTCTACATGAGGCATGTTTTTATGCATGTAAAAAATATATATTCATTTCATTTGGTTTAGTACAGTCTATAGATGTTAAACTCTACTTATCTGCAATTTCCCCCATAGA
This sequence comes from Salticus scenicus, assembly GCA_963930645.1. NCBI lineage: Eukaryota > Metazoa > Arthropoda > Arachnida > Araneae > Salticidae > Salticus > Salticus scenicus. The sequence continues at coordinate 161,842,951 of OZ005651.1, forward strand.
CATAATGTATTTGAATAATCTCGAGTGTCCCTATACACGAACCATTTGCTTCATCTCAATGAAAAGCTTAGTGTAGCAACCCTATATGATACATATTTAAAATAACAAGTTTGGAATATCTGCTGCTATTTGTTCTTGAGATATGCTGATAACAGACAGACACACACACAGACCAACGCTAAAAACACGATTTTCATATTCAGGGGACCTCAAAACGTGTAAATATAACAAAAACACACTTTCGAAAATTTGTCCCAAAGACAATACTTTCTCTACCTTATGGGTATGAGAAAGTAATAACTACAGGAAATGCGAATTTGATACTTTGGATTCCATATCTAGTTGCCACTTGAAAAGTTGATCAAGGTTTGCAAGTTTTAAGGAAATTGATAACAGACTTGATTTATGTTTTGATAAGTATAGGCACTATAATTAAACAGGGGTTGAGAAGGGCGGTAACCCCCTTGACATAGAATTATACATCTATACCATATTATATTCTATACAAAACATTATTTTAGAATATTAACGATAAATATGGATTTCCTTATGATTTTTACAGTATAAAGTTATTTAAATGTAACTTATAAGAATATCTGTCCCAAAACGCATTTTTTGTGCGTTCCTGTACATAAACCAATTGTAGAGAATTAATTAATGCCATTTTAAATAGGGAATATCATATGGTAAACTTGAATAACATATGTCATTTCTCAAAATATTTATAGACGCTGGGAACGGGCAGACGGACAGATGGACAGTCAGACAAAAAAAAAAAAAAAATGTACATTGAAATTTTTCACAGTTAAAAATTGTTAGAAAATGTTTAATGTAAACGAAAATGCAATTCCAGCAAATGTTCAATAATAACCCTTAACGTAACTGAATATTTTTGTGTGCCCTGTAAATCTAATGCTAATCGTACTGTACAGTATTGAAAGTACCCTTTTGTGCATATGAATAACATATTTCAACTTCATTAAGATTTATGCAAAGTAATTAAATTTTGGTTTATAGAAATATCTTCACATAGAACGCAATGCTTTGGAATACTTTCGTGTGTCCCTGTATACAAACCAGTGATGGTGTTTACTCCATTTTCTATAGAAAATATCCGATAGAAAACTATAATAACGTATTTCAATTTTATTAATATATGCATAAATTAAAGGTATTAAAATATGGTTTATAAAAATACCTCTCATAGAACACAATGCCTTGGAATACTTTCGGGTGTCCCTGTGCACAAGCTAGCAGAGGTACTCACTCCATTTTCTATAAGGAACATCCGATCGTGAACTCAAATAACATATATCAGTTTCAGGGAATTCTATGAATATTCACGGGAGTTAGAGCGCGGACACACAGAAAGACGGATGGACAGACAGACAAATCGAAGTCATTAACACTTTTCAATCTTGCTGGAATTGTTGAAGAGCCGAAGTCATTAAATTTTTCAACCATGATGGAAAGTGGTAAAAATAAAGCATGAAAATTTTACACGGTTTTGCTAGTCTTTTAATTTTTTCCCTCCCTTAACGTGTTTTAATTTGCAGGTGACCCCCCTAAGAAATTTAAGTATTAAATTTTTTAACAATACGAAATAATGTAAATTTGCATTAAGTTCTTAAAACTGTTGATTTCACGCGTTTGAACGATTTTAGTTGCTGTTTTAAAAGAAGGGATCTTTTTTTATTTTTTCTCATCTCATAGATAACCCCCTAAAGTGAGCTCGTTGGCGTTGAAAAATAGATGCCAAAATTGAAAAAAAAGTGGTGTAAGTCATCATTTTTAAATTGCAATAACTCAGCGAGATTTTGACTTAGAGAGATGATTTTTTTTTATTTTGATTGTTACAGCGAGGAGAATATTTTTCTAAATATAAGTCACATGATAGGAGGGGCCGTATAAAAATTAAATTTCGTATTTAATATGTATATAGCCCCTTGTACAAAATAAATTCCATATCTGAAATCTACTCTTAATTTGCTCTAATTTTGTAATTGGAAGTTTGTTTCTATCTTTCTTAGTTTACGAGATAATCGCTGTAACATCTATTTTGAATCACCCGGTATATATATATATATACTATAAACCTTATCCTATTATGTTGACTTGTTCAAAATAATTGCTCAAGGAGAGCAACATTGAATATGTGATGAGAACCCATATTTTTGTTGATAATTTTCAACAGTTGTGACACTTGATTTAACCGGTTTGGTGAGGTGTCTATGACTATGCTGGGAGACAGAGCCTTGTACCTAATAGAACAGTAGGCCTGTCAACACGTCCTGTCCCACTAGGATGTTAGACTTAAGTTATCATCATCACACTTACATTTTCGCAAGGATTTCAGAAAAAAAAATTTATTAATTTATTTTATTTTTTACTTATTTATTTTTAACTGCCAAGGGCATCACTTTTAAAGCTTTCCTCTGTGACATATACAAAAAGTTTTACTTTTTAATACTTTTATTCATTTTTTTTTTTTTTTTTAAGAAGAAACATGTCTTGCATAAGGAGACAAATCATAAAAAAAAAAAAAAAATAAATGTTTCCATAAAAACAGTCATAAAAAAATTGTGTACACTTCAATAATTAAAAAAAATCAGGCATATTCCTGTCATATTTCATTATAAGGCTTGTTTAATGTCACTGATGGACATTTTGAATGGTGACTTTATGTAAGTTATAGATGCATCTGAACATTTGTGCTATTTTTGAATTATTATATTTATGTGTAACTTTCTGTATTTTTGTTTATTTACTCATAATTGATCATATAATCCTCCATATTTTCTTAATAAGAATTTTGAGCATTATGTTTCTTTAGATATGTTTGTACTGTGTAATTTTTATGAAGGGTGTGAGAGAGAGCACACATATTTTTGTCAGGCAATGGGAAGATATGTGTGTGAGTATATGTGTGTGGGAGAAGATATGTGTGTGAGTATACACATATTTTTTATAAACTGCTAATTTAATTATAAAATTAAAATCATTCACTTAATAAAATAAAAATTCTAATTTTTGTTTGCAAATCAAAACTTTCATTCTAATACAATTTTAATGTTTAAAAACTTAGTATCCTCCCTTTTAAAATAATGCAATTCATATATTAAGGATCTTAAATTTAGTTTTATTTGTACTGTTCTCTGGAAAGAATGAAATCTTTATAGTTTGCAATTTATCTTAAATTATCAACATCAAAAGCAATTAACATAATTCAAGTTATATTTTTCCCTATAAAAAACAAAAAGTCATCTCCGTTTGTAATTTACTTCAGTTTGTTTATCTTTAAAAAGATAAAGATAATGAGTTTGATTTATCATTCTCTACTTTAAGGGGAATTGGCACCTTTGATAGCATCACTGAAGTAGGATTCAAATAAAAGCTTATATTTTCATTTAATATTTATAAATTGTATTACATTAGGTTTATGCAATAAAATATATATTCAGGCACTAATTCTTATAGTTTTTGATATATTTTTTACAGATTTGAAATCTTTAAATTGAATTTTCTCTGCTTTCACTTTTTCATAAATTCATGATCTTGAAAATGCTAAAACTTCTACAGATATTTAAGAAAAGACAATTTTTTTCTTCTTTTTTTATGGTACCCACTTAAAATAATTAGGGATGGGTTTTATAATCAATTAATTAGTTTTCAATAAAAAATTAAAAAGTGCATATCTAGATAAAAATTTGAGGAAAAATAATCAATAAATGTACATGCTTCTTGTTATATTTTTATTTTTAATATATATATATATATATATATATATATATATATATATATGTATATTAAATATTAAAAATTCCATCCCTATATATAGCAAATCAATATGATAGCAGATTGGGAAAGGGGGGGGGATAATGACATGAATAAGAATAATTGAACAATTCTGCTTCTTCATAGGTTCCAGAATCTAATGAAGTAATGAAGCAAGTTAATGAATATTGACATTTATGTTGCGGATGGAGAAAGAAGGAATCTGAAGGCTTTCATGAAGCGTTTGATCGCCGATCATTAATGGAGTTTCTTTCTTTCTTTTTAACAAACAATATCTGCGACTTTGCAAAAAACTAAACTATAAATTAATTAAAACATACAACCTTTATTCTTCATGTTGAGTGCCGGACAGTGGTGCCGAGTCTTTAAAGGTGGTGAAGCTAGGAAGGAACGTAAGTTTTGTCAGACTTCGAGCACCGTTTTGCTGGTGAAAAAGCTGGGGCACCCCATGCGAAACTAGTCCGGCACTCAACATGAAGAATAAAGGTTGTATGTTTTAATTAATTTGATATCTGACTTTTAAAAAAGCGAAAGAAATTAAATAAAAATCGGAAGCCAGAAGATTAACTTAAAAATCAGAAAACCTCTGCCAAAATCTGAAAAGTTGGCACCTATGACATTAAAATGTGCTTAAATGACATTCTGTCCATAGGCCGTAATGGTACAAAATTCTTTTGTGTGTGGCTATACACAAGCCACAAACATTATATACACCAATAAAAACATAAAACTAATTCCATGTAACTCATAAATATTTGTGTCAAATTTGACATCATTTGGATACCTTAATATTAACAAAATTCTTTTGTGTGGTCCTGTAAATTATTATATCAATACACACCTTTTTATACAGAAAACATGATTTTATGCATCATAATATATGTTAATTTCATTATGTTGAATGCACTGTAACCAAGTTAAAATGCATTTAAATGAAATTTATCTTTAGACTGTAATGATACAAAATATTTTGGTGCGTCCATGTACATGAACTACAAACAGAATACACACAAAAAAAGATACAGCTAAATTTATGTGGCTCATGAACAAGTGTTCCAATTAGCAGGTCAATTTGGTGATTTTTGTGGCTATTATTACAGTATACCTACACAGACAGATACAGACACACACCAAAACTTTTAAAATCTCAACAGGGAGGCCTCCAGTTATGCACCGTCTGTTGTTTCGCTCCTTTTTTCGCTTCACTTCATTTACTAGTGGCTGCCATTCAGGGGAGGTATGATGCTGTGCTCTCTGTCATTAATTGTGTTGTTAGTGTTAGTATTTCCAAGGCTTCACATTTTAAGGCAAAATAGTGGGAGTTATAGTAGACTATTTTGTTAGTTGTTAATGTATTTAGGTTAATGGCCCTTTAACCTCATCATCCCCTCTAAATGGCAGCCACTAATGAAGGAAGTGAAGTGAAAAAAGGAGAGAATCAACAGACGATCGACTGACAACAAGCAAGGAAGAGGTGAATAGATAGCATGTTTTTCTGACGATGGCTACAATCATATGCCGAAATATATAATCAATCATGCTGCTAAAAAAGATTTAAATGTAAGATAATTTTTTTTTAAGTTGACTAAATATGATCCTTTACTTTTAACTAAATGTAATGTTATATATTTTTAATGAAAAAGGTTAAACAAATGAAATAAACAAATAGAAAAAGACTAAAGATGCAATTTAAAAAAAATTCCCAAACAAGTTAATTTTATAGGATTTATACATGCTTACATAATCTTACTTATCTATATATATAAAAGAGCAGAGTCTGTGTGTGTGTGTGTCTGTCTGTGTGTGTGTCCGCTATAGAATCCTAGGCCATTTCACCGAGCGAGACCAAATTTGGCACGTTTAATGTTTACGACCCGAGAAAGACAACGCCGCAAGCGATTTTACAAAATTCGCCCCCCAAGGAGGGGAGGGGGAGCAAAACGTAATTTCACAAAATCCTTCATATCTCAAACAAAAAAACAGATATCCGTAAAATTTTTGCTTTAAAATATAGCTAATACAAATGTGTAAAAATCGGTTTCTGGAATTTTTGAAATTCGGTCCTTAAGGGGGGCGGGGGGGCAAAACGTGATTTCACATGCGTAAAACGTGATTTCGCATAATCCTATATATCTCAAACAAAAAAAATAGATATACGTGAAATTTTTGCTCTAAAATATAGCTAATGCAACTATCTAAAAACCAACTGTCGAATGGGGATATTTTCGATTGTGTAAAGTTATTAGGAGGGGCAAGAAGGGGGGGGGAGGGGGGGGCAAAAAAAAAAAATAGTGTCAGATCGTTCAAAATTGGTGCGTAGAGGTTTTTGATACTTACAAATCGATTGCGGATATTTTTGAATTTGTAAAATTATTAGGAGGGGCGGGTAGGGGGGTGGGGCGGTAAGGGGGGCTATGGGGCAAAAACAAATAGAAATACAGTTAGGCCGTTCAAAATTGGTACAGATAGGTTTAAGAGGCCTGCAAGTCGAATGGGGATATTTTCGATTGTGTAAAGTTATTAGGAGGGGCAAGAAGGGGGGGGGGAGGGGAGGGGGGCAAAAAAATAAAAATAGTGTCAGATCGTTCAAAATTGGTACGTAGAGGTTTTCGATACTTACAAATCGATTGCGGATATTTTTGAATTTGCAAAATTATTAGGAGGGGCGGGTAGGAGGGTGGGGCGGTAAGGGGGAGCTATGGGGCAAAAAAAAAAAAAATAGAGTTAGGCCGTTCAAAATTGGTACAGATAGGTTTAAGAGGCCTGCAAGTCGAATGGGGATATTTTCGATTGTGTAAAGTTATTAGGAGGGGCAAGAAGGGGGGGGAGGGGGGAGGGGGGGGCAAAAAAATAAAAACAGTGTCAGATCGTTCAAAATTGGTACGTAGAGGTTTTCGATACTTGCAAATCGATTGCGGATATTTTTGAATTTGTAAAATTATTAGGAGGGGCGGGTAGGGGGTGGGGCGGTAATGGGGGGCTATGGGGCAAAAACAAATAGAAATACAGTTAGGCCCTTCAAAATTAGTACAGATAGGTTTAAGAGGCCTGCAAGTCGAATGGGGATATTTTCGATTGTGTAAAGTTATTAGGAGGGGCGAGAAGGGTGGGAGGGGAGGGGGGCAAAAAAATAAAAATAGTGTCAGATCGTTCAAAATTGGTACGTAGAGGTTTTCGATACTTGCAAATCGATTGTGGATATTTTTGAATTTGTAAAATTATTAGGACGGGCGGGTAGGGGGGTGGGGCGATAAGGGGGGCTATGGGACAAAAACAAATAGAATTACAGTTAGGCCGTTCAAAATTGGTACAGATAGGTTTAAGAGGCCTGCAAGTCGAATGGGGATATTTGCGATTGTGTAAAGTTATTAGGAGGGGCAAGAAGGGGGGAGGGGAGGGGGGCAAAAAAATAACAATAGTGTCAGATCGTTCAAAATTGGTACATAGAGGTTTTCGATACTTACAAATCGATTGCGGATATTTTTGAATTTGTAAAATTATTAGGAGGGGCGGGAAGGGGGTGGGGCGGTAAGGGGGTGGGGCGGTAAGGGGGGCTATGGGCAAAAACAAATAGAAATACAGTTAGGCCGTTCAAAATTGGTACAGATAGGTTTTAGAGGCCTGCAAATCGAATGGGGATATTTTCGAAAGTGTAAAGTTATTAGAAGGGACGGGAAGGGGGGGGGCAGAGAGCAAAAAAAAAATAGAGTTAGATCATTCAAAATTGGTACATCGAGGTTTTCGATACCTACAAATCGATTGCGGATATTTTTGAATTTTTAAAATTATTGGGAGGGGTGGGAAGGGGGAGGAAGCGGTAGGGCAAAAAAATAAAGATAGAGATAGATCGTTCAAAACCGGTGCATAGAAGTTTTTGATACTTACAAATCGATTGCGGATATTTTCGAATTTGTAAAATTATTAGGGTGCTGATATATATGCATTCGCGTGTGCGCATCACGCACGGGTCTACGCTGCCGAAGGCAGTGGGGACCCAGTGCGACATTTTTCCCGATCAGAGTTTTTTTTTTTTTTCTTTTTCACATGATAAAAATTAATGCAATTTTGAGAATTCACTAATTATAATCATTCATTTAAAAATAGTGACCAGCGAAGCGGGCATAGCCTGCTAGTATACATATAAATAAGATTGTATGAACAATAACATTATAAACAGCAATGAATTAATTTTATAATTGGTTCCTAAGCAGCAGAATCATTAAAATAAGAGTTGTCTACTAAAAAACAAATTATTTTTTGTTACACAAAGAAGTACCTACTATATTTTTTCTTGTGATTATATGATATCCAGCTTTCCAATACACTCTGAGCTGTTACTAAATAGTGAAACAGTTAATATTACTAAAAGGTAACAATTTTTTTTCTTTAGTAAAAAAATACTTCATTAATAATTTTTCATGTAAATTGATACAAGAAAATTCAGAAACTGCTTATAATGCTGTGGACAAAGTTAAAACTGAATTATTAAGGTATCAAACTGATGATATACCCCAGAAAATACTGCAGATAGAAAGAATTGATGAGCAGTGAGCACTGCTAGCAAAAGAAGTGTGGCCTCTTGGTGAACTCATGTATAGATTAAGTAAATTCATGTTAGGAATCTTGTATACAGAGTTCATTTTGTGTAACAAAGCTGATTTTAAAAGTTCATAGCAACCATCAACATTTCAGGCAAATTTTACAGCCAAATCCTAAATATTTGGGAATTTAAATAAATATATTTAGATATGTGTAAGTTTACAAATTAATTATTATAAAAGGATTCATTTCTATAAAAGCTACACTAAATAAATACTATTAAAAAAAAACTACAGTGATCTCTTACTTATACACTGCCTCTTTTATGTGCCTTTTTCATTTATATGACGATTTTTAATGGTTCCGGCTCATTATAAAGGAAAATAATGGTATAATCATTCGTTTATGCGTCGCTATATTTCACTTATGCAATGATTTTTTTTTTTTTTTAAATAGCAGAAAGCACAAAATTTTATTTTATTTTTTTTTTTTTCTTAAATAGAAATAATTTAAAAATTAGAAATTTTTTGTAGAAAAAAATGCTTTAGAAGGAAAATTTTAACAAAATAAACAAATTTTGCAGCTTATAGAATGAAACTTATAGATCGATAAAGTCTTTTAATCTCGGTTCCCACCTGCACCCTTTCGACATTTGACGCTTCTAGGAAGACATTCCTTCAACATGAACATGAATGTTCAATAGGGTATCTTATCTGTTTCCCCATCCACTTTCAAAACTGATCCATCTTGATGGAAAGTACTCGTATTATTGCTAGTTCTATCCCCCCTCCCCCAATTGTAATGCTGTTTTACTAGAAAGTCGTCATTCTTCTCTTGTCACGGTAAAAAGGGGATGATTTCTCTCTTTTATTTGGGTTCCAACAACTGAGCTGTTCAGTTAGAGATTTTTAACTTGTGCTTGTTTGCTTGGTTTGTGGCAAAATGGCAAAATGAACGAAATTGTCCTTGTCTTTCAAAGTGAATGTTATTAAGAAATTTGAAGAAAATCCATCAACTACTAAAAAAGCTTTAGCTGATCATTTTAAAATCCTGAGTCTACTTTAAAAGGAATTCTTAAAAAAAGGGAAGCAATTCTAGCTGCTGAAAGAGAATGCGGAAATAAATCTTCAAAGAGAAGCCGAATTCAAGGAGGAAAGTTTCAAGAATTAGAAAGTGTTTTATTACAATGGTTTAAAGAAGCCCGTGCCTCTAACATTCCGGTTAACATAACATAACAACAGCTACTCAGACAGAAAGCTGTTCATTTATCAGAGACTTTGAAAATTGAAAACTTTTCAGCATCACATGGTTGGGTGGAGAAATTTAAGATCTGGCACGGTTTAGAAACTCGTACCCTATCTAGAGAAAGTGCAACTGTTAATGAAAAACTATACAGCAATGGAAAGAGGACTTATCATTCTTAATAAAAGAGTACAAACCTAAGGACATCTTGAATTGCGATGAAACTGGTTTGGTTTTCAAGATGATGTTTTCTACAAAAACATTGGCATTTAAGGGGGAACCCTGCCATGGTGGCAAAAACAGTAAAGAAAGATTAACTGTTTTGTTATGTTGTAACTCAGATGGATCAGAAAAACTTATCCCTTTAATCATCAGAAAATCAAAAAAAAAACCTCGATGTTTCAAAAACATAAAGTGGTTTCCGTGTGAGTACTTTAGCAACAGTGCATCATGGATGACGTCAGAGATTTTCTTAAACTTTCTTCATAAATTTGACAAGAAAATGGAGAAAGAAGGAAGAAAAGTTCTTTTTATGGATCAATGCCCTGCTCATCCTCGTGATCTGCCAAAATTTGATTACGTAAAAGTGCAGTTTTTCCCTGCAAACTGTACGAGTATGTTACAGACTCTGGATCTAAGTATAATATGTTGCTTAAAAGTGCACTATAGAAAAACTTTGATTCGTCGATATCTTGCCGAATTAGAAACAGGCAAGTCAGCTGCAGCCGATGTAAAAATTTCAATTCTTGATGCAATGAATATGGTATGTACTTCATGGAGAAGTGTAGGTGAGCATACCATAAAGAATTGCTTTTAAAAAGCTGAATTTAAATTTCCTGATGAATATGAATGTCGTGACCAAATTAACGAAAATGAAGAAGATTGGGATGTAAATCTTAATGATGACGAATGGCAAAGCATATCTGATGGACTTGTTTCTTTTAATAAATTTGTTGATGTAGATGACAATTTAGTAACAACAGAACTAAAAGATATTGAAGACATCGCTAATGAAATGGCTAGTGGTGATGGTGATGAAGATGATGATAATGAAGATGATGATGCAAAAATTCCTCCAAATCATACAAAAGCGTTAGAAGCTTTAGACACTATTCGGGACTATTTGCAATTTAATTCAGCTGCTGAAACGCCATTTTCTTATTTGTATGAACTTGAAAAATTTGTTTCTGTAATACATCGGCAAAAACAAAAACAATCATCTATTTTGGATTATTTTGAAAAGAAATAAATGCTAAGGTATGTTACAATTTTTGTTTTTTGTGTAAAAGTTACAGTAATTGCCAAACCATTATTGTATCAGTATATAAATCTTTAGAAACATCTTGATTCATGCTCTCATTGCAATATGTGCTGAGTTCTAGAATTTTTAATAGACTTTTTCACTTATGCGTCTCTCTCACTTATGTGCTTTTTTCTGTCGGTCCCTTGGGCCGGTGCATAAGTGAGAGCTCACTGTATTTAAACTGAATAGTTTCATAGTGATTTTGAAGTTAGAGAAAAAAAATGTTGTGTTTGTGGCAAATTATGTTTTTTTTTTTTTTTTTTTTACCTCTCTCTTTCTCTCATTAGGTTGACAGCTATAAGATAAAAAAAAAAAAAAAAAAATAGGAATAGCTATTAAGTCTTTTGCTCTTAATTTTTTTAGTCATGAGGTTGGCAGGTCTATAATGCTTTCAATCTTGTACTATCTAATGAAATTTCAAACAAAACTATCCTTGTTATTCAGAACAAAATCTTTTCTTTTTATCTAACCACGTGTTAGTTTTAGTAAAAGGTTTCTAGTTCATGTTACTGAATCAGATTGAAATATCTATTTTAATATGATTACTCTAAGATACAGATATTTACTTTTCAAGATGTCAATAAAATGTACAAACATAATTTTCCTTCAATTTTAGAGCTATTATTTAAAGAACCATCTCTATCTTCAGGTATAAAAATTATTGGCATATTTAATCCCACATAAATGCATGTATAAAGTCAAAACAATACAAATATATAAAATAACTTACAGATGACTAGGATTACTAATCATATATGGAACTTTTTATATTTTTATTCTTGAAAAGTTCCCATCTGTTATCCTGATGCTTGTTAAGACGGCTTTCTTCAGTAGATGGGTTGGGTCCTTCATCTCCATGTCTATTACGATTTTATGGTCTTTGTATGAATCTTTCAAAGTGATCTCTTGACTGTTGGATGGAATTATACAAATCTGATCCTTCCTATAAAACATTTTTTGTGAAACAAAAGAAAAGGATCAGATAAATAAATAACATATGGTTACTAAAAGTTTAATATTTTTGCATGGGTATGGTAAAATAATATACACTGGTTCTCAAAATTATAAGGACACCTGTTTTTCTATATTAACTAAACACTGAACACTAATATTTAAACAAATATATTTTTTATTAATTTGAATTTCATTAATAGATAATATTTTAAAAGTTTTATCGTTTTTCTATCTTAAAAAACTTTAAATACGGTCAAAAAGATGATTTTTCAGGTGTTCACAATTATAAGGACAGCTCGAATCTTAGTAATTTTTTTTTTTCAGTTATTCTTTAAATTAATATTTTATGGGGTCTATTTTTAGGATGAAACAGTCAGACATTCTCTCTGGTATATATATATATATATATATATATATATATATATATACATACACATTTTTTTTTTTTTTATTATTCAGTTTGAATACCATTTCATACAGCATAGATGATATTCTGAATACATTTAAACTATCTAAAATTGTTTTCCACTTGCATGCACTTTTCTAATATGATACGTTAAGGTTTTTTCAACTTTTAAGCCACGGGAAAGGCAATATTACAGAAGTTTCTTTCTTCAAACTATTTCCTATTGCTCTAGAAGTAGAGCAAAAATGTAAGTCTTGTTGAAAAAGAATATTATTACCCCCCAAAAACTAACAAAAATCTGAGAATTCCATGATTAAAATTTGCAGATATTCTCTTGATATTCATAATAGAAAAAATTACTAAATTCATTCCGTCTTCAGTAGAAACAGCTCCCCAAAGCACCATAGATCCACCTTTAAATTGCCCGATTCATATCTGCCTTTAAAAAATCTGCTCTGTCTTTCGCTATCTTCAGATCGTGTCAGTAACTGTTAAAACCATTTTGTTAATCAAGAATAAAATGTTTTTCATCTGAAAATGCAACATTTTACTATTTAATATTTTCTTAATTCAACTTTAACACAGACGTTCTTTCCCCCATTAAATGCTAATTGATTATTACAAGTTTTTTATTCATTTTAACATATTATTAATTATTTTAAGCATGCATAAATGTGGACCTCAACATTTCGTTAAAAATTACGAGCAAATTCAGCAACAGTCATTTTGATTAGAACAGTAAGAGGAATTATGAGTCTTCGATCTCAGTAAAACAACTCTTATTTTGTATCAGATCTATCTCCTGTCGAACCAACAGTTCAACGTATGATCACATTTCCTTCAGCAATTTTAGATCTTCGAATTTCATTAGAAATACAGCGGATTGAAATTATCCTTTTTTTCGAGGAATTATCAGTAATGTCTGTCCAAGAAAAATTAAGGCTTATATATGAATTAATCTAGCCCAGTAGATAACAAATTCGCATGTCAACTGTAATTTATCCGCTAGCAAGTTAAATAAAACGAAAAAATCTTGATTGTCCCTATAATTATGAACATCTAAAAACATGGAGAAAAAAATATTTTGCATTATGTTTTATTAATTTTGTTTCATATTTAAAAAAATATAGCAGTTTTGGTTTTTAGAATACTAGATATATTAAGTGCACTTAGTATAATCTTCTTAACAATTATTTTTACATTAATTATTTCAAAACATGAAGTGTCCTTATAAATATGAGAAGGAGTGTAAATTATCAGACACAATAAGTTGTACATTAGAGATAGGATAAACAAGTTACTTTTCAATAATGTGTTATTATTTCCATCTATACTACCTTTGGTAATAGGTTCTAATAACTTATTATTTATATAATCTATTATTGCTAAATGAATATATGGCTAATAAATGTTTAAATCATTTCAGGATATGCAATCAAATATTATGCATAGAGGATATAGTTTCTGTTTTTGAACCTCAATACTTTCAAACAGTAATCATTATTTTACCTAATAGTAAAATTTCTGTGATTTAAAAAGATAAAAACGCTATTACAAAAGAGTAGTATTTAAAATTTAAAAAGATGTACACTGACAATTGTCTTAATTTAATAAGCACAAAAGATTCTGTAAAACTTAAAATACTTCTGTTTAAACATGAAAATAGAATATGTCAAATAATATTGAAAAATACAGGTCTTGTTTTTGGTAACAAAGAATGCAGTCCATATAAACAATATCACATTTGCTATTTAAAACAGAAAAACAGCTTTTTAAAAAAGTTATAACATCCCAAGTTTCAAACTGCTGAATGGTAGTCTCTCTTTTCAGATGAACATGAATATTCTAATTTGACAAGAGAAACAATATTCTTCACAGTCATATTACGAAATACATAATGGGATGATGGCTTTGAAAAAGTTTTCTTAAACAGTTGTTTCAAAATTTAAATTCTGTCTACAAAGTTAGTATAATGATTTTTTTTTTTCCCTTGTATTTTTAATGGTTACACATAACTATAAATAACTAGTCTTAGCTTTTTTCCTCATCATCAAAAACAGCACCAATAAAAAAAAATAATAATAAGATAAAAAAATAACTAAAAATTGAAAAGCTAAATAAGCAATCCTCATATCAAACTAAGATTGAGAATCACATATAACCACAAATAAAAATGTTCTCTTAACACTTCCACATATTTTCACATACAATGACATATTTTCATTTCAGCTGTTACACCTACTAAGAAAAATTTCAAATATAAACACCTTTCTCACTGCAACAAATTTTCTCATTACACTCTATTTATAATAACTCAAAAGTATACATTATAAACATTAAATACCTTTAAAAAATTCTTTACTTGACTCAGATGCGTTCGTGCTAGGTGGACAGCTTTTATCAGGGGTCTTGATGATCTGTATATTTCTTCTAAGTTTGATTGATTAAGAAATTGGTTTCACAACATTACATGCACACGCATCAGCTGAAATTTCTACTGTTTCACAGCATTTTAGTTACTGTGTGCATATATATCACAATGTTGTAGAAACAATGAGAAATCAGGACACAAGGTGGCATTCCATGATTAATCAAATTCAGAAAAATATAAAACTCCATAGTACAATGAATTAAATGCAATTCAAGCATATATTAAAAAGAGCAATAAAAGTATGTTCAAATAATCACCTACTTAAAATTGAATTAGACAAAATCATGGAAATTACAGTAAATGATAAATAAAAAATGATAAAAACCTAGTCAACAAAAAAACAGTATATAAAAACAGAATCAAAAAGCTTAATAAAGCAGACAGAAAGTTAAACCAACCTTTACCACAATGATTCCATATGATAAAGGAAATTCCATAAAAATAGAAACTGAAGCAGTAAAAATAGGCACATCAATATCCCAATAAAACTGAACAAAAATATTTTTCAAAGTATCTGAAATGAAAAAGATCCAATAAACCACTTAAAGACCACAGGAAAGTACCAAACTGAATTTCAATAACAGAAATAATGAAATAAGAACATATATTGGTATGACCAAAAAGAAAATAAACAAATTAAAGAACATTTTAGCAACAATAAATCTGACCAAACAACAATTGCTTAATGTGGAACCAAAAAAAAAAAAAAAATCTTAACACAAGTGTTCCATGATAAAAAAAACTCAGAAGAAACATACAGATCAAGACTTCTGGTGAAGGCTAGGCAACCAGCATGAAAATGTTTAAGAAAACTTTTAATCAATATTCAATAGGATTTATTCAATAGTTACCAACTATGTGAAAAATACCAGAGATGGGAACTGAAGCTGGGCCTTCCGCATGATGTGCAGTTGCTCTACCACTGGGCTGCTCTGGCTGATAAACAGTTTAGCATTTTTCACATAAAGAAACATTTGAGAAAACTTTTCAAAATGAAGAACTTTTTAGTGTATTTAATATTTTGATGACAAAAATTAATTTTCAAATTTAATATAGAAAAAAAAAAAAAATAAAAGCATCAAATTAATGCAGTCAATATGTACATTTGGAATGCAAACAATAGAGCAAAAATTATTTCTTTCTGAACTTAATGTTTCCTTTAAAATAAATTTCAAGAAAGAAAACCTACAGAAACATATTTAAAGAGTAAGTTGATTCAAATTAAATAAAAATTACTTTAAACTTGAAAAATAATTGTACTTTTACTAATGTTTATTTTTAAGATATTTATACAATGTTTAAATAATTAATTTAAGTGATTCTACTATTGCACAAATCACTATAGAAATTCTCTAAGCTTAAAAGCAATTAAAGATAATTAGGTAGATTCCTTATAGGAGATCTACCTATTGCAATGGTTCTCATGACACGACTTCTGGAAAATTTCTTCATATCTTCACCGATCATGACCCCTAGATCCCAAAACCACCCTCCGTTCAAAAGTTTATATATATATATATATATATATATATATATATATATATATATATATGTATAACGCTTTTTCCCATGTTAAGTTGTGAACACGATAACTGGAGTAATTTTTATTTAAATTTAACCAGCTCAGGATATGTTGTCAGGACAGTAAAAATCTCGGTCAAGTTCGTAGATAGGGTATCCAGCTCAAAGGGGGTGGAAGTGGTGGGGGGGTGGAAATTTTCCTTTGCCCATAATTTCTTTAATATTGAAAATAGGGGAAAATTTCAAATCAGTCGAATTACCGCCTTACTCTAAAGATCAATTTTTGTATTTAAACTTTTTCGATAGCTTCAATCGCTTAGAAGTTACAAGCTAAAAAGTGATTTTTCGTGTGTTGAAGCCGACATTTTCTATAGCTTTCATTGCAAAAAATTTATAATCTGATGCTTATGTCACATGCAAACGATAATAAAAAAGATAACTGAAAATATAATAAAATTTTAATCATGTGTTTAAACAATATAATAACATGATTAAAAAAAAAAAAAAAAGTTTAATTTAACGGAAAATATGACGTCACAATTACAACAATGTACTCGTAGTGAGAAAAGAGAAATAAAATTTTATCCGTGATTTTAAACAAATAAAATAAAAGTTAATAAGTAAATAAATAAATATGTAAATAAAATCAATATATCTTAGGGCTAAGCAGATTTAGACTTAGCTTTTTATTATGACATAGATATGCTATAATGTAAAAAATAAATGTCATCGTTAAAAAAAAAAAAAAAAATTGTGTAAATCGATGCTAAACGAATTAAACTGTCATGGTAGAAAAAGTAATAAATTTGGGGACATTTAGGTATTATCCCTTTGACAAATGCACTGGGGACGATTTTAATGAATTTTACGTTGAAGTTTATTTTCATAAAAACTTAAATTTAAATTAAAGTATTTCATTACTCAAATTCCCTTATTTTGATAAATAAAATTATGCCATTTAAAAACAAAAATTAAGAACACTCTTTTATTGAAAAGTGAACTAATAAAGGTTTTAGAAAACTATTACATACTTTTAAATCTTTATATAAAAAAAAAATAATAATTGTTGCCACTCGACATTATACAAATACATCCAAATACTGTGTCACATACGATAGTTTTGTATAAGTGTAGACTTTTTGTTTGCCCCTGATGGGAAAAGTGCCTGCAAATACTTATATCTAGTATTGTCATTGATTATGAAGTCGTGTGCAAAATTTCAGGTCCTTCGGACGACAAGAAGTTGCCGAAAATTGAATTGCAAAATTCCGTTACATATATTAATAGTTGCATTATATCAAGTTAATAAAAGTGTGTTAATTAAAATCCATGTTAAACGCTTTAATTACTCATTTAAAAATATAAAATTAAATTGATCTGTGAAGAGGTATGAGGTTTTTGCGTGGAAAGAAAATATAATGACGCCAAAGCTGCCTTTCTCCATCGCCAAGCTCTCCAAATTTTGTCGTCAGACAACGAATTTTGTCACCAAGTCAAAAATTTTGTCGCCAACTATCAAATTTTGCCGCCAAATCACAAATTTCATTGCTAAGTCGCAAGTTTTGTCACCAAAATCTCGCCAAATCATACAATTTATTAAATTCGTAACAATTAACATTGAAATTCAGCGGTGCCAAATGGTCCAATGTTAACTAATGTTAATGTTCCAGCTTATGTGAACCAAAACAGTTTCACTTTACAATTTTTACTCATCTGACAATAAAAATCACAAAAACACAATACAAAACTTTCAATAATTCAATAAAAATTACAGTGAAATAACTATACAAAAACCGCTACCACTTAACTATATTTGACTTGACCATAGCAACGCCGGGCTTATCAGTGCTTGACCATAGTAAGGTCACAAGTGCATTTTCACGTTTGTATTATTATTATTTTTTTTTTAAAGAAAGATATTGAACAACAGTTATAGATTTTAAATAAAATTTATAATTTTGATTAAGCTTGGTGGGGAGGGGGGGTGTAGCCCAATAGCCCCCTCCGGGATTCACTATTGCTGGGATTGTATATCTTTAAGACTTCTATTTGTTGAATGATTATGAGCTTGAATTTTAAAAAATTGAAACATTTACAGACCAATAAATCTAGCTTAAAATTTTTAGGTAGATTGAATAAAACCCTTTTCTAGTTGAAAATTAAATTTCTTGAAAACAGAATAGCGACGTAAATAATGCAATGTGTGAGAACAAAGCTATTAGCTAAGTATTAATGCAGATGTAAAATTTCTTTACATTTGTAACATTAACGTAAAGGAATCTACCTTTGCCTTTAAGCTTGCCGAAAAGGGATTTTTTAAATTGAGAAACAGTATAATATCTATAATGTACTCTTTTTCCTATGTAAGAGCAAGAGAAACTACAATAAGAACAAGTAAAAATTATTACCAAATATCCAAATGTAAAGCCTCAAATAAACACCTTTAAGCTACCTGTTGTTGTTTAAATTTATATTGCATCGGTATTAAAACTATGATATTATGTATGTATCTTTGATATTAAAAAATTCCTTACCTAAACTAATATTTCGGCCAGAATAGCCAGTTTACCACACATCCAAGAAAATATTAGCATGATGTAGGGTAGCTGAAGTTAAAATTTAAAAGTACACAGTAGAATGCTGAAAATCTGGAATGCTTGGGTTGGGACTGAAGCAATTCCAGATTTCTTGTCATTCTTAAGAAAATAATATGTATTTGTCTAAATATAATACTAAATTTAGGTTAAAAATAATACACCATGATTTTTAAATATATATTATTTTTACTTTATTTACATTTTCTTTCTTAAAATAAATAAATAACAGTAAATAAATAAGTAAATAAAATTAACTTGGAAAACAAACATTTATTGAAGAATTTTATATTTCAAAATCTAGAATGTAAAAAAACTGAATACTGTTTTTATTATTATTATTATTTATTTACCATAATTTTTGTTGTGTATAAACTGTAACCATGAACATTTCTGGAATAACGCGGTTGCAATATGTTAACGGCAACCGCCAACTGAACTAAAAGACTGTTTAGTTTCGGTTTAGGTTTCGAAATGCAGCTACTACGCAGCTAGCCATGATGGCTATTTAACTACTTGTTTAATCTCTTAATTTGTGTATAATTATGTAAATAATGTGTGTTCCTGTAATAGATATGTACCGTAGTTAGTAAAGATAAAGAAATGCCAAAATATAGTACTTCTTCCAGTATGCATCACACACAAAGTAATGACAGCTGGCGACGATACTAATAATGGATTAGGGCGTGGGCTAAGCCGAAGTCATCTCAAGGTAAAAAAGATTATTATTTTTCTTTGATCGGAAGTAATGGAGGAGCAAATTAAAGCGTTGCTTGAACAAAATCAAGAACTATTAAAGGCACTGCAGAAGAAAGATTCTTCGGTGCAACATAAAGTAGCGGTACAGTTTGAGAAATTTAATGATGAAACGGAAAATTTCGATTGCTTCCTGGAACGCTTCGAGACATATCTTGATGTCCAACAGGTTCCAGAAGAATTAAGAGCTAAAGTTTTTATTTCATCTTTAAGCCCAAAATTATACCAGTTATTGAAAAATCTGTTAGCTCCTGACATTCCTTCTGACCAGACCTTGAATAAGTTGAAAGATGTTTTAAAAACGCATCTAAATCCGAAACCCTTAATAATCCCTTCACGCCATAAGTTTCTTAACCGTAAACAACATGAGGGGGAAACGATAAATAATTATATGGCTGAATTAAGAGCCCTTGCCTTGCATTGTGATTATGATACTAATATGTTAAATATTATGCTGAGAGACGTTTTTGTGAGTGGATTGCGGGATAAAACTATTCTCGATAGATTGTTCGAAGAGGATAATATAGATCTCGACAAAACATTACAGATAGCGTTAGCGATGGAGAAGGCTTGTAAAGGGACAAATGATATTATGGGCAGGGGAATAAATGCTTTGCATGCTGGGAAGAAGGGTAAACAGAAGTATCAGAAACAAACTTTTGCGGAAAGGCAGAAAAAATCGGAATGTACGAGATGCTCTGGCACGGACCATAATAGCAATGATTGTAAATTTATTACAAGTAAATGCAATTATTGTTCTAAAATCGGCCATATCCAAAGAGCGTGTTTTGCTGCAAAGAAAGCGGCTGCTAAACCAGTCAAACAAAAACAGGTAAATTTGAATAATGTTATTGAGAACAAAAATCAAGTACCTTTATTTGAACTACAGGCTGAGGGATATACATTACGGGAGGAAGAGCCAAGGCAACCCCCGATAATGGTAAATCTAAAAATTGAGAATAAAAACTGCCAAATGGAATTGGATACTGGTGGGGCCGTGAGTGTTATGAGCATTAGGAATTTTAGGAAAATCTCTAATAAGGAAATTCGGCCTACTAATATTGTCTTCAAGACGTATAAGGGGGACTCTTTAATGCCAATGGGGTATGTCACCGTGAAGGTTGAATATAAATATCAATGTTTGCTGTTAAATTTATACATAGTGAAAGAGAATTTGGATACGATCCTTGGCCGTGAATGGCTCCATAAAATAAAACTAGATTGGAACGCTATAAAAACTGTCAGAGCAGTAAGTAACATAAATTTAAACAAACTTTTAACTCAATATAAGGAATTATTTGATGACAAATTAGGAGAGATCAACAATTATGAGGTTAAGCTGGAACTGAAGCAGGGGGTTAAACCAATATTTCGCAGATTCAGAACGGTACCGTTTGCTCTAAAAGAAAGAGTTGAAAAAGAAATTGATAGGTTGGAGAAGGAAGGAATCATTGAAAGGGTGGAGAGTTCAGAGTGGGCTACGCCCGTGGTTCCGGTAGTTAAATCAGACGGCAATATTAGATTATGTGCTGATTTTTCTGTAACGCTTAACCCTAATTTGGTCGTTCCGCAGCACCCCTTACCGAAACTGGAAGAAATTTTTTCAAGCTTAAACGGGGGTAAACAGTTTTCAAAACTTGATTTCAAACATGCATACTTACAAATGAAGGTACACCCCGAAAGCCAAAATCTTTTAACCATTAACACGCATAAGGGGCTGTATATTTGCAAAAGACTAATGTACGGCTTAAACGGAGCACCTGCAATTTGGCAACGCTATGTAGACGGGCTCTTCCAGGGAATGGAAGGTGTTAAGGTGTTTATGGATGATGCACGGATTACGGGGTCTGACGAAATGTCACACTTAAGGGCCTTGGAGGAATTTTTCAAAAAATGTAAAGAACATGGTTTGAAATTGAATTTAAATAAAAGTCAATTTTTTCAAAAAGAGATAAATTTTTTGGGACACACAATAGATGCAAATGGGTTGCACAAAACTGATGATAAGATTTCAGCAATTTTAAATGCCCCTGTTCCGAAAGATGTACAGGAGGTAAAGAGTTTTTTGGGGCTGGTAAATTTCTACGGGAAATTTTGTAAAAACTTAGCCACCATGTCAAATCCCCTTAATGACCTTACAAAAAAAGATGTAAAATTTAAATGGTCGAGGAATTGTCAGGAAGCTTTCGAGAAAATCAAAAAGGAGATTTGCTCTCCCAGAGTTTTAGTGCATTATGATCCACACCTACCGATAACTTTAGCTACTGATGCTTCACCAGTTGGTGTAGGTAGTGTATTGTCTCATCTGTACCCTGACGGAACTGAACGACCCATAGCATTCGCTTCAAGAACTTTGTCACGAACTGAACAAAAATACTCCCAAATAGATAAAGAGGCCCTAGCCATCGTATGGGCCGTACAGAAATTTTATCTATATTTAAAGTGTCGAAGATTCACTTTGATTACAGACCACAAACCGCTAGTAGCTATCTTTGGTTCTAAACGGGGATTACCTGTTTTAGCAGCTACTAGGCTTTTGCATTATGCCCTAATTTTGCAATCTTTTGAATTTGACATCAAGTATAGGGATACTAAAAATCATGGAAATGCAGACTGTCTTTCGCGCTTACCGAAGAAGTCTGAAGAATTGGATGTCAAAGATGATATTTACATTAATCAGATGGGGCAAATAGAAACCTTACCTATAACATCCAGAGAATTACGACAAGCTACGTCGAAAGACCAAGAGCTGGGGCCGCTTCTAAATGCTCTTAGAGAGGGCAAGGATTTGCAGGGTAGGGAAGCAAAATACACAATTGAAGATGGGTGTATTATGTATGGTCAAAGGGTATGCATCCCGAAGGTATATCAAAAACAAGTGTTAGCAGAACTACATGAGGGGCACCTTGGTATTGTAAAGATGAAGGCTATCGCCAGATCATTCGTATACTGGAAGAATATTGATAGAGATATCGAGGATGCTGCGAAAAATTGTACAGAGTGTGCCAAATATAAAGCTGATCCATCTAGGGTAAAAGTCCATCACTGGGAGTACCCTAGTTCGCCATGGGAAAGGGTTCATATAGATTTCGCTGGGCCTATCTTTGAACACATGTTCCTTCTTATTGTCGATGCACATTCTAAGTGGTTGGAAGTTTATCCAATGAAAACAACTACCGCCCATAAGACCATAGATTGCCTTCGAGATTGTTTCAGCCGATTTGGCTTACCTGTAGTACTTGTAAGCGATAATGGACCTCAGTTCACTTCACACGAATTTGAAATGTTCATGTTAAACAATGGCATTAAGCACAAAACATCTGCACCATTTAAGCCATCGAGCAATGGTCAAGCTGAGCGTTACGTGTACACTTTGAAACAATCGTTACGTGCAATGCAACACTATGCTGGAAGCATAAGTCAAAAATTAAGCACGTTCTTGCTTCATTATCGAAAGGCACCTAACGTCACCACAATGCATAGTCCAGCCATGTTATTCCTGAAGCGGGACATAAGAACCCGAATTAATTTGTTGTTGCCTGATTTGAAATCCAGAGTGCAAGAAAATATTAGAAAAGGTGTTTATGAGTTCAGGGACAGAAAATTTAATGTGGGTGACAAAGTGGCTGTTCGAGATTATAGAGCAGCAAATTCCAAATGGAAATTTGGACAAGTAATCAGCCAAGATGGTGCGCTACATTATACTATTGATGTTCAAGGGACATTAGTACGAAGACATGTAGATCAAATCCGTCCAGTTGGTGATCAGGTACAAAACGTTGATTATTCAGTGCGTAGTCATCATTGGACTCCATCTCAGAGTTTCCCGGTTGCTGAGGATTCTACTACGACGATTCTAAATGATGAATCCAATATTCAAGGAACACCTATGGAAACTTCAACCAGATCATCTGCACCCACTGAAAATGTTCCGGCTGAAGACTCATCAATTGAAACACCAGCAGTAAAAGACAGTGAGCTTACTACGACGAGTGTGAGTTCACCAAAAGTGCCACAAAATCCAGGAGCCACGCTACGACGTTCTGGAAGGATTCGTAGACCCCCCCAAAGACTTGATCTCTAAGGGGAGAGGAGGTGTTGTGTATAAACTGTAACCATGAACATTTCTGGAATAACGCGGTTGCAATATGTTAACGGCAACCGCCAACTGAACTAAAAGACTGTTTAGTTTCGGTTTAGGTTTCGAAATGCAGCTACTACGCAGCTAGCCATGATGGCTATTTAACTACTTGTTTAATCTCTTAATTTGTGTATAATTATGTAAATAATGTGTGTTCCTGTAATAGATATGTACCGTAGTTAGTAAAGATAAAGAAATGCCAAAATATAGTACTTCTTCCAGTATGCATCACACACAAAGTAATGACAATTTTTATTTGTTTATTATGCCAATAGATGGCTGCAGCAATCATTAATTCCTGTAGTGATGCAAGAATTATGGTGAGCTTGATTTAAAAAAAAGAAAAAATAAAGAGTAATTCTGAGAAGGACAAATTGGAAATGCTGAAATGGAAAAGAATTTTGGCTGAAAATTTAGCTGAGATATTACATAACACTTATTTTTAATAAGCTTGACCCAATATTTTAATTAATTAAAGAAAAAAAAAAAAAAATCACTGTTTATGATGATTAATGCAGCCAAAAATTCTACTTTTTTGGCGATTCTGATTTTTCGGAGTCCAGTTTTTCGGCTTCATACTATATTTGACTAATATGAACATGGAGAAATTAAATGCACATGAACAAATCATTCTTAAAATCACATTGCTGATAACAGACATATCTTTCACTATAACAAAAAAATTTAGTTATTTAATCTGTGTGTTGTTGGTATGCTGCCAGATATAGGACTGGCAGCCTTTTTTATTTAATAGGGTCTTGTAATACATTACTGTGCTAATAGATTCTAATGCAGTAATAGCAATATTTATTCTATTACATCAAATAATACCCATTTCTACTCCATATATTACTCTATGATAAAGAATAAAGGACTACCATATTCCCCTGCATCACCTGGCATGTCAGAAAAAAATGAAATACATCAGCATGATGCAAAATCTGAAAAATTTGAAGATTTGTTACTAGAAACATGATATTGTGTTCTTTTAATCTGGTGGATACGAAGAACACAATAGCGATATAAAATATGGAGAAACAACTACAGCCCTAACCAAAGTTTATCAAGAAAATAATAGCGATATAAATTTCAATAAAGCTAGTAAAATCGCCAATTACAACAATTCGGATTACACTTTTTACCAGGAAATGATCAAAATTATCGACAACCAATTTTCATGTAACGGGCACGAATCGCACACAGGATTGAGCCAAGTGTGGCACCACCTCCTGAAACAGTATCAACTAAAAAGGAAAACTTCAGTATAAACTACTGCAAGCCACAGCAAGGTCTCTGATGATGAGGCAGATCCATCTTGAAAGCTGCTACGGCCTAAAGATATAAAGCTTAGTAAGGTTTTAATTTAATTTAAAAAATCTTTCAAAACCCTATTCTACTGCAGGGTTCCCCTTTGAGCCTTTGAGGTGGGCGTCGCGCCCTGCCTGCCCTTTAAAGTACAAAAGTACTTTCGTTAAAGACTTTTTAAGATGTTTTAATCCGTATTCGGATTCGTGCATTTCGGAGTCAAAGACGGAAACTCCAAAGTTTCACAGGCAAAATGTCTACCATTGCAGAAAGAAAAAGAATATTTTTTATGACTTTTATTGGGATAATTGAATATATAACTCAGTTTTTAGAGTGTAGGGCCATTCTAAGAAAATTACAGATATGAAATGGATATTTTACCAAGAATTGGCACAAAAATTTCACTTAAAAAAACTGACTCTTCACGAAAATCATACGAATTAATTGCGCATTTAGAAAATAAGCCAAATAAAACATTTAATATTCAAGAAATCGGGCACCAAAAAGCAAAGACTTCCGACTTAACGGCCCTCTTCACTTACCGTCGCCGGAAGCCCGAGCCAATGTTATTCTATGAGGAAATTTTCTTTGCAAATAACTTATTAACTAATACATATTTTTAAATTCTGTTTTCACATCCAGAAAATTCCCAACTTTTAAATTGACGGACCTTTCTTAAAAATGTATTTTTTTAATTTTTAATATTTTATTTTGAAATTGCAAAATGAAAAAATTTCACATATTGAAAATTCGTATTTTGCAGCTTCAAAATAAAATATAAAAAATTAAAAAAATTTTTTAGAAAAGGTCCGTCAATTTAACAGCTGATAATTTTCAGAATGTGAAAACAGAATTTAAAAATATGCATTAGTTAATAAGTTATTTGTAAAGAAAAATTTCCCATAGAATAACATTAGCTTCGGCTTCCGGCAGCGGTGAGTGAAGAGGGCCCTTAAGACTAAATATTTTAGTATTTTTGGAAAATCTTGAAATTTGTGTGAAAATGCTCTTGCATTTCGTTAATTAGTCACAAAATTATTACAAATATCACAAATCATTAAAAAAAAAAAAAAAACTAATTACATCGATTAGCATAAAATTAAAGCCTATCTTAGGTATTGCTATTAAACTTAAATTTTGATAATTAACGGCAAAATGATTACATACTTCCGCTATCGGCTAAAAAAAATATTGTGAATTTAGAAAGTCAGCTTTTTATAAAAGCGCAGATTTTATTAACATCGGAATTAAAGTATTTCATAAATAGTTGCAATTAAACGTAAATTTTCGAAAGTTAGCGGTGAAATCGAAATGATCCTGTATTTCCGAAAACGGCTGCAAAATTACTGCATATTTTGAGATTAAACTATAAAAACAACTCAGATTTTATCGATTAATGACGGAATAGATAATTATTTGGAAATTCAGCTTTGAAAACAATGTGATTTTAATCTTAGCAGCAAAATAATAGAGTATTTCGATTCTTACAGTTTCCTTTTTACTTTCTTTTACATTTAATAGAAGAAAGTACTGGATTTGTAAAAATTTTTGACTTTCGGTTTTCAACGGATTTACACGTTTTGAGAGGGTCTAGAACATGATTCGACCATTTTTACACAATATCTGTCTGTGTGTGTATGTGTGATAAAAATTTTGTGGCAACTGTATCTCTGGAACTACAGCTCAGAATTGTATATAAATTTATATGTCGATACACCTTGATCTAAATTAGTGCCTATCAACTTTTGGTGAAAATCGCTCAACAGTTGGCGCTGCTATACAGCGATTTCCGCAAATTTAAGGAGGCTATATCTAAGGTTCTATTGCATATAATCGAACAAAACTTGATTATACACTACTGGCCATTAAAATTGCTACACCAAGAAGGAATAATAATAACGGAATGAAATTTGTTGGACACATACATTATAGTAGGAAGAACAATTGATTAAAATTTCAGAAAATTTGGAGTAATA
This sequence comes from Salticus scenicus, assembly GCA_963930645.1. Classification (NCBI taxonomy): domain Eukaryota; kingdom Metazoa; phylum Arthropoda; class Arachnida; order Araneae; family Salticidae; genus Salticus; species Salticus scenicus. The sequence continues at coordinate 161,869,914 of OZ005651.1, forward strand.
TGTATTGAGAAAACAGTACATATAGCAGTGACCTCTGTGAGCAATAACAGCACTTATCTGCCTAGGCAGAGAATCGAACAGCGATTGGATGATATGTACGGGTAGAGCGCTTCATGAAGTGCTTCATCGATAAATGGTGGCATCGTGTTAGAACTTCATGAAATGCTCTACCCGTACATGTCATCCAATCGCTGTTCGATTCAATGCCTAGGCAGATATGTGCTGTTATTGCTCCCAGAGGTCGCTGCTTTATGTACTGTTTTCTCAGTACATATTACTCCAAATTTCCTGAAATTTTAATCAATTGTTCTTCATACTATAATGTATGTGTCCAACAAATTTCATTCCGTTATTATTATTCCTTCTTGGTGTAGCAATTTTAATGGCCAGTAGTATATAAGAAGGTCTTTATGAGACATTATGCTGATTCAATGTAAATGCTTATCGGCTAACAGGTGGCGCTGCTATACATCAATTTCTGCAATTTATGGGAAGACTATATTTCAGGAACTACTGCACAAAATTGCATATAAATTTATATGTAGATGCACCTTGACATAAATTAGTATCTATCAACTTTTAGTATCAACCATTCAACAGGTAGTGCTGCTGCACAGTGTTTTCTGCAGTTTAAGGAAAGGCTATATCTCAGGTTCTATTGTGTATAATCAAACAAAACTTGATATATGTGAAGGCCATTATGAGATATTATGCTGTTTCAAATTGGATGCTTATAAACCAATAGATGGCACTGCTATACTGGAAATTTCCTCGATAATGGGAAGGTTATATCTCAGTTTGTATGGCATATAACTGTACAAAATGTGATATGCGAGATACCCATTATAAAAGCATATTTTTAAGATGTTATTTATAGACAATAAAACTTTCTTTGGATATTTAGTGTTAGCTTTCTCTAAGATGAAAATCATTTGCATTCATCATGTTAGATAATTTTAATAAATAATAGTTTTAATAAATTATTTGCCCTTAGTGAATTTCAATTTGTATAGGAAAATATTAAAGAAAGTCTTGTGGTGACCACAACATACTATTATTATTTTTTTTTCCCCCGCAAAATAAATATATTAACCTGTGATACTCTTTGATGGTTCGATAATGCAGAGTTCAAAATTTTCAGGAGCAACCTCTGATTTTCATGCTAGTTATTTTGTTTTTATAGAAACTTCTCATTTTGGGTGTTAAATTTGCCTTATATGTATAAGAACTTTATAAATATAACTCATTACAGGTACAAATAAGTACTTTTAATAATAATCTATATAAGTATTCCTCCATTATTCATTCTACAGCCAAGTAACAGTTTCCAGGGATTTTGCATGTTGGGTAGTTTCATCCCTAATAGTTGTAGGAGCTACATTTTTCGAGATCAAATTTCAAAAGAATATTTCATTTGCCATTATTGAAATTTAGCAAACAAAATGAGTAAATTCCAGGGATCTACTAAATTTACCAACTGATTGTAACATTAGAAATTAGCAATAATACCTAAAAAAAATTGGAAACTATAAAAAAAAAATATATAATTAATTAATTAAATCGAACTTTTTATCACTACTATTTGATTAGAATGTTTAATATTTTTCTTTAATAATCACTAAAAAAGGTCTTTGGTTTTTATCTTAAGAAATTTGCGAAAATCTTATTAAAGATAGTTTTTATTATAGTTCTTTACTTTCATTTCAACATTTATAAGATTTTCAAGAGCTTTTTACATATTTTTCAGGAAGCAATTTTAATACTTTTTATTAGTTTTAATAGAACTACAGTTAAAGATAAAAGAATGTGAAAAAATAAATTTATTTAATTTTTGCTGACTAATTTGTACATTTAGTGAAAATTTGCTATATTTTCCGAGAGGGGGGGGGGCGAAAATTGCTGATTGCTTAACAACTGCATTTATAAATATAATAAAATTGTTTGTAATTTTGGAGGCTATTTTTTGCGAAGCGATATGCCCCTTTTTATTCTCTACAAACGTGCCCTCTTTTTATAGCCGCACCCTGCCCTTTTTCAAACCTAGGGGGAACTCTGCTACTGTAAAGAAAAAGAATCAATCCTATACAATAAACACACTTGAACTTGATCGGTCGGCTCGAAAAAAAAACAAAATTCTGAGACACGAAAACGTAGTTCCAATATGAAAGGATTACTAGTAAAAATGTCAAATAACCGAATTGCATCACCGCATATCAAATCACCAATGGGTGCCCTATATCATAGCTCTGCAAAAATGTGATATTTGTAAAATGGTAAAAACCACATTCTTTCAAAAAATCAAAAAGATTTCTCAGTAATACAATAAACATACGGGTGGCTAGCGTCCCCCCCCCCAAAAAAAAAAAAAAAAAAAAAAAAAAAAACTAAGTTCCCAGTCTTAGACAAGGAAAGAAAGTTCTAAACCAAAAGGATACAGTAAAATGTGTCGATACTCCAAATTGCATCATCGGGTAAGGAATCGCCAACAAAAGCTCTGTATCAAAGCTTAGCCTCTATGTTTTCTGCCACGTTTCAAGTCCATTGGAAGAAATAAAATGGTTGAGCAAATGTGATTACAGTAACATATTTAATGTCTATATATACAATTGAAGAACCTTTATAAAGGGTCTAAATCCATAAAGAATTTTAGTAAGATTTTACTGTTGTATTGTTTTTTGAAAATATAAAATCTTAAATAAATTATCACCTAATTTTTTCACCTAATAGTCATTTTTTGTTCACTTGCATAGACATAGCATCAGGGGGGGCTCATGCCCCACTTTTCAGAACATGAAAAAGTTTTAGACTATGATATCCAGTGGGGTGCAAAAGTTTATGCACAAACTAAATTTTTTAATAAAATGAAAAATATACACCGGAATACTTCAAATGTTTTACTGTATCTAAGGACCTGTTCAAGTAATTTTTTCTTTTGCTTTGCCTGCATAGTACTTTTCCTTCAGCATTTTTAAGCAGTTTGTCACGGTCAATCAATAATGGATCTGGGTGTGATTTTTCAACACCACAACCACAGAAAGCTTCGAATGCCTAGGCAGATGAGCTCGACCTGGGATTGAACCTGGCACCTCACGACTACCAGCTTTGAGCACAGAACCATTCTGTGATCAGCGCGAGATCCACGCATAGCTATTTAATTATACAACTGTATGATATTTGCCAACTATGTATACAATAATTATCGTATGGTTAGCAACAGTGCTATTACTAACAAACTCCAGATGTAATGTTAGTAATGTAAGGTACTATAAAAATTAATATCAGCAGCAGCCTCATAGAAACCACTATTAAGAAAGGTACCAAGTAATGTAAATTTCTATTTTAGGGAATGTAATATTAATTAAATAATTACAAGATAAAAAGAACTTTTCATACACCATGTTTTAAATTTTCTGTTAAATCATATAAATGCTACCAAAGGCAGCAGGGATTCAAAACAACTGGCTAAAACTATTAAAAATTTAATTGTCCTTGTGTTCTGAGCTATTCTAAAAGTTTCAAATGTCTAGCTAGTCAGGAAGTTACATGATTGTTGAATCATGTAAACACTACCGAAGGCAGCACAGACCCGAAACAATTAGCTAAAAATATTTTTTTTAATGCATTGTCAATGTGTTATGAGTTATACTGAAAGTTTCAAATGCCTAGCTAGTTGAGAAGTGATTTAAAAATTGATTGCAAGATTTGTACTGGACAAACAAGAACACAAGTTAATAAAAACATACTACAAGAAATGTCAATGACCAACTATCTTAAATTTTATATGTGTGTGTTATCCTTGATCATTACTTTTTTTTTTATCATAGTAATGTTGCACTTGTTACAATATCAGCAAATTAAAATACTGCAACTAGTAAACTACCATAATAACAGTTATACACTAAAAAGAGAAGCCATGAAAATGTTAGCCAATCAAATGACCTGTTTTATGACCATGACCGAACATTAATACACACCAAATAATGGGGCATGCTCAAACCAAGCTATAAAGGAAAAGGATGGAAAAAACTCTTGACATGCACTACACCTAAGGAAGTGGCAGACCTACCTGCAAAAGATGCCTCATGAAGATAACAAAAGGTAAATAGAAAAATTTCTTTTTTTTTTTTTTAATAAAAGATAAAATTTTCCTCGGCAGGTAAGGGGTTAATGTACCTACCAGAATGAATACAGGGATTAATCCAGCTTTTTAAAAATGGTACCCATTTGTGAATTTATAAAAGTGAAAACATCAAGTAAGTGTAAGTTTGTGAAAATTAATAATTAACTTCAGAACAATTAACTAAAATACATAAAGCAGTTTTTCTTAATTTTAAAATACATTTAAAAAATAAAATGAAACAGTTGTAAAAATAAATATATATGGGCGATTTAAGTTGTTTCTTATATGTAAGATAAGTAGGTGTTTAATAAATATATTCAGGTTTTAATAAGTAGGTGTTTACTCAGGTATTTATCATTGTCTCCAGTAAATATTCAAATTGAGGGTATTTTTCTGTGTTCGATGCAGTGAAGCTTATAAGATGCTTTAGTGTGCAGTTATATTGCTGAAAATTGACTTTGTGAAGGTACCTCTTTGCTGAAAGTTGAATTTGTGAAGGTACCTCTTTGCTGAAAATTGCATTTGTGAAGGTACCTCATTGCTAAAAACTGACTATGTGAAAGTGCCTCAATGCGGCACTAAATTTGTTCTGGATTAATCTCTGGAATAATAGTATTCTTTAAAGAATTCATAATGAGAAAGATAACATCAATCCCTTGGAAACTACACAAATCTATCGAGTTAAATATAGCAACTCAGACTACAAACAAGGCGTATACATATATATACGAATGACAAAAAGAAAAAAAATTAAAGTGGATAAAGGAACATCAAAATGACATTAAATTTAGTAAAATAACTGCACTAAACAAAAAAGTAAATAAAAAAGAAAATATTGTAAAAGGCTTTAAACAAACTAAAAAGCTAGCAAAGTACCATAATAACAGTTATGTGCTTAAAAGAAAAGCCATGAAAATACTGGCCAGGGAAATGGCCTGTAATGACCATGATCCAGCATTGATAGACACCAAATGGCAGAGCATGCTCAAGATGAGCTATAAAAGGGAAAACTTATGACATGCACTACACTCGAGGAAGCAACAGGCCCGCATGAGAAAGATGCTTCATGAAGACAACAAAAGGCATGTAGAAAAATTCTAATATTAATTTTTTTTATTCTTTATAAAAGATAAAAAGAGAACTGACACAACGTTTAAAAATAAATAAAAATACACAGAACTTCAGCAACATTCATAACTTATACTTAATCAATTAATGAAAATATGTTTCAATGTAAATTTTCAAAGCATCTGTTGCAAAATGGGTGAAATCCTATTGTGTGGTACGCCTTAGAACTTTTTGGCGACTTTTGTTGGAACGATCCCCGCCGGCATGATTTACTTTCCAAGATGGCGGCTATTGAAGTTAACGATCATTTTTAAGTGCAAATGAAAATGAAAAATTTGATCATTACTTGAATTTTAAATACAAAAAACATCAACAAACACCATTTTTAAATGTAAATCACACCAATGAGCTGGCGTGGATCATTCCAACAAAAGTCGCATTCAATATAATAAAAATGGTACTGAAATATATATTAAAAGAAAATTTTTTTAATTTAGACCTTTTTTTTTCATTCTGTTGATTGCAGAGGTCGGTATTAAGCAGTATCTTGCTGAAACCTGAACTGCCATAGTCAGCATGCTTGCTTCGCGAGCATTAAAACCAAAAGAAAAATCACTGGATACCCCTTATTCTCAACGCATGAATCAATACATGCATGAAAATTTATATAGGTCGTGGTCAGTCAGTACACTCGCTTCTGTGTGCTTAATTCGCAAGCATTAAAACAAAAAAAAAACATCACTGGATACCCCCGAATTTGCGATGCATGAAAATTTGTATAGGCTGCGGTCAGTACACTCGCTGCTGTATGCTTGCTTCACAAGCATTAAAACAAACAAAAAATTAAATCACTGGATATCCCTAATTCATGGCACATGGATCAATAAAAGCATAAAAATTTGTATAGGTCGCGTTCAGTACACTCACTGCTGTATGCTTGCGTCGCAAGCATTAAAACCAAAGAAAATGTCACTGGACACCCTTAATTCGAGGCGCATGAATCAGAAAATGCATGAAATGTGTATTGCAAGAGTCAGTATTTCAATGCAAGGTTGCTATGCAACCATTACAACAAATAAATAATAATCACTGAATGCACCTAAATCACAGTGCATGAATAAAAAAAAAATTATATATAATAATAAGGTGCAGAAAAGGCATGAAAAAATCTACACTGAAGCAATGACTATCATCCCCTACCCTTTTTTTTCTTTGTAAATTGATTCAAAAACATATAAAATACACTGAAAAAATTTTGTTTTAAACTTTAAAAAAACATTTAAACACAGTAAAATCTAGAATTGATCTTACTTACAGACACGATGACGGTTTTAAAAAAAAGCAGAAGAGAAGATAAAAACCATCTATAACAATTTATATTTATCATCCTCCCTCACGCAAATGGCATATTTTCAATTAATTTAAATTAAAATCATTTCTATTACGAAAGCTAAACCAATCAGCTAAAGCCAAACTAATTCTAACGCTCACGCTATGCAGCTAAGACAATGAGATGAAGGCGCCGACAGAGTTATGCAAGTAGAAGGTAGGAGAGCGAACTCGTGCAACGTGCAACCAGCCGATGGGTTTGCCAGGTGCAGCACATCATCGCTTTTTTGACATGGTACCATATAATAGTATGAAGCCACAAAATGCACCCCATGCTGATTCAAAATTTTGGTCAAAATAATTAATATAGTTAACAGTTTCTCTGCTGTATGAAAATGTTATATTTAGTGTATTTAAAACTTAAAAATCAAGTAGTAGTATTAAAATACTATGAAACAGAAGTACAAATATTATGCTCAAAATCATCCTTATTAGAAATAGATCGGTATTCTTTAATGTAAAATAACAGCAATAAATTCAAATTGTTTAACTTAACGTATAAAAAGCGGTGTCTATCCAGGCAAAATCTGTGTCCCTTTTGCGGCCCCTTCACAAAATTCAAATCCATGAAAAAGGATCCTTCACAAAATTCAAATCCATGAAAAGGGACCATTCACAAAATTCAAATTTATAAAATGAGCCTCTTTACAAGACTGTTTTATAAAAATTATCCTTTCATAAAATGTTACCATGTTTTCAGTATTATTTTTAATTAATGCCTTAATTTGGCTCAAGCGGACTTTGAATCAAGCATACAAATCTGATGTAGGTATATGTGTTATCAATAAACAAATAATTTGGCTCAACTAAACTTTATTAACTGGATATTAAATATCTACATAAAAGGACAGTAAAAATGGAAGGTTTTACACAATATTTTATGTTTTCACAAAAACCCAAAAATTAAAACCTGAATTGACCCCTGATAAGCTTACCCAAAGTTTTTTTTTTTTTTTTTTTTTTATTAAACAGATATTGCATAGAGAGAGAAAAAAGTATTAAACTAAAAAATCTCTCAAAAATTACATTTAAGAATTCTCCAATGTTTTACATTAAAACTATTTATTTCAAAAACTAAATCATTAATAAATTACATAATCCTCAACGGTAAAAACTTATTTTTTCTTTTTACTCATAAATCTAAAAAAAAGTAATCATACAGATAAATGTGCAATGGTTAAAATAAAATATAAATCATTCAAATGACAAAAAACTAAGATTGTAAGAGCCAATTACAAATACAGAACAAAACAATAATAGAAATTTTTTTTAGAAAAGGGTACACTTTTCTCAGCATCACTAAACTTATAATAGAATTTCATTAACGCTCAGACAGATTATTTGATAAAAGGAGGCCAAAATAAACTTACTTGCATTTACCATATGATTGCCCCGTCCAGATCTCTCACTACATTTCAATGACAAGTGATTTCTCTTGTCTCTAATTTAACACAAAAGGTTCTCCGTTCAGGTTCCTTTTCTAAGTAGAATATTTAATAACTCAAAACCTGCCTCCAGCTTTGTATAAATCTGTTCTAATTCTGGTAATACCGAAGTCATTGTATTAATTACATTACCCAAATTACAGACGGCCATTTTAAATTTCGAGGGTAGGTTGCACGGATTAAAAGAGTATAGGATGTATTACGAATGTTACGGAAAAGTAGTAATTTTCATCTTAGAGATAGAGGGCGCCCAGATCTCAAAAATTCACCAATCAGCGCGTCTTTTTACATTTCTGGCTGTTCGTTCCCAGGCATAGATATAGTAATAAGACATAGATTGATCATTGAGAGGGGAAAAGTGATACCTTTTTTAATCGGGAAAAGACGGCCATTTTACTCTCTTATGGATGTATTTCCCCGAGTGAATATACATTCGAATACACATAGGTAATTTAGCAAATAAAATTTATGTACTAAAAGAGAATGAAAAACTCCAGATACCCCTTTTTCTTTCTTTTCGTTTTCCTTTCCTTTAATTTTTTTTTTACTATACTCTAGTATACTCATGTCTACACATGGCCGCGTTCGAAAATAGCTTTTTGGTTTTACCGGTAAAAGAAAATGGAAATCGCCGGTAAATGCGGTTTTACCGGTTTAGTGTGAACTTATCGCACGCTCCGGTTTGTTTATGTTTCTGTTTATTTACTGTAACTAAACTTTCTTCACGCAAGAACGATTCTTTTTGTAATTACTGGAAATAAATTTCTTGTAACTATGCAAATAGTTAAATAAATAACTGCAAACAAGCAATTGCTAAATTTTTAAGATTGCAGAAAAACTTAGAAACAAGAATTTTCTTGAAAAACATCAAAAATTAAGATTAGTATGCCTCTTAAGAATTATATTTATTTGAGACAAGAAAAATATAAATTTATTTTAAAATACAGCCTTTAAAAGTCGTGAGATGCTGTGCTTTCCACTAAGTGTTTTACTTTTTATTTATTTATTTTTCCTGAATAGTTGTGAAGATTCTGATGGATTCACACATTGCTTTTAAATATTTATATGCTTTAGAATCGTCATTGTTTTCATTTTATCAGGACAAGTTTGTTTTCAAGTTTAACATTTTTCTAATAAACACCAACTAATATTTATTTACTTTAAAATAAGTTTCAAATTAACTCTGATGCCTCATTAATAAAATAAAAACAAAATACTTATTATAGCTTTAGATTGCTTAAACTTCTCTTTCATGATCACTCATCATATCTATTTCATTTAATCTATTAAAAAAATTTCAAAGCATTACATACAGTGTATACACAAATTATAGGGAGTATTGCTCACAGTCCACTTTTCATTAATTTCAAAATCAAGTAATCATATATTTATCCAAATTAGCAGTTGTTTTAAAATGCTTTAATAGATTTTTCTTTTGAATTCTAGCTTGAAAAGAAACTATTTAGAATGTATTCAAATCTATATTTCTAACTTCTATAACTAAACCAAACATTTTTTTAAGTAAATTTAAAAATATTAAATATATCACATATAATGTTTGCTAAACCTTTCAGTAAATTTTAATAAATATGTGCATGAGTGGGGGGCTGATGGGGCTGCAGCCCCTCCCCCCTTCCGAAATTTGAGGCAAATATCATGTCTAATTGCTAAAGTTTTATAAGAAAAAAGTAAATGTTGACAAGAAAAAAATTAGTTGTTCAAGCAAATTCATGCAATCTTTTATTAGTTTATGAGGATTTGGTACCATTATGTTAAAGTTTAGCACAGGCAGGCTAAAAAATCTATTTCTACACGACAGCAGTTTCTTACCCTGACTAGTGAACATTCGGAAAATTCTAATATTGGTTTTAAATTATATTAATAAATATACTTATCTGTATTACAAGTCATTTGTGTGGCATAATAAGCACAAAGGAATATCCAGCCCTATTTGTTTTATTCATATACTAGCAGGCTTTGCCCCCTTCGCTGAGCACTATACTAAAATGAGTTATCAAAATTCCAAATCATTATTAATAACCTAAGTTAAAGTTTCCTCTGTGTTCCATAGAGGTTTTTGCCGCTCACAACGTGAGGAGTTCGGGTACACATTGCCTTTGGCAGCAACTTACCCGCTTTTTACTTCCCCTTCCCCAGTGTCTAAGTTAGAAGTTTTGCGAAATCTCACCAAAGTACATAATGCCAGGCCCTGACTAACGGCAGGGCATACGGGGCAAATGTCCTGGGCCCCCCTACAGACGAATGCAGAAATTCTGCAACCTAAAGAGCTCTTATGCCACTGCAAGGGGGCCCCCCAGAATAGGCTTGCCCCGGGGCTCCAGGTAGTCTAAGTCGGGCCCTGCATAATGCGTACACCTAATAAACATCCACACACCAAAATTCATCATCCTAAGATAATGTAAGGTGAATTCAAACAGAATAACATGTTTTTATGCGTGTTTATTGCCCCCCGGCCCCAAAGGGGTAAGGGGGTGAATTTCGTAAAATCCCGTTGCATTAAGTGTCGGATACATATAAACAATTTGCACACCAAATTTCATGACCGCAGATCCCATAGATTTCCCAAGACAAATCTAGCGCTAAAAGGAGGGGGTCTTGAATTTGCTACTTTGTAACAGCTCCCCCCCCCCCCAAAAAAAAAATCGAATATCACAAAAAAATGAGAAGGTGTTTTTTGCAAATATTCTATAGAAAACACATGGCTATTTTTAATACCTTTGTAACATCTTTAGTAGAGCTCTACTAAAAATCTGGAATTTCTGAAATTTCCCCCTCGAAAAACGATTTTTTCCCTCTCTCCTTTAAGAATCAAGAATTCCAAAATCGTACATAATGTTCTATTTATACTCAAGTCTAGTCTCATCAGGTGCAATTTCTTCACCGTGAAGTAATTTGGGGCTGAGTTATGCTTACAAACTTTTTTTTTTTTTGCTTCCTGTCCCCCTGGGGGGAAGGGGTATTTCGATAAATCCTGTTCCTTTAGGTACCGGATGCATATAAACATTCCAAGCACCAAACTTCGTGACCGCAGCTCTCATAAATTTCCCAGGACAAATTAGTGCTAAAAAAGGTGTCTCGAATTTACCCTTTATAACACATACCCCCTCCCCCCAACCAAAAAGAAAAAAAAATGGCAGATCACAAAAAATCGAAAACATCTTTTGGAAATATCCTAAGGAAGTTGCGTAGCTTTTTCCAACATCTTTGTTCCATTTTTGGTATAGTTCTACTCAAAAATCCAGAATTTGCAAAATTTCCCGCCAAAAATGGATTCTCCCCCTTCCTTTCCTTAAAAATCGAAAATTCCTGAATTTCAGATATTGTATTATTTGTACTCATATCTTGTCTCCCCATGTGCAATTTCTTCGACTGTGAAGTAATTTGGAGCCGAGTTATGCTTACAAAGTTCTTTGTGCCTTCTGTCCCCCCAAGGGGGGAATGGGAGTAATTTTGATAAATCCCATTACTTTAGATGTCGGATACATATAAATAATCCAAGCACCAAAACTCGTGACAGTAGCTCCCATGCATTTCTCAAGACAAATTTAGCGCTAAATGGGGTGTCCCGATTTTGCCTTCTCGTAAACCCCCCCCCCCCCCAAAAAAAAAAAAATAATAATAATAATAATAAATAAGCAAATCACAAAAAAACTAAAAAATGTGTTTTAGGAAATATCTAAGAAAGTCGCATAGCCTTTTTTCAACATCTATGTTTCATTTTTGGTAGAATTCTACTCAAATCAGGAATTTTCGAAATTTCCCTCCAAAACTCGATTTTCCCCCTTCCTTTCTTTAAAAATCGAAAATTCCTAAATCACAGATAATGTTTTATTTGTACTCATGTCTAGTCTCCCCATATGGAATTTCTTTATTATGAAGGAATTAGGAGTTGAGTTATGCTTACGAACGTGTTTTTGTCTTTTGCCCACCGCAGGGGGGAACGGGGGTTTACTCTTTTTAAATCATTAAAAATAGTCTAAAAAAATAGAAAAAAAAATCAGATTAAAATAAAAATAAATAAATATTCAATTTTCTTATCATATTATTCTTGATTAAACTCAAACAATATTCTAAATAAAATCACAATAAATAAATGCTCGCGAACACTATCACTATGCCGTAAAGCAATTTTAAATATAAACAAACACTGTTTCCTTTCCCTTATCACACATTAAAATCAGGCAGATCTGCGCGGCATTAATTAAAAATCATCCTAACCCATAAACATAAACGCTTCTGTCATTTCCCCCCTCTCGTAAGCATTCCTGTCAAACAAACAAAAATACATAAGCCATTACCCAAACGATTTTATTCATCCATGAAAAATAATCAACACCAAATAAACATTTCTAAGCTAATATTGATGGTTTCAATATTATCACATTAATATTATTTATGTCTGACATTAAAATTGACTTGATTAAAATTATGTAGATTAATATCTCTATTCGGTTAATACATTCGAGATTAATTAATGCATTCAAGAAAATACTAGAGAGCTCAGCTGTATGGCAATCGAAAGTATTATTTGAGCGTATTGTGACTGGAATACTATTTTTTTAACCTGTGGAATGTTGGTGAGCAATTACTAACGGATAACATCACTCAATAGATCATTTCACCAAATAAAATATTTTTCACGCTGGGTAAATATTCCAGCTATCTATCGGTGTTCTTTTGGCAAATCGCCAGACGTTCCTCACCTGTTTCTCGTGAAAATGTGAAGTTGACAGAATTATTTATTTAATAGGATATTTTTCGTAATATCAGGGCCGTGCCTACACTTTAAGCCGCCCTGGGCGAAAGGTTTTAGCCGCCCTCCTAGACAAAAGATTTTAACCGCCATACTAGGCACTAAAATTATTTCCCTCCATCTGCTTCTAAAAACTATCCTTTAAAGCCAAAAACTGCCGGGTTGCCACAGATGAAAAGATATCAAGTTTTTTCCCCTCTGTTTAAAAAATAAGCCACCAGTGGCAGAGTGGTTATGCGCTCAAAACTGGTAGACATGAGGTGCCGGGTTCGATCCCAAGTTTCGCTTATCGGCCTAGCCGATCGGAGTTTTCCATGGTTTTCTCCAAAACTTTCGTAAATATGGGCTAGGATCCCTTTGAAAGACCCCCATGGAGGGTGCTTCCCCTCAGGTCTAGGACCTACAGCAGTCAATCGGCCTTATTCCCAAATCCAATCCAATCTTGTTTTAAAAAAAATCTAACAATTGTAGTAAACCTAATTTTTAGCTGAAATTTTGTCATTTTTAGCCGCCCCTAGCTTTTAGCCGCCCTGGGCGACCGCCCCGGTCGCCCCCCCCTAAGCACGGCCCTGCGTAATATATTACACTGCAAATAGGTTACAATGCAATGATAATAAAATTTATCTTATTACGTGAAATAACGCACATCTCTATTCTGAAGTTCTATCTCTATTAGTTTTGTAGATATAATAGTCAGAAGATTCCCCACATATATACATAAACACACATACTGACCAATTGCCAAAAACCACCTTTTTGGACTCAGATGACCTTAAAATATGTAAATCAGGTGAAATCTTGATATCAAACACAATCCTTCCATTACCTATGGTAGTCAGGTGATGGAAGTAATATATCACTAAAGACCCCTATCTCAAAATAAACAAAATTTTGTGCTCCAGTAATCAGTAATACCTACGTATGTACGCTTCGAATACATGAAATTGTAGTCGAATTGTTCATGTTATCAGTATAGTTCATGCTATCAATAACTAATCTTCATTTTGATGGGGATTGTGGAAACAGTTCATGTTAAAAGTAATTCACATTAACAGTGTTCATGTTAACGAGGTTTGACTATATATACAGTAACCACCGCTTAATAAATTCACTGGTTAATAAAATCAGCCGCTTAATTTGATCAAATTGCCAGGACCAGAATCAAATCAATACAAACTACTTTTAAAGCCGCCGCTTAATAAAATCAGCATCGCCGGTTAATAAACTCAAAAATATCTCCTCAGCAGCCAAAAATATCATTTATGCACACTAATTTTTTTTTTTTTTTTACATTCTGATTTTTTTTTTTAATAAAAAGAAACTAAAGAACAACAATCCCTCTGCTATCGTTCATTGTCGAAAATTTTACACTTGCAGCACAGTTACAAATTAAACACATAGTCTCATAACTTATCTTCTTAATAATTTCAAGGAACATATTCTTCAGAGCGCAGTAATATGTTACAAATTTGATTTGATTTGCAAATGATATATATATTTTAACTATAAAAGATAAATTCTAGTTCTTATTTTGAAATAACTATAAATAAAGAGGTTTAAACGAAAAGATTTTAAATTTCTAAGAAAAGCGTGAACTTTTGGTAAAGTAATGATAATTTTCGTTAAAGGAAAGCCTATAGGAACTTGGAATGAGTTTAATTTATGAAGAACACGGTTTCATAAGAAAATCTTGTTTAATATATATATAAAGGTGAAGCATATTTAAGCATAAAATAAATGAAAAAACTTATCTTGAATCATAACGTGCACATGTCAACAAACTACATCTTCACAACTGCCGGTTTCGGTTACCGTTTTTCATACAGTTACATAATCATACAAGTTGAGATGTTTCACAAAATAAATGATTGAAAATATCTATCAATTCCCCCCCTATATTTTTATCATTTACAGTTGGTCATTTAAACATCAGTTATTAACAGTTCCTCATCAATTATTAAAAAGTTAATCAGAGTTTATTATCACTGGTTCTAGTCCAACTTTATTCATATGACTATTCAAAATGTCACTTGCCAAATGCTTTGTCAATGCATCTGCTTCTAAATCATTTGTACTCTGATGAATGAACTGTATAGCACCTCGTTCTTTATCATCTTTAATGAAATAGAACTTCCTATTTATATGTCTAGTACGACAACTTACCTTCTGGTTGTTAATCCAATCAATTAAAGCCTTGCTATCAGTCCTGATATCTATGGGTGTAATTATTCGGTTATTCTCTTCCAATTCATCTAATAAACTACTAGTCCATCTAACCGCACAAACACAATCACAAGCAGCAATTAATTCTGCTTCCATTGTAGATAATGCCACTAGTTTTTGCTTGCCATTTTTCCAACTAACAAGTGATTCTCCTATCTTTAGCAAGTATCCACTATACGACTTTGTATCCGGTGTTGTACTCCAACTAGCATCTGTACATGCATTAAGTTTTCCACTTGTTGTCCTGAACTTTAGGCAATAGTCCATAGTTCCTTTCAGGTATCGAAAAAGTCGTTTGATTGCTGTCCAATGCACTTCTCTTGGATCTCTATTATATTGTGATAATCTGCTCACAGTGTAGGCAATGTCTGTTCGAGTTCCAGTTGCCAAATACATTACAGACCCAACTGCTTCTTGATATATTTTCTGTGGAAAAAACTTTGACTTTTCATAGTCGTTCAGTTGTTTATCTCCTGCCATAGCTGGAGTTCTCACTGGGTTGCAATCTTGCATATTAAATTTTTCCAAGATCCTCATCACATAATTTCTTTGGGACAAAATTATTTCTTCACTTGTCTGATTTATCTGTAATCCCAAAAACATATTTGTATCTGTTGTTTCTTTAATTTCAATATTTTTCTTTACATTTCCTATTAATTTATCAATCATTTCTTCTGTACTTGCTACAACCAGGAAATCATCCACATATATTCCAACATGAATATAATCATCCCCTTCTTTCCTAGTATATACTGAAGGATCCGATTTGAGCCTCATTAATCCTGCTTCCTCTAATATTTTGCTGAATCTATCATACCAACATCTTCCTGATTGTGGTAAGCCATAGATGCTGCGCTTGATTAAGTAAACTTTGTCATCAGGTAGCTCATAACCTTTTGGCGGTTCCATGAAAATTTCTTCATTTAGTATTCCATTTAGGTAGGCTGTTTTAACATCATAGAATTTCATAATGGAATTCTTTGTCGCTGCAAGTGCCAGAAGGACTCTTAATGAATCCCACTTCATGACTGGACTAAAACTTTCCTCAAAGTCTATGCCTTGTTTTTGCCCACAACCAACTGCAACAAGTCTTGCCTTGTAATACTTCTCATCTTCCAACTTTTTAATCTTGTATACCCAACGACTTTTAATTACTTTCTTATTCTTAGGTCTTTCCACTGGCTTCCATACGTGATGCATTTCTAAGGAATTAATTTCATCGTTCATTGCACATACCCATTGATCCTTTTCATCAGATGTTATGGCATTTTCATATTTTTCAGGTGTGAAATCTGTTACTGCATATACTTCATATTCATTGTATCTTGTAGGCATTTTTCTGTTTCTGGCAGGTCTTCGAGGTTCATTTTGATCTTCTTCACTTTCTTCGTCTGAGTTGCTCATAATTTGCTCATCACTATTTACTGGTGTGTCCATTTGTTCCTCTGGATCTGATACTTCAATTGGTAAATCATCCTTCTTAGAATCTTCTTCATCACCTATGCAATAATGTATTTCCATATAATTCATTTGTTTATTCGGTGATTCGTCCGCAACATATCCATTTGTTAGTTCATCAAATATTACATCAGATGTTTCGTATACTTTTCTCTCTTCTATGTCAAATATTCTATATGCCTTCCTCTCTCTTGAGTATCCAATGAACACACCCTTTTTGGCCTTAGCTTCTAACTTATGTCTTTTGTTGTTATGAATTTTGTAATATGCTGTACATCCAAATGGCTTGAGATGTCGAACAGAAGGCTTTTTATTACTCCAAAGTTCCATTGGTGTTTTGTCTTTGCGACTCTTAGTAGGAGTTATATTGTGCATGTATTCTGCAGTTGCAACTGCTTCGGCCCAAAAGTACAATGGTAGATTACTATCTATCAGAAGAGTTCTTGCTTTATCAAGTAAAGTTCTGTTTGCCCTCTCTGCAGCTCCATTACTCTTCGGGGAGTAGTATGTTGTTTTTTCATGCTTTATACCTTTCTGGTTAAAATATTGATTAAGTTCTTCATTAATAAACTCTAGGCCATTATCAGATCGGATTCTTTTAACCTTAGCATTAAGTTCATTTTCTCTCCTTCTTATAAGGTTTTGCAAAGCTTTACTTGCTTCATTTTTGGTTTTCAAAACTCAACAAAATACCTTCTTGAAAATTGATCAACAACCGTCATCATGTACCTCTTATCATTCAAGGAGGCTATTCTGAATGAGCCACATAAATCCACATGTAAAGCTTCAAGTGGTTCTTTTGATGTTTCAGAGAAGGTGTTTTCATCATCTTCCCTCTTATACATGAATCACAGATTTTTATTTCACCTTCCAATTTTCCTAGTCCTCGAACCATATTCTTTGTCAACATCATTTTCAAATATTCTGGATTAACATGGCCAAGTCGCTTGTGACATAATTCATATGAGTTTTCTTTAATTTTGAAACACGCTTCATCTTCTTCTTCAACCTTCTGGGCCATTAATTTCACAATGAACATGTTTTCTTTTAATTTCCCTTCACATATCAATTCTCCATCTTCATCATAAATGTAAGCTCCTTGCTTGTTGAGCACAACTTCATTTCCATTTTTCACAATGCTTGGTACAGACATCAAATTACATCTTAGCTTTGGGACGCATAAAACATTCTTTAACCTGATATTGTTCATGTCTCCTTCAGCTGTAGTGGCTCTTATTTCACCTCTGTATGTTGATTCAATATTTCTGCCTTCTTCAGCCACACTAATGATTTTGTTTTCTTCTTTAATGTTTTCCATCCAGGTTTCATTAGGAGTCATGTGTGATGTGCAAGCAGAGTCCAGATGCCATTCACTCATGTCTTCTTTAATAATCAATGCTTCATTAGTTGTTAAAGCTGATTCTTTCCCTGATGTTGATCTCTCTCTTGAAATTCTTGCATGTTCATTTTTGTAATTTGAATTCCTCATACCTGTGTTTGGTTTTCCAGGGTTTCTCTTTTTATTATTCTTTGCAAACCAACAATCTTTTTGTAGATGTCCTGGCTTGGAGCAGACAAAACAGGATTTTGGTTTTGGCTTACTTTTATCTTGAATTTTGTAGGCTCTAAATTCATTTTTTCTGTCTTGTTCTTTTTTCTCAAAATTTAATAACGTTTGTCTTAAGTCCACAAACTTTATTCCTCGATTAGCTGATAAAGCCAGCATAATGCTTTCATACTTCTCTGGTAAACTTTCTACTATATACCTTACTAATTCTTTTTCTGTCACTTGTTTTCCCAATTCATTTATTTGTTGTGAGAGGCCTTGCGATCTGGTAATATATTCATCAATACTTTCATTTTCCATCTTTTTCAATCTTGTTAAGTCCAACAACAAATCAGTTCTTCTATCTTCTACTGCACATACAAAACGTATTTTGATTGCTTCCCAAATCTGTCTTGCCTGTTTTATTCCTTTATATATTATGGCTTGCTCCGCTGTTAGGCTAAGAACAATTATTCCCAATGCTTTCTTATTTTTCTTCGACCACGTTTTATGATCGCGTACGCTATCTGCATTAGCTTCGTCTTTCACCGGTTCTTCTTTTAGTATTACTTCCTCAAATAATTCTCTGGCATCCAATAATGCTTCAATCTTCATGCTCCAGATTTCATAATTATTTTCATTCAGTTGCTCGATTCTGGCTGAATTCAGATGATCCATTTCGTAAATAATAAGCAGGAAAAAAAATCTTTAACGTACGTTACTATGCTGTTAGCTGTTAGGCCTAACACGCGTATCTTGGATTCGCTGCTTATTTTAAACTTTCCAGCAACTGTTCAAACCACGCTCTGCTACCAATTTGAAGAACACGGTTTCATAAGAAAATCTTGTTTAATATATATATAAAGGTGAAACATATTTAAGCATAAAATAAATGAAAAAACTTATCTTGAATCATAACGTGCACATGTCAACAAACTACATCTTCACAACTGCCGGTTTCGGTTACCGTTTTTCATACAGTTACATAATCATACAAGTTGAGATGTTTCACAAAATAAATGATTGAAAATATCTATCAATTTACTTATATCGAAGGAACAATTAATTATCTATCATAAATTAATTAATATTGTTTACTAATTTCATAATTCGTTACCTCTTGAAATTTCTTTCCAAATTCATTGAAATAACACCTTTTCTTTGAGTGCAGGAACGTTCACCGGATATAAAAATCAGCCGCTTAATAAAATCACTTCGGCTGAGGGTGAATGTGATTTTAATAAGCGGCAGGAACTGTACATACATACATATAGTAAAAAAAAAAAAATTAAATGTAGTAATAACCAGATTAGATTTAATGCCACCGAATACTACATAGATAAAAAATAATTATTTTTTTATCAAATTATCTTTTGATGACTTTAGTTCATTTATGAGAACAATTAATTCTAACTATAATTACTTTCTTAAATTATTTCTTAACAAACTTATCTTAACTTTATTCCTTCATTATCGTCATGACAATTTATGATACTTTACGATAAATCAAAACTGAACCAAAACAAAAGAAGTAAACAAACAATATATATATTGCAAATCAATTATTGTAACAATTTGATATTCATATCCATAAGTTTTGCATTTTCATTAATATGATACTATGGCTAATTTAAAAAATATTAATGCTATTAAGCAA
This sequence comes from Salticus scenicus, assembly GCA_963930645.1. Lineage (NCBI taxonomy): Eukaryota > Metazoa > Arthropoda > Arachnida > Araneae > Salticidae > Salticus > Salticus scenicus. The sequence goes on from OZ005651.1 coordinate 161,889,594, forward strand.
AAAAACTATACATGAATATAAAGGGCAATATGTAAATTATTAAGACAATGTAAAGATACATTCATAATCAACTAATGATCATTAAAAAAAAAAAAGTATAAGAAGAAAAAAATTCCTGTTTTCAATTTATTGTTTGTATTGAGACTTGACAAAGTTGTTCCACTTTAAATACATGTTCTTCTTGCATTTAAATGAAAGAAAATTTGTATGCTTCATGCTTTAAAATAAGCTCAATGACATCGTTAAAATGTAATAAAGAATGAACACACACACAAAAAATTACATCATACATATACTAAAAAAAAAAAAAAAACAAATATTTTAATGTTAAATACAAAACTGGATAATCAAATACAGTTTTTTACAATCATGTTATTCAATTGACAAATGCTTTTCGTCCTACTGTGTTTCATTTCAATAATATTTTAAAAACTTACGTTTTCTTCTGAATTTTGGTTTTTAAGTTTCTGTCTTGATTAGTTGGTGATTCTATGAAAACAAGAAAAATCAGATAAAATGGTAATAATTAATAGAGCTAAATTTGTTTAGAAATGTTCATATACATATACAATACTTTTTTATTATTATTAACAACTGGATGTGCAAAAAGTTAAATCTTCAGAAATGAATGTTAACATATATACTTTTATGAAAACTACTTTATAAATTTAATAATACTTTTAAGTGTAACATAAAATGAAATCAAAACAATATTTTAAAAATATATTCTACATTAAATTAACAGAATAATCTTACATTTACCAAATTTTATTGAAATATTTAATTAAAATTTAATCACAAACTTAGATTTTTCTTTCTTTCTTCTTTCTATTGGCAATTTTCGCATAGAAGAACAATCTAATGCACAGCTTTATGTAAAATAGCACCATGCACTAGACTATCCCACCAGCATATTAACTTTCGTAGCCAGCATTTCAAAACAAAAGTATATTTTTCAGAATTCCTAGGAACAGCATTCCTTCACCTTCAATACTTGCTCGCAAATCTGAAATATTGAAACCCACTGCCAAGAACCAGCAAAACAGAAAGCTTTGATAATATTCAGGAGCTCAGACTCGTCTTCAAAATTTAAATACTGTAATTAATAACAGTAATAATATAATGGTAGTAATATATATATATACAGCTTGGGACCAGAGAGTGTGCGGATTTTAGGTATTTTTTGTCTGCATTTTTAAATTAGAATTTTAATGCTATATAATGCATTAAAAATGGTAATGAATACATATAAGATATATAAATTACTTAGGTAAAAATAAATGAATGAAGGCAAATAAAGAGTATAAGTGTAGTAGAAAATGTACATGCATAAAATTTTTTATTTTACTTTTCACTTAACAAGTTAAAAAAAATTCCCATGGAGTACAATACGCAATTTAAGTATATAAACATCTGATACAATAACTAAACAAACATCCATATCATAGTTTACTTAGCTAAAATTATGAAATATAATAAAACAAGTTACTCTAAAGTAACGTAAGACGATAAAAAAAAAATGTTTGTCGTTTGTTTATCAGAGAAACGCGCTGGGTACATGTGGCAACCCTAAGTCAGCAAAATGCCTGATGCGCCAGCTCGTATGTATAGGAGCCTTAGGTGCTGCCTCATTGACTGATTGACAGAGAGACGAGACGATTCAAAAATCTCGCCAACAAGTCGCCAACCAATCAGATTGAAGCATAGTTACAACCCTATACCCGGCATTCATGGATTTTACAAACCGAAACGAAAACCTATACGCTCCTTCTTGAATTAATGCGGAAAAGAAAGTTCCGGTTCCCGCGCTCGCTGCCCTATCTCGTTTTAATTCCTGTACAATCTTCTTCCGTGGTAGGTTGGTAGGTAGGTGCAGTGTTGCCAGAAAGGAATTTCAAAATTTCCCCAGAACATGGTTAATTTTTCCCCAAGAGAGCACTATTTAAAAAAAATTTCCCCAAATGCAACTTTACCTTTTTTTGTATTTAACAATGTAGGGTGATGTGTGATGTTCACATGTGATGTTAATGAACTCATTTACTAATTACAATACGGAAACTGATGATATATACAATGTACTATTTGCTTCTTTTCTTTTACATTCTTCTGTATGTATAAGAAGAAAGTATAGGATTTCGGAAATTTTCCGACTTTTACTTTTCCGTGAATTAAGACGTTTTGAAATGTCCTGAATACGATTCAACTATTTTTAGAAAATGTCCGCCTGTGTATATGCGTGTATGAGTTGGCCAAACTCTATAGATACGGTATCGCAAGAACCAATTAATGCATTGATTTAATTAAACCAAACTTGATATTTGATTGGACCTTAACTTAAATTAACGTTAATTAGCTTTAATTATATATCAACCAAAAGTAGGCTCTGCTATGCTGCAATTGTCCGCATTTAAGGGAAAGCTATATCTAAGCTTCTGCTGTGTATAAATATACCAAACTTGGAATGTGAGATGGATATTATGTACTCAATTCAGGTGCATATTGGTCAACAGGTAGCGCTGTTGTGTTACAATTTAATCCCATTTATGTGAAAGCAATTTCTTCTATGATCTATAAATATACAGCTCAATAATATATACCAAACTTTGTACATTAGATAAACATTATGGAAAACTGTGCTTATTCAGTTTGGGTATATATTGGAAGACAGGTGGTACTGCTATATTGTAATATTTTTCGTTAACGGAAAAGTTGCATCTCAGCTTTCAACTATAAATAATATAAAAGAGCAGCGATGTAAAAAACCCGGGAATTTTGCTTCAGGGGAATAAACATGGGAATTTTCGGGTTTAAACCGGGAATTTTGGGAACTTTGAAAACTTTGATGGGAAGAAACTAATATTCAGGGTTTAGATTTAATTTCACTTCTCTTAAGTGTACAAACAACTTGTTTCAATATAATTTTTATTCTATTTGCTTAAATAAAAGTGATATAAATAAATTTGTGATTATTTTAGAAAAAATTGTAAAAAATTAAACATTTACGTTATTGACAATAATAAATGATGAAGCCTATGATGATTGTCTGCCTATTTAAATAACTTTGTAATTTTTTTTTTTATGAATACCATAATAAAATATGTTATAAAAAATAATACAATGAAATTAAATTATGGTTAGAATACTTTAAAATTTTTAAATTTTATTATAATTCATCGAACGAAATTTCACAATAGTTCATGAAATTTCGTTATAATCAGTTAAAGAGCATGGGCAACAAAATCGAACATGAGTTCTTCGGTTATTAAGAATTAGAGCAATTTTTTTTAATGCATCGAATCAATACATAAAATATTCAGTAGCTAATAATTAATAATTTGGCTGTTATTTCTTTCCTTATTTATTTTTTGCATATTAATATTGTTGAAATTTTAATTGAAGTAATCTTTTCCATTGTAATATTATTGATTGTTTTACACCTAGTAAATGCAGAAAATTTTGAAGCATTTTTGTTTTATTTTTGAAATAAAATGTTAAAGATATACAACTGAAACATGATAAACTCCGATTACGATTAAAAAAAAAAAAAAAAAAGTGTTACATTGAACTTAGTGTGTATACAGTCAGAACTAAGATATAAATATACTGCAATAACAGAAAATAAGTCTGTTAATTAATGAAATTTGAAACTTGCACATTTTAAATTTATAGACGTTAAAAGCACTATTTAAAAATTGAAAGATCATAAAAAAACATCTAAATGTGAGGTAACATTTTGAAATGCCTTAGAGCATATCTAATCTTAGAAAGAAAAGAAAAAAAAGCTAAATTTGTAACTTTTGAAAACTTTCAAAATTCCCTTCCCAAAAAACCGAGTTTATTCCCTGGTTTAAACCCGGGTTTTTTCCCCGCTCACATCTCTATAAAAGAGTACATCCACTCACCGAGTGACTGACTAAAGACGGCCGTCGCGAAGTTATATTTCAACCAAAATTCCAAAATGTATGATTAAGTTTTAGAATTATATTAAGCATCATATATTTTACTTAGATACTTCTGGAAGCAGATATTTGTAATCTAATTACAATGGCTGTGAGAGATTAAAAATATAAACTGGTACGCTGGAAAAATGAAGACAGTTTCTCAAATGCATTTCAAACTTTGTCAAAAGGTCAAAAGCAAAGAAGGAAATCGTAAAATATCTTACATCAGTTACAAAAATGATACATTTCTGAACTGAGAAACTGACTGGATGATCGATCGTTAAATACTTAATTTTTTAATGGGGGAAATAAAAAAAAAATTCTCCCAGGTTTTGTCCCCAACGTTTCCCCAAGAATTTATTTTTTCCCCAAACGTTTTTTTCTGCTCTGGCACCTTCCCCACGGGCAAAATTTCTCCCCAAAATTGCAAAAAAATGTCTCCATTCTGGCAACCCTGATTGGCAAGTAGGTAGGTGGGTACTGCCAATGAAAGATTCAAAAGGTGTCGTCTTCAAAAAATATTGAAAAAAATTTCAATATTTCGCAATAAGTTCGCTGGCACCAAGATTGCTGTGTACGAACAGAACCGTGTTTTACTTCTCCGCCAAGTTCTCAAAACCAATCACCTAACAGTGTGAAATTGCCAAATATGCTTAATTTTGACAATTTTTTGTGGTCGCTGTAATTCATTTCAGCCGATAATTTTTTCACTTTCTGGTGTTTTATGAAGAGTAGAATCACATATATTTTTTTCAATATTTTTTTGAAGACGACACCTCTTGAATGTTTCCTTGTGAGCTATATCACAACGGGCAGCTTAAGCTCTAAAGGTACGTCTAGGAGGGGAGGCCAGAGCCTGAACCATTGAGCTAGAGAACAACTGTTGGAAATGCTAGACCGGTTTTCGGACAGACTAAGGAATCACTTAGACCCGGAAAGGCGGTTCTAAAAGTGAAGCATCAACTGTAACCCAGCCGCCATATTAGGACAAGCAAAATCAGACTAGGGCTGGGATTGCGGTGCCTCGTTCTTAAGTCTTATCACAAATGTTACGAACTTTCGTAGAATGGGCGTGGTTAAGATCGAACTTAACTTGGTATTGCGGTGTATAAGTCCCCCGCGTGTCCTCGTAAGAGAAAGACAGCCAGCCAATGGGAGACGCAGAGCGAGCTATGTTGTGATTGCGCGCGCATCCAGTTACGATTCGACTTAAGATAGTTCTGAGGTTGTCGTAAGATAGAAGAATACGACTTAAGACAGAGTTTGTGCGTAAGATAGTGTTGAGCGAGGCACTGCAATCCCAGCCCAAGAATCACTGTGACAGAGTATTTTTAAGTTTTCTACGTCAAACATTGTTCGGACAAATCTTTTCAAAAAGACAATATTGACATATTTTCTTATTTACACATAATATGTGCATATAATTACACAGAAATCGATATTATTAGTAAACTGTTGAAGAAATCTTAAATATAAGATAGGAGTTTCCATTTTCTTCTGAAATTTAGGAATATCTTATTTTTATGGGCAAATCTCTCTGCAAATGACAATTTCTTTCCTGTGACAATGTTACTATGTCCCATAAATTCTGCTATGGGTGTATATATCGAATGATTACGCAGTAAAAGGAACAATGAGGCAGGCCCTGATTAACGCCAGGGCATGCGGGGCAGTTGCCCTGGGCCCCCCTTCTGGAAGGGGCCCCCAATAGGCATAAGCAGAAATTTTGCAACCTAAAGACCTCTTATGCCACTGCAAGGGGCCCCCCAGAATAAGCTTGCCCCGGGGCTTGAGGTAGTCTAAGTCGGGCCCTGCAATGAGGGTGTAATGAGCCTCCAGTTTTTGTGTGTTTCGTAGGTGTTTTCAAGGTTGTATTTAAGGGGGGGGGGATTTGCAAATATTTTGAAATTTTATGAATTATTCAGTAAATGATTTAATGATTTACTAAGTAAAGTATTAATATTAATTTACTTGTTTAAATACCTGACCAGTGACTATGAGATTTATTTTGTATAAGCTTTCTTGAGCTTGCTACAGAATAACATAATCAAAATGCATATAAAATAATTTTTTCAGATACCTGGAATGGTAATATGTTCTTTTACACTGTACTGTAAAAAAATATTTTGAATGCTATATATTGCATTTTCACTAGTGCATTACAATAACACTTTCAAATTTCATGACAACTTTGTATATTTATAAAAGTTAGAGCTTGGTTATTCAAATTCAAGTCAAAAATCAGTAAGGTTTTCGAAAAATCTGATACTAAATGATGAAGAATGAAGAATTTTCATGAAGAGCCAAAATTTATCGAATTATTCTGGAACATCAAATTAAATGAATAGCTTGCTGATTTTATTGTGTTTCGGGTAATTTATTTAATGAAAATTTCATTGTAACATGTTGAATTAATGCGTAATACTAGGTACAAGTGGTCCTACATTATACAGAAAATAACAAATTTTTTTGATGCAAATATAGGCTGACGAAATCAGAGTACCTTTATAATAGAGAAACGTTAAAATAGCTACAATTATTCTATTACAAATGAACTTTTCATACTTAATAAATAGGGACTAAAAATAAAATATCAATGGCAAATAATTTACTTTACCTTAAAATAGCAAAATTATATCACAGCACTGGTTTTATGTATGCTATGATTTTATAGCAGTATCAAGAATAATTATATAAAAAATTATAAAGCATTTGAATTGAAATTTGAAATGTGAATAAATAAATACTTGCATAAATAATAATTCAGTACTTTTAATCACTTTGTTTCAGTAATAAAATTTCGCTTGAATTAGATGAAAAAAATAAAAAGAAATGCGTAATTATTAATAAAAGTTTAATAATAATATACGAAATACTATACTGTAATAAACTTACGAAACAAAAATCAAAAGTATGACAAACTTTCATTCGAGTAAAAGTTTTTTTTTTTTTTTTTTTTTTTTTTTTTTTTTTTTTTTTAAAGAGGATTAATGCTGCTTTATTGCATAAGTGAAATATAAAATAGAATCCCCCCAAACTTACCAGATATCAAATACTTATACGAATCGCGAGACATTGCATTTCGTCCAGGAAATTTTGATACATAATTTTCAAAATATTACGCTGAAAATCTGGACCATGTCATTTTTCCAACATTCTTGTTTCAAAGAATATGGATCCGAAATATACAAAATACTGCCATCAGGCTAGGTAATCTAAAAATTTTCCATTGGCGGATTCTTAATTTTGTGCATATTGAGAAAAATATATTGACTACGAAATAAATGCACAGAATACTGGAAACAATCAACTTAAAAGAGTTAGCCGTAACTACGGCAACCAGATTGTTTACGCATCAGAATTAAGCCTTTTGAAATTTAAAGAAGCAATTAAATATATTTCAGCTGAAAAAATATATGCCTAAAGCATCAGTTTGCAGACAACAATAAGACCTTAATAAATCCCTGTTGAGTCTGTAACAATTTTACATGTCTTTCATATTTTAAAATTATTTTTGGTACTATTATCTATAGGCTCTTAACATAGAAAGAGTCAAATAAGTTGACTATATGCACGAAAAATGCACAGAAGACAAAAATAGTGTCTTTTGATCATCAGTTTGCGCTAACCTCCTACGGAGGGGATGGATTCTCCGTTTCGATGACACCAGAGGCATAATTATTTTCATACTTTGTTATGATTAATTTAAACTTTCATATTTCTTTTTCCTTTTATTCTTATAATTTTTTATAAAATTTTATATTTTAGAACAACATAGTTGGATTATGATTATTGCATGTTCACTAGAGTGGAGAGAAAAGTAGATTTCTCTTTTCCAAAAACTTTTGCGAAAGTTGTATCTTAGACATATTAGTTTATAAATTTATTATTATTATTATTATTATAATCCATTCATATCTTCCACTGCTCCAGGCGATCCAAAAATACTTAAAAATTAAAATTATTTTTAATGTAGGGCGGGAAGTTTTTTTTTTTTTTTTTTTTTTTTTCGTGCTGTAGGTTATAAAGTTTCTAAAAGTTGAAATTCATTCATATCTTTCGGTGCACCAAGCGCTTCCAGAAATAATTAAAATTTTCATATTTATGAAATTATGTTAAAAATTGTAAATTAATAATAAATGCTCATAATTTAAGCAGAGAATTGAGGTATTAAAATATAAACTTATAATTAATAATTTTATAATAATTCATGCAGTATACGATTAAACATTAAATAAATACATCATAAAACGTTTTAAAAATTGAATTTACATAATTGATTTAATCATATTCGTCTGAAGATTTACATAATTACAAAAGTTGTAATAATTTTTGGCATTAAAATGTACTATATTCTTCTTGTTTTTATCCTATTGAATATGATCTCCTCCGTGGAGGATAAAAATTGTGATGGCATGTCTCCGGAACACCTGTGGGGTGAATCCTGAACACCCTCCGAGATAACGCTGTCCTAGTGGCGCAGCATATATCTCATGTTAACTCCTTTACCTACCTACCATTTTATTTGTTCTAACTACATCGACAACATACAGTCGTCAGTAAAATTATTGAAGCACACATCTATATTTTTTAATATTATTTTTTACTTTGATCGCTAATTTTTATCATCAACTTACATTTTTATAAATAGCATAAAGATTAAGATCATGACTCGACAAATATTTACTTAACAAAACAATATTAGGTGCACATCTTTTCAATACGAATTATTGCTTGCGCTTCAATAATTTTGCTGCCGACTGTAACATCTGTTATCAGTTTTCTTGCTAACTATAAGAACGATGCGAAAAATAGAGAGGAATAATAAAGGAAAGTAAAGGAAGAAAATAAAGGCAAAGTAAAGTCTTTATATATATATATAGTTTATTTAATAATTTATATGTTTGGATTTCTGTATACCATAATTAAATTTTTGAATACATTTTCTTTTATTTTTTCACTGACTTAGAATCTAGAATAGTAGTCTAGGTTTTTTAAGCAAATCTGTTGAGAGCAAAGTGCATATGTAAATTATCAAGTCAGTTGACCTTAACCTTAACCCTAACACTTAAACACGCACGCAATACATTTTTTTCTCTATTTACTATTACTATTATAATCAAAATCCTAATACTGTTACACTACATTGAATTTTAATTCAGAAACTTGATGTTCATTTTTTTCTTAAATTTATGAGTCCCCCCCCCCCCCCCCCCCCCCCCGCTGTGAAACTTTCTTTTAATAAAGTTTACTACTTCGATCTTTTGTAATCAATTGCTATAATTTAGTTTTGAAGAAAGCAATAAAAATATTTTACTTTAAAATTGTTTAACTGATTGTACATTTTAGTGCGATTTTTGATAATTTGAAAGATATTTTTTTTTTTTGTAATTTCAAGAATTCAAAAGATAATTTTGACCATTTCTACTCCATTCCTTCTTGGAAGAAAAAAGTAGACTATATTCCAGATTCTCCCTTATTGTGAAAATTCACTTGTAAGACAAAAATATACTTTTACATCCTCTCACATTGTAGGGTGTAATATTTCCTTGAATAAATTAAAAATTTAATAGAATATTAGTCCTTTTACCGGAACATCGGTCTCTGAGACCGTTGAAGGAAAGGTTTTTTTCTAGGGACTTGTAGATGCATATTCCTAGAACAGAGGTCCCAGCACGTTGTTTACGTTTGGTGATAAATGTTGAATTCGCCAAGATGCCAAGGGTGTCTAACTGAAACACTAGTGTGACGTGAAATCCACTCAACCCTCAACCTGCAGAGCACTGTAAATATATGTCTTATTTGCTGCCAGAAATTCTCTGTAATTTGAGAATATACGCGTAATTTACGAAAAAATTACGTTGTCAGAACGTATTTTCTCAAATTACAGAGAATTTCTGGCAGCAAATAGGACATATTTTTTGCACTGAGGATGGCATGTATGAGAATCACTCTTAAGGATAAGTCCCGAACCGTCGTCTACTGGTCTTCAATTACCCATGGTGCGACGTTAAACTACAGTACTAGTGCGACGTTAAACCCAACCAACCAACAGTCGCCAACTATCCATAGCGCAGCACTAGTGCAACGTAAAACCCGCTGAGACCTCAACCTCACATCCTGTGTAAAAGGTAGATGTCTCAAAATACTGTGTAATTAATTAAAACTTTATTAACACCTATTTAAATTTACAAGATTTAAAAATAATTTTTTTCAGTAATTGTAAATAAAATTATTGTCATATTTTACTGATATTTTCAATGTTCAAAGTGAGTGAGAGAGCGGGTTTTTACGTGGCACTAGTGCTACACTTTGGACAATTAGCAATGGACTGTAATCTACACCTAGAGTAGAGTGACCATATATTCTCATTGAATTTGGGGACAAAGATGGCGGTGTCCTCGAAATTCGAGGAAAAAAAATAATTAAATCACCTTAAATTGTAAAATTTTAGTAATTTTTATTAAAGCACCTAAAAGAACTTATTTCAGCTTATTTATTATACATATAATAAATTACTATAATAAAACATTAATAACTTTATAACCGGCGTCCCCAAATGTGTTGTAATTTTTTGGGGACGAAGGTAGTTTTGTTCTCGAGATTCGAGGACATATGGTCAGCCTAACCTAGAGCGGTACAGAAAAGACATGCTATTAAATGGACAATATCCGCTTTCTTAGGGGTACATACAAATGAAACACTTCCAGTTGCAAAGCCGTTTGCAGGCGTTCCAAATGTATGACTGCAGTCGGCAGCAAAAGTATCCGAGCACTAGCAAAAATTCCTATGTGAAAAATGCACACTTAACAACTGTTTTGTTAAATAAATCCTTGTCAAATTGTGTTCTTAGACTGACTACGAACAGGATTCGACAAGGATTTATTTAACAAATCTGCATTAAGTTTACTTTTTTACATAGGAATTTTCGCTAGTGCTCTGTTACTTTTGCTGCCGACTGTATTTGCAAAAAACTTGCAAAATTTACGTCATCGAAATTGCAAGCGTTCCGTTTGTATGTAACCCTTAAGTTCGAGGCTAAATCATACCCAACATGTGACTTCTGATTCTCGATTTCCCTATGAATTTCCCTCTAGATACAAATATTTCACTACACAATGCAAACATTTCCCCATGAAGCGTAAATGTAAACATTATAATCCTGCATTTACCCCTATAATAGTCACGTGTCAAGGGTTTATTACGCAACGCGGATAAAGTCCATTCTAATCCTCCACAGAGATGATGGTACCCCCTTTCCGATAACCCATCTTCCCACCTAGAGGTATTAATTTCACACATGAAAACTTTCTATACGGTAAGCGCATTCAGCTGAAGTTAAACATGAACATTTCTTAAAAGTAAAATATCAAACATATAGTGCGATCACGTTTCCTACGACTAGCAGTGAGGTCGAGTCCAAAAGTTTGGAGGGATGCAAAATTAGCCGAGAGATAGTTATTTGGCAAACATCCAGTTATTCGGTGTTCCCTTATTTCTCTCAGTCACCCCTATTTTAACACTGGACTCGTTCAATCCGCAATTGCGCAGAGGCTTCCATGGGCGCAAGAAATGTGGTTAAAGAATATGATAATACAAACACATTAAAAACATCGATGCTTTTATTTCTGTGCAGCAGTAATCGAAAAGTAAAATCAAAACAATGAAGAAAAGCACCAATAAATACAGCTATATTGCTACTCATAAATCACAAATTATAGGAAATTCAGAAGCGCAGCAATCACTAACACGCACAAATGCACGCTTCGCGCACGTGAAAAAAAAAAAAATAATAATAAATTAAATAAATAAATAAATAAATAAAAATCACTGGCTAACACTATATGTGTTCTTGAATCTTAGAGTGCACGAAATTCTATATCGCATTAGTCACTAACACGTACGTAATTCTGTTACCAAACTAATGTATTGTGGCCAGTCTGGCCACCTCAAGACTTTCTTCAATATAATTTTACACAAATACAGGCAGTACAAATTATTTATTAAAATTATTTTCCACGATGAATGCATACGATATTTATCTCACAGAATTATAACTTTAAATGCCGAAAGAAAGTCAATTTTGTGTCAACATCAGAAGAAATGCGGTTTTTTTTCTAACAAGGAAACATTCAAAAGGTGTCGTCTTCAAAAAATATTGAAAAAATATATGTGATTCTACTCTTCATAAAACACCAGAAAGTGAAAAAATTATCAGCTGAAATGAATTACAGCGACCACAAAAAATTATCAAAATTAAGCATATTTGGCGATTTCACACTGTTAGGCGATTGGTTTTGAGTACTTGGCGGAGAAGCAAAACACGTTTCTGTCCGTACACGGCAATCTCAGTGCCAGCGAACTTATCGCGTAACAGCGCTAAATCGCCAAAAATGCTTAATTTTGATAATTTTTTGTGGTCACTGTAATTCTTTTCAGCCATAATTCTTTCAATTTCTGGTGTTTTATGAAGAGTAGAATGATATATATTTTTTTCAATCTTTTTTTAAGACGACACCTTTTGAATGTTTCCCTGTAAGTTTTTTTTTCTTTTTTCGTTAAAAATGAAAAAATCGATAATTTTGTTTTCAATTATCTCAGATCTATATCTATCGTTCAACCATTCGTTTTAAAGGCATTGCGAGTTCTTTCGAAAGGTACTCATACTCGTATTAAAAATTTACACCCTTGAGTAGGGGTATTTCCCTCCAGGTGGGGGGGGGGGAGAGGAGGCGATTCTACTACATGCGTAATTTTTTTTTCTAGTTTACTGCTATTATGATCACTAATTCACATTAATTTTACAATCACACATTAAAAATAATTCTCATTTTGTACATTTAGTCGAAATTTTATCCTATACTGCCATGTTAAAAATTTAGAAAATATGGTATCACAGCGCTACCTGTCTAATGATTGATCCCCAAATCTAATCAGCACCAGTTTACGTCAAGAACTAATTAAATGCCAAGTTTGGTTACATTTCGTTCATTGGTTCGTGAGATAAGTCGTTCATAAAATTTGTGAAACACACACAGACAAAAGTTTTCTAAAAACAGTCAAATTTTGTTCAGGACATCTAAAAACGTGTATATTCATCGAAAACTGGAGTTCGAAAATTTTCAGGAATCCAGTACTTTCTTATTATATACATAGAAGAAAGTAAAAAGGGAGAAAATCGTTTTCTTAAAAGCCAGAGTGACCAGATTTCCTCGAATCCAAGCACATTCATTTTCTTAAGCTTTGAAAAATAATAAGGATTTTTTATTTGTCACATTTTTTATTTGTATAATCTTCATTATTTACTTAGAATCCAAAAACTACACTGTAATTTTATTTTTGTAATAATTTCGATGCTTCTCTTTTATAAAAGTACCCTAATTTGGTGACTATAACTATAGTAAGAACGAATAACTTCTGTAACGAGATGATTCAATCAGATAATATATCCAGTCGTCCCTATATGATACATCATTATTGAGAAAGTAAAGGTATGGCTGCAAAAATTTACAATTTATCTGCGCGGAATTTCGTCAAATGCATTCGGTACCACTGTTTTTTTTTAAAAGCGGTCTGTGAGACCGATGTTCCTGGTAAGCACAATAAAAACATGTTCTGGTCAAAGGGTTAATTTTGCGGCTTTCTTAGAGTTGTCGAAAAAACTGGTAACAGGTATGTTAATAGTCAAGACCAAGGTAGTGAGAGGAAACAAGTATGTGAGTACGCAGCTACTACCTTCCTTTGACGTCAAGGTGTTTTAAAGCTAATAGTATGCTTGGTTTGTCATGTACGATTTTTCCAATCTTGAAGCTGGTTTGCAATACCCTTGAATTGCCAATATGAAAGAAAATCGTCATCATGGCGTTGAATGACGTGAGAGAGTCATGTCGTCTGTTCTAGAGCCCATTAAATAAAATATATAGGCCGGCGCATCGCCGCTATTTTTTTGCCTCAGCATTCCCGCTTGGCGTCTTTATCGCTTTCTTGTGATTTTAAGAAATCTTGATCTGAAGCTGCTATCGGTCAACAAAAGCAATAAGCAACAACTAACAGCACATTTTTTTCACATTACATCATCAGGATATCCTATGGAGGTGTACGAAATAAGTTGTGTTATTAGGGCTGTTTCTGTTTCTTATACAAAATAACAAAATATCGCTAAAACTGAAATACACAGTAATAAAAGGTCTTCTTTAATCGATTTATCAATATTAATATAAATATTATGATTAAAATGACACATTTTTCTGTATTTTTACATTAACACATGTCAGAAATATAAAGGAAAATATAAGTAAATATAAATAATCTTGTTTTATTCTTCTTAAATTATCTTATGGAAATCTGGACAGTTTATGTACTTTTCTTGAGTAAATTATAGCAGTTTATAGTTAAACAAACTCTCATATCGTACTTTACATAGCTAAAACTATGAAATATTATAAAAGGTGTACTCTAAAGTAACACAAGACGATAAAAGTAATGACTGCCGTTTATTTATCAGTGGAACACGCTGGGTACATGTGACACCCCTAAGGCAACAAAATGTCTGATGCGCCAGCTCGTATATATAGGTGCCTTAATCTTTTCAGAGTTACCTATAGCCCCTTAAATAAATTATATAGGGCGGCGCATCGCCGCCATTTTATTGCCTCGGAAGAGGATAGCATTCCAACTTGGTGTCTTTATTGCTTCACTAGCGATATTAAGAAATCTTGATCTGAAGTACAATCGGTCAAGAACAATAGGCAACAATAATATTCCTAACAACACATTTTTTACAGTATCACAGTCCATTCTCAGGACGTCCTTTCATCCTCATGTCAAAAATACGAAGGAAAATATAAGTAAATATAAATAATCTTGTTTTATTCTTCTTAAATTATCTTATGGAAATCTGGACAGTTTATGTTCTTTTTTTTGAGTAAATTATAGCAGTTTATAGTTAAACAAACTCTCATATCGTACTTTACATAGCTAAAACTATGAAATATTATAAAAGGTGTACTCTAAAGTAACACAAGACGATAAAAGTAATGACTGCCGTTTATTTATCAGTGGAACACGCTGGGTACATGTGACAACCCTAAGGCAACAAAATGTCTGATGCGCCAGCTCGTATATATAGGTGCCTTAATCTTTTCAGAGTTACCTAGAGCCCCTTAAATAAATTATATAGGACGGCGCATCGCCGCTATTTTATTGCCTCGGAAGAGGATGGCATTCCAACTTGGTGTCTTTATTGCTTCACTAGCGATATTAAGAAATCTTGATCTGAAGCTACAATCGGTCAAGAACAATAGGCAACAATAATATTCCTAACAACACATTTTTTACAGTATCACAGTCCATTCTCAGGGCGTCCTTTCATCCTCATGATATTTTGTGGATGTACTGGAGATAAGATGCGTTGTTAGGGCTGTTTCTAATACAAATCGTATATATATATATATATATATATATATTTTTTTTGGGGGGGGGGGGAGGGGTAAATGAGCTCACCGATGTTTGTGGAAAGCAGTTATCCATTTATTTTTTTTCTGCTATTTCTTTTTTATAGTTTTTACTTCTAAAAAACAAACATTAAAATAAATGTAATTTAGGACACGGAAACAAAACAACTTTGGCGATCCCACAAAACGTTGCCAAAACTCAAACACACAGTTATAAAATATCCTAATTTATGGTTTTAATGTAAATATTATGTTTAAAATAGCACGTATTTTTGTATTAATACATTTACACGTGTCAGAAATACAAAGCAAAATATAAGTAAATAAAAGTAATAGTATTTTATTTTTCTTATATCATCTTATGAAAATCTGAAAATTTTATGTTCTTTTCTTGAGTGATTATAGCAGTTTATCGCTAAATAAACTCCCATATCGTAGTTTACTTAGCTAAAATTGTGAAAAATAATAAAAGAAGTAATTCCAAAGTAACACAAGTCAATAAAAGTAATGACTGTCGTTTGTTTATCAGTGGAACACACTGGGTACATTTGGCAACCCTAAAGCAACAAAATGCCTGATGCGCCAGCTCGTATATATAGGAGTCCTGTAGCTTGATCTAACAACCGAAATGGCACCAAACATAGTATGGATACTAATGTTGATATGGGAAGTGGAATTCCGCGAGAAAAATATTAGTTCCAAAAATCGCCATTAGGGGTATTTATGGCGCTGTACAATATAAAAAACGTTACAAATAAATAATAATAACAACACATGTAAAATTACAGTGAATAGTTACGCTTTATTCCTAGTACATTCACTTCCCCTGGGAGGATTTCGACTACACTCAATATGATCGTGTTCTGGTAATGTGAGTCGCATATTAACTTGAGCTAGCGCCACTTTACCAATTATACAGATAGGACACTCCCATATACTCAATGATAACCAAAATGCGACTACAATGAGCCTGCGGACAACGGCTGTAAGCATCTCTCCAGACTGTAAGAACTCTCCAGCTTAAGCGATTGCTCGTCTTATTTTTATAGTATCAATGTTTTCTCTTAGCAACTTTGTTATTGTTTACAAACTTGAACATTAAAAGCAATGTATTTTGAAAATCAAGTACTAAATATTAAGCAAATAAATTTTAAAAATATACATGAACCAAAAATATTTTTTCCCCTTTAAAGTATTTTGTGTTGTTTAAACCAAACAACGTTAAATATTTAACGATTTCATACTGAAATTTCAGAATTACAGTTTGTAAACTTTATTTGTTCTTGAATATTTGTGTTCGGCAAAGTATATTTTTAGACGTTATAAAAAATAATTTTACTTCTTGGATGAATAGCTTCGAATGTTTTGAGTATGATTTGTGAATTCAAAAATAATAGAAAGTAATGAAAGAGTGAAACTTTACGTACTAACCTGCTGCTGACTCCTCGCGAAATAGGAAAGCAACTTTTAATCAAAGATGATATTCATGTAGATCTAACACATGTAAAAGCTCTTAGTTCCCTTCTGTTAACACTAGTGTTTGCTACTATCGCTCCGGTTCGCGTTTTAACCTCACTGTTCTATCTGTTTAGTAATCTGTGGCTCACCTCAGCTGAGAATATGCGCGCCGGCCTCGTAATTGGAAGATTGCGGGTTCGGTACTCGAGCCGGCCAAAGACCGCCGTGTACACTAATGGTGGCTGGTGCACGTAAAATCTGTCGTGGCCGCAATGTCCTCCATGTTCCCATCAAAAATTATACCTCTGGGGGTCACCGAAGCGGGAGAGCCATCCCTTCCGTGGAGGATCAAAATTGCGATGGCATGTCTCCGGACCACCTCTAGGGGTGAGTCCCAGACCGTCGCCAATTGCCCATCGCCGCAGCACTAGTGCGACGTAAAACCCAATCAATCAACCAACCAGCTGAGAATATTTTTGAAGCATGTTTTTATAACCCAAATTACTGACACTATTATCGCCTACAAAAGCATAAATTTCAATTTTACTTTGATATCCGTGTTTTATACTAATTCTTGGTTTCATGAGCTACAACCGCGTTATGAATATCTCTATCGGCGATTTTTGAAACTAATTATTATTTTTTTTCCCCGAAATCCTACTTTCCATGTCGTCATTAGTCTATAAGGAAAGGGCGTGTTCACAAACAAACGTTCCGTCAATCAATCTTTGCCACTCTCGAGTGGCAAAAGATCCACCTGGATTGGTGGAAATACCAGTGTTTTGTCACTTTATCCATAATTTGACTGCGAGTGACGTCACGTGCCCTTTCCTTATTATCACGGTTGGTTGGGTTTTACGTTAAACTAGTGCTGCGCAATGGGTAATTGGCGACGGTCTGGAACTCACTCCTAAAGATGGTCCGGAGACAAGCCATCACAATTTTGATCCTCCACGGAGGGGATGGCTTCCCCGCTTCGGTAACCCCCAGAGGTATAATTTTGATGGGAACATGGAGGACATTGCGGCTACGACAGATTTTACGCGCACCAGCCACCATTAGTGTACACGACGGTCCTTGGCAGGCTCGAGTACCAAACCCGCAATCTTCCAATTACGAGCCCGGCGCTCTACCGACTGGGCTACCGCAGCCCATCTATTATCACGGAGAGAAATTAAATTAAGGAAAAAATAGGTATTCATGATTTAAAGAAAAAAGATATTTTCTATGAGTAATATTTTTTTGTATGAAAGGCTTAAAATGTTTAATCTTGTTTTAAAATGCGAAAAATATTTTCTCTTTATTTTTTTTTTTTATCTCTCTTAAATCCAGTGTAAAATCTGTATAAATTATTTAGAAATAAGTATTCTGCGTTATCAAAATCTTTAGGGTGTCATTTATATTTGTCATGAGTAAAAAAAAAAAAAAGAAAAGAAAAAGAAAAAGAAAAAAGAAGGAAAAAGAATTCATGTCGGAACTTATTCTGCGGTCGGAGTGCAATGGAATAGGCGAAAATGCGGTTGTTGGTGGTGAGTTGTATGTTTCCAGTAGTGTAAAGCGAGAAAGTGTGGCTTTTGACATAGAATTATACGGCGTCAGTGGAAGTAAGGGCAGTAGCTCTCAGCTTGTGATGTCGAAGTGAAGACTCCTTAGAACCAAAGGTGCAAAATCTCTGTCATTTACAACCAGAGACTTCTTACCAGAATGTTTTTATAAATGTTTTGAGTTTATTTAATCTTATTTATTCGTCGAAAATATATGTGGCAGATTTCTTTTTAAACATACTGGTGTTGAAATCTGATTTAAAATTTAGTAATGTTGGCCGCTATGCCATACATTAGGTTTGGAAATACACTGGTTCTCATAATTATAAGGACACCCGTTTTTCTATATTAACTAAGCACTGAACACTATTATTTAAACAAATATATTTTTTATTAATTTTAATTTCCTTAGTAGACGATATTTAACTAGTTGGCATAGGTGGACTCTGCTCAGTTCCCCATCATATTTATGTTCTCATAAATTTCTAGTGGGAGACATATTATAATCATGTTAAAAGAAATGAATTTGACCAAAGCTTGATACAGTGACAGAATGAAATCCCCACCTAATAGGCTATCCACCGTTCACTTCGACATATTTATCTTATTCTAATCTATTAATTTATTTTATCAGAGTCAATTCTGTTGTTTAGTTTTCATGCTACTATTTCCAATGCAATAATCCTCAAAATTCATATTTATATGAAAATTTTACAATTTCGCTATGCTGATAAAATCGTAAATTACGAATAATTTACGAAATTTTCCTATTAGAATATTTGTATTCAATCATGTTCAAACAAATATCATAAATGTAGTTTTGAAGTTGTCTAATGTATTTATGATCCTCAAAATGGAAGATTATGCTAAATTTTGCCTTATTCTGCCATTTTAAGTAAATCATAAATTCCGAATAACTTACGAATTTTTTTAAATTGGAAAAATCATAGTCTATGATATTCATGCCAGTATCCAAAATAATATTTAAAAAGTGGTTTGACATCTTTACGATGAAAATATCCCTCAAGATAGACGTTTATGTAAAATTTTGCTCTATACTGCCATGTTAAGAAATTCGTAATTTTCCAATAACTTACGAAATTTTTATATTGGAAAATTCATAGTCATTAATATTCATGCCTGTGTTCTAAATAATATTTCAAAAGTAGTGTGACATCTTTACGATGAAAATATCTCTCAAAATTGACGTTTATGTGAAATTTTGCCCTATACTGCCATGTTAAGAAATTCGTAAATTTCCAATAACTTGCGAAATTTTCAAAGTAGCATATTTATAGTTACTGATGTTCATTCCGGCATCAAAACTGATATTTTAAAACTGGTCCGACATTTTTACAGTAAAAAGTTTCCATTTAATGCACGTTTAAGTGAAATTTTGTCCTATTCTCTCATGTTAAGAAAATCGTAAATTTCTCATATCTTACGAAGTTTTTTAATTCGAATGTTGCAAATGAATAGGGTTCTTGCCAGTATCGAAAGTAATATTTTAAAACTGATCTGACCTCTCTGCGATCATTTGTTCGTGAGATATCGTGTTAACAGGTTATTATTCGATTTGTTATTATTCTAATTGTTATTATTCTATTTTTACTTACTTTTATTTCTTAATTTCTCAATAAAAATTTAAAACAAACGTTTCTACTATAGAAAAAGCATTCTAAGTCACTAATATATTCTCGACAATAATTAATTAAACTAATATTAGTCATTAAAATGCATATATAAAACAAATTTTCTTTAAATCTCTGTTTGTTTTTCTCTGTAATTTTACATAAGACTTAAGATAAATGATTACCAGTAGTTTTCTGTTGAAATTTTTAACAGTGCACTTTTCTCGAAATATCATCACTACAATAGTCCTTGAAAGTGGAGGCCCAAAGATAGTCTTCAGCCATCCTGTCTCTGTTTTGGGTAACCTAAAAGACATCGGTAACCTTTGTTTCATTTCCACGTTCTATTTAGTAGAACTTAATTATGTTACTGTGTTAGTGTAAATTTTCTGTAAATATTGTTAATTATATTTGAGTACAAATCAACAAATTTTGGAATTTCAGTTTTTTTTTTTTTTTTTAAGGGAATTTAAAATAAGTTATGTTTGAATAAATTTTAATTTGAAAATGTATTTCTTTTGTAACCTTCAATAGTTTTTAAATTTTATCATTGAATTCTAAAACAGTTTAAAAGTACTGATTTTTTTTTTTTTTTTTCGGGGGGGGGGGGGGGTATGTTTCTGAATGTTGCTTTTAGCTAAATAGGAAATTTTGGTTGTAATTTAATTAATCAGTAAGAAAGTTTAGGAGTTTAATTTTGGAGACGATGCACTGTTAAAAATTTCTGTAAATTTAATGTAAATATTTATCCAGAGCCTCTGTAAATTTACAGTAATTCTTAGTTAAAAGTGAAAATCGAGAATTTCAATCTTTATTCCGTATTTTTACATAATATTATTATTTGATTTTTTAATTAAAATTAAAAATGACTGTTTCTGCTTTAGAAAAAGCATTCTAAGTCCGAAATATATTCTCACCATTAATTAATTAAATTAATATTAGTTATTAAAGCAAATGTATAAGATAACTTTTTTAACATCTCCGTTTATTTTTCTCTGCCATTTTACATAAGACTTAAGATAATACATTACGCAGAGTTTTCTGTTGAAATTTTTAACAGTGTGGTTAATATTAATAAATTATTAGGTTGTTTCTTAATTAATTTTTAGGACTGTTAAAGCTATTTGGGTGTTTGTGAAAAGCTTTAATGCCAATATTGGAAAATGAATTTTATGATTTAATGCATCTAAACATTATGTTTGTGTTATATTCCTTTTTTCTTTTATCTGGAATATGTAATTAAATATTGAATATTTAGAATCAGAAATTTGTTGATTCCGTTTAATGTATTTTTCCAATATTGACCACTTAGTGTTACATTCTTTACAATAAGTTAAAAAAAAAAACAGAGAGAGAGAGAGAGAAATGTAGACTTAACAGAATTTTTCCTAATTTTGCAGATTGCCTATGAACAAATTACGGCGAAATTAACTCATTGTTTTATTTATCGGACAGTCGATTTTGAGTGTGTAATTTAGGGAAGGTTTTTTTTTTAAAATCTCTGACAGAATTTTATCTAATTAACCCGTTAGTAGCCGCTAGTTGGTCGATTTGCCGCCCATCCTTCAGTTTTGCAAGATTTTTTTAGCAACCAAAAATATTTAGAAGTGGTCTTTGATATACATAAAACGCGAATAAAATCCAAGAAACGTCGGTCACATCACTTCCTAAAATTATTGGTGGCAGTTAAATAAAAAGTGTGCAATTTGTAATAGGTGGCGCTGTGTATAGCGACTACTAACGGGTTAAATACTTTCTTTTTCAGCTACTTTCAAAGCTTTTCATTTTGGAGTTATTATAATAGTTAATTTAATCTCCTCCGTTAAGGTAAACTTTCTATGTAATGGAAGAACACAACGCTTAATGAAGATTTTTTTTCTTTTAGTACGGTCACAGTTTAAATTTTATTTATCTGTCTCTATGGGTCGTTGTTTGCATAGTGTAATTGTAGGTGTTAATAATCGTAGTGAAATATTTTTAAGAGAGATTTAACTCTAAAATGACTAGTAATCCTTTTAAACTAGTACATATATATATATATATATTATATATGTATGTTTATTTTTGACGTGGTAAAATTTGCTGTGATCAATTTTGTGCAAGCAACAATACTTTGTGATAAACAGAGTTGAAGATTTACTGACTAATAAAATATTCAGTGCAGAAATACTAGAATACCATATATCAAGTTCGGTGCCATTTGTGCTGTTAGATCGAGCTACAAGCGGCTTTAAATAGTGTCAGTTAAAAAAAAAAAATCCCCTGTTCATTTGTTTCATTCTTATAGGTTTTTTTCGTGTTCAGTTACAGCACATAATTACGGAGGCTTTATTTATGTGGGACTCATAGTTCATAAAAATAATAAAAATTGCTATTAAATATGCAAAAACTGCTGTGTTTCACAGCAAAACACTATAAACATACTCACCTGTTCTGTAGCAGAAGTTCGAAGGACCAGGCGCTTCTAATAGATAAAACGTCGCCTACAAATTCTATGAATATTCTCATGAGGCTACTAATGGGGCAAATTAAAATTTCAAGAAGGTGATTCGTTACAATACTTACTGAAACATACAGATTACATCGATATAACAGTCATGTTATTTCACCAACTACTCGCGTTATGGAATAACGGTGCTTTGTTTCCGAATTTGCTCCATACATGAATTTACAATCAAGAACTTACAACTAATAAAATTGTGTTATTGCGTATCTCAAATTATTTTCAAAACGTCTATATTTTTGGGTTAGTGACGTTTTACCAAATGAAAATTTACATTATGTAATATATATCTAATAATCACACATAGCATAATACACTAAAAATAAAAAGATATTTTTCTAACACATATTGAACATATGACGTATGTTTATTGTATAACTTCTGCGGAAATATTTTAATGCAGAACCATTCTTTTCTTTTCTTACTTCTCAATTTTCTCACAGAATAGCATAGATGTCAATGTTTTAATTTATTCCGGAGTATTTTTAGCTCCGCCTTTATTCCATACCACTTATTTTTTAAAAGTCTTTTTTTTTTTTTTTTTTTTTTTTTTACGGAAGTTATATATTGGAGAAAAATTTTCTATAATTAAAGTGGTGCGAATTAAAGGCGGGACTAAAAACACTCCGGAAAAAATTAAAATGTCGCATCTATGGAATAGATGGAAAGCATTTTTACATAGTGCTTTTTACATGCATTCTTTGAACATTTGTTATGTAAAAGTACAGTTTTTTTTCTGCGTAATCAGAGCATAAGTGTCGATTTTTTCGATTTTTTCACACCAGTATTATAAAATAGCTATATTCATGTTATTTAATTGTAGAATTTTGATTTTTCGGTAAAAAAGAATTTTTCTTTTGAATTACTGGTGTGAAAAAATTGGAAGAACGGGCACCTATGTCAGTGTAAGAAAATTCAGTTATGGCAGGTTTTAGTTTTTCTTAAGCTTCATTATTTAATTTGCATTCAAAATATTTTTATTACATAAGAAATAATGTCACGAAATGGAAATTTGCGTGTATTAGCATGACAATTTTTAAAACTTATGAATTACTAAGTGAAAATGATCAGTGAAAATTAAATGAATTTATAAAATTTGAAAGTTAAACTACACTGTTAGACTACAAATATTTTAAAACAAACAAGGTATGTGGATATCTTATTTCGTAAAAAATAAATAAATAAATAACATTTAACATGGCCACAATAGTATTTCGTATCGATTCCAGTAGAGAAATTTCATGATATCTTCATTCATGCTAAGGCAGGAATCAATATCTGCGATCGATCTGACATCGTTAGAAAAACCAGTCATTTTCATTCAAACGTCAACTTAAATCCAGGTCAGCAGAAAAGTTGTCCGTATAAATTTTAATTTCTACGTTATTATCCGGCCTCATCGTGTTTGTTTTCGGCATGAGTGCTGCTGTGCAGGGGGTACCTAGGCCTCCACAGCCTATGTTACTTGCAGGTATGTACAAACAAAATAGAATGTGTAGTTTATGAACTGTTGTGTTATCGTTAAACAACAAATCGATATATTGCAATGGTACACATTTAAAAGGGTATTTTATTATGTTTTTAGTTATTTCATTTTTTTTTTTTTTTTTTTTTAATCAAAGAAGAACTTAAAAATTTGATTTCTTAATATGTTTTTCAAACATATTTTTTATACATATTTGTCCAGATACATTATTGATGCAACTAGCAACAGAGTTCATTTTAATTTTCACGTTTGTATGTTGTCAAAATCAATGGAAAATCATCCTGTTTTGAATTAGCACTTGTTCTTATCTACAGAAAAATAAAATATCACATAAAAAACAGTTATGTTAACTAATAACAAAAATCGCTAATAATAGTTGGTCACTAAAGTGAATATAGTAACATTTAATAAATATTTATATTCTCGTTCCTGTTTCAAGCTGAATGCCTCCCTCCCCCTTCACCTCATTTTGGCTTTACGGAAGTAACGAATTAAATAATAATAATAATAATAATAATAATAAAACTACCTATCTCGATTTTTGAAGAGGTTATGCTACCTCGGATTTTTTTCTTCTTTTTTAAAGCATACAAAGGGTATTGCGGGTTAAGCATATGAAAACTGCACCAGCGTCGAATGAAGAGTTCTTGCCTTCTATTGGGTTGTTCGGAAAGTAATTTCGTTTTTTCCTTCGAAAATGAAAGACGATTTTCTTATATTGTATAAATATTTTAATGAATTATATATTCTCCACTTTGATCGATTTCCTAGCGATCTCACGAGTTGTTATTTGGCAGTTTTTCATAAATCAATACTTTATTTTGTCTTCATTAGCACAAACTGGTTTTCTAGAACGTTATGCATCTTCAACTCAAAATTGCCAGAACAAAATTTGGTAAACCAGTTTTGACAACAGCGTTCTTTAAATAAATTTTCTGTGCACACATCGTATACTTTTTTTCCTTGTTTGAATAGTATTTTCGCATTTTTGATAGCAAAAACAAAATATGCCGAAAATGTCGCTTCTGATTTTCTTTATTTGATAGGGCACCAATCAAAAACTATCGAGCAGAATAAAACGACCTTTTTCACAAGCAAGCCTTGCTATATCAGCTGTCACAATATGTAATGGCAATGCAACTTAAATGTGAAGAAGGTGTGAAAAAAATACAATTAAGTCCTCTGCTGAGAAAAACGAAATGACTTTCCGAACAACCCAATATTTATTGTTCTTTATCTGAAACATCTTTTGCACACAATTTTAGACTCCTGCCCTCAGGATTAATGGGGTGGCAACCTAAAACATTAAATTTCATTTTTTTTTTTTTTTTTTTTTTTTTTTTTTTTAACTATTCAAGATATCTTATCGAGGTTGAAACTATGTTTGTGAAGTACATAATATATATTTTTTTCAGAATTTTTACTCGATTTTAAACGGTAGAAAATGATAAGTATCTTTTTGATGGGCGATTTTTTTATAACCCACCAAAGTGACACCTACAAAAAAAAAAAAAAAAAAAAAAAAAAAAAAATACAGTCTATTTGTTTATTAGTTAGCTATTACATATAAAAATTACAGAAGTGTCAAATCGCGAGAACGTTGTGAAAAAAATAATAATCACTTAATAATAATACCAATGATATAATATTTATTTTTAAAGACTACTTAATATTAATAAATAAACAATGCAAGCAAATATAAAAGTGCTCTATTAACATTTGTTATTAAAACGCAACAATTAGCAATATATATATATATATATATATATATTCTATTTAATTATTATCAGGGATCTTACATCTCGCACTTTTTTCAAGACACTTTAAGGGATGAGAAATTTCCATAATTTTTGCTACCTGTATATTTATATAATAGTCTCTATCCTGTTTAATCAAGTCATAACATTACAAAAATACTGATATAAAAATTTCTATATGAAAATAGCATAGATGGCAAAATGTAATTTATTCCGGAGTATTTTTTAACCCCGCCTTTTTTCCATACCACTTATTTTTTAAGAATAAAATTGCCTGATTTTATCGAAGTTATACATTTGATAATTTTTTTCTATAAATAAAGTGGTGCTAGATAAAGGTGGGTCTAAAAGTACTCCGGAATAAATTAAAATGTTGGGATCTATGCTATTTTCATACAGGAATCAGAGCTGCCAACCTAATTGTTAGTACCAAATTGTTAGTACCGCCCCTTTTTCTACACCAGTCAATTTTTAGTTTTTTTCTTCTTAATTCATCGTAAATATATTTGAAGAAAAATATTTTAAAAATTAAGTTGCGTAGAAAAAGGGGTAGTACTAACAATTTGCCGGATTAGGTTGGCAGCTCTGAGAAATCTTTATATCAGTATTTTCATAGTAATATGTCGTGATTAAACAGGATAGAGACTAGTGCATAAAAAGAAAGGTAGCAAAAATTGAAGAAATTTCTCATCCCTAAAAGTGTCTTGAAAAAAAGGCGAGATGTAAGGTTCCTGATGACAATAATTAAATAGAATATATATATATATATATATCATTGCTAATTGGTACTTTTTAATAACAAATGTTAATAGAGCATTTTTATGTTTGCTTGCATTGTTTATTTATTAGTATTAAGTAATTTTTAAAAATGAATATTATCATTGGTATTATTACAGGAGTGCAAGAGTTTCCGTCTCAGGACGGGAAACTTACACCAGCGTATTTTCATGAATAATTTATGTCATACATGTGGTTTAATTTATTGCGATTGATCATAATAGAAATTATTGATAACGAGTGCTGGTGTGAGTCTTTTATTTTGAGAGTGAAACTCTTGCTCCCCTGTATTATTATTAAGTGATTATTACATTTTTC
The DNA here is from genome assembly GCA_963930645.1 of Salticus scenicus. Taxonomy (NCBI): domain Eukaryota; kingdom Metazoa; phylum Arthropoda; class Arachnida; order Araneae; family Salticidae; genus Salticus; species Salticus scenicus. Next base: position 161,916,462 of record OZ005651.1, read on the forward strand.
ACTACGTTTCCGCAATTTGACACTTCTGTAATTTTTATATGTAATAGCTAACAAATAAGCAAATAAACTGTATTTTTTTTTTGTAGGTGTCACTTTGGTGGATAGTATAAAAAATCGCCCATCAAAAATATAATTATCATTTTCTACCGTTTAAAATCGAGTAAAAATTCTGAAAAAATATATATATTATGTATTTCATAAACATTTATAAATAGTTTCAACCTCTATAAGATATCTTGAATAGTTTTTTAAAAAATTTATGTTTTAGGTTGCCACCCCCATTAATCTCTAATCGTTGAGGGTAGAAGTCTAAAATTGTGTGCAAAAGGTGCTTAACAATAAATAGAAGGCAAGAACTCTTCATTCGACGCTGGTGCAGTTTTCATATGCTTAACCCGCAATAACCTTTCAGCTTATAATGGTAAAATGTTTTTGAAAGATGTTTTCAAGGGGCCCGACTCGGTGAAAATTAAACCCGACCCGAACCCAACAGACGGAAAAACCCGACTTAAACCCGATCTGCAAGAGAAATAACTTTGTCAACCCAACCCGAACTCGACCTACCCTTCGAGTCGGGGTCGGGTAAAATCGTGTTACCGACCAGATGTAGAACTGTAAATGTAATGCAGGTGGTACATCACGATAAAACTCGGAAATCTACGGTGGGCGGTCAGATAGAGAAAAAATGGTAGTGAATAATGAAATATGTATTACAAATGTCTCAAACACATACTTTCAGTATTTTATAATTACAACATACTTTCATGAATCCGGGTCATAATATTTCCTTTACTTCGCATAAAGAATTAAGAAAATTCTCGTAAAACAAAATTGGAATGCTACAAATTCGTAAATGGAATTAAGAATATGCCCCGATGGGGGGGGGGGAGGGACACCCCCCCAGCTGGCGCCACCCTTGTTGTTTGATTAGTTGCGTCAGATGATTAAGCAAGCCTGTATATCAGCTACAACAAATTTTTATGCATGAAATTAAAGTCAAGAAATTTTATCTACTCGTAGGAAAAAGTAAGAGCCAGACTGACCTGTTAGTTGGATCAGTTTTGCTCGCATTGGCTCTGTGGTATAAATTTCGTAGGACAATTTACATAACCATTAAAACTCAAATTACACAAATTTGTTTTAAAGTTTTAATTAATGAAATTCTAAATCTCTGATATTTAGAATGTTTCACGGCAAGACAAATGCCTTCCATTTATACAACTGAACAAAACTGGTGGCACAGGAAAAGAAAGTTGAAATAACCATAGCCTCCTAAGCTAGATGTCTTCCGCGTGGCTCGGAAACTTGGCAAGAGTTCAAGCGATAGACAGCGCCACCTGGTACAACGTCTATTATATATATCATATATCACTTCTTAAAATTATTGGTGACAGTTGAATAAAAAAGTCACGCAATCTATACCAGATGGCGCTGTCTACCGCTTGAACTGTTGCCAAGTTTCCTACCCACGCGGAAGGCATCTAGCTTAGGAGGCTATGAAATAACACTTTAATACATAATCTACTATTTAAAAATTCCACTATGTGTGTATTACTTCCACCTAATTTAAATATTTTTTATTGCTAAGGGCGATCCCCAGGACTGTATCCAAACATGAGACCACCTCATATGAAAAATGCTCATTTAAAGTCTCAGAAGGAAGATCACAAAGAGAAATTAAACGCTTTAGACAAGAAATAGCAATTTCTAATGTAGGTAAGGAATTATTCATTGGTTTAGTGCCGAATCTAGTATCTAAACAAATAGTGTTCGTTGAAAAGTTTTTTTTTTTTTTTTAATTTCATTAAAGAGAAAAAAAAAAAAGAAAGAAAGAAAAATGTATTTTACTCATAGCAGAAATGTTCATAGGAAAAAATAATTCATAACTCGTTCTATCTTGGTTTTCAAAATATCTATGGCATTTGCTGCATTTAAGTGAAAAAGAAACACAAGACAACGGTAATTAATTGCTACTTCAAGTCATTACATCCATTTATTGTGATGTAATAATACAGAAAATATATTCGAGAAATAATTTTTTTCTTTGAGAAATCTTTTTAAAACTTCAGTTTATTTTAAAAGACATTTACTTTTTCTTTGTGTATGAATGCTATTTCTTTCTTTCTTTTTTAAATTAATATTCTGCATGATGTGATTTTATGCATTAAGGGTTTATTTATTATGCATATTTATTATGCCAGGTATATACATACCTGGTAGGTAACATTATTTATTCTGGAGTATTCTTAGACCCGCCCTTTTTTCACTCCAGTATATTTTAAAAGCATTCTTCTTAATTTATCGTAATTATTAGAAAAAATTTCTCTAAAACCAAATTGGTGAAAAAAAAGTGTGGAACTAAGAGTACTCCGGAATAAATCATAGTTGCCAACATTTTAATTTATCCCGGAGCCTTTTTAGCCCCGCCTTTATTTCGCACCCCTTTGTTTTTAAATATTTTTCTCCTGTATATAACTACTATAAAATAAGAAATATTTACTCGTAAAAAAAAGTTGTAGGAAATAAAGGCGGGGCAAAATATGCTCCGGAATAAATTAAAATGTTGCCAACGCTGATAAATTATAAATGTTACCAGCATAGTTGCCAACTTAACACCTTTTAGCTACCGGAATTAATAGAAATATTTGTTTTATTTAATCACTGAACTGTAACGGTTTTCACTGATAAAGTAAAATAAAAAAAATACATTAAAATTTTCCGGTACAAAAGGTGCTAAGTTGGCAACTATAGTTACCAGGCATCAGAGCTCAAAATCTCCGCCCTTCTTTCAGGACATTTTCAGAGATGAGAAATTTCCACTTTCTTTCATACCATTAATTTTATATAGAAACCGTTACCGTATTTTTATAGCAATGTGTCAGGTTTAAATGAAAGAGAAACCATTTTATAAAAATAGTGGTAGCAAAACATGCGGACATTTCTCAATCGTAAAAGTGTTCTGGAAAAAGGGCGGAGATATCGAACTCTGGTAGCTGTAACCATAGCCTCCTAAAACTAGATGCATTCTGCGTGGCTTGGAAACTCGGCAAGAGTTCAAGCGGTAGGTAGCGCCACCTGGTACAGATTGCGCGACTTTTTTATTCAACAGGCGCCAAAAATTTTTAAAAGTGATATATAATATATATATATAATAGACGTTTCGAGCTACGCGGATGCATCTAGTTTAGGAGGCTATGCTGTAACTAAAATGCGATTGAGTCGAAAATTTGTATAGTGATAATTCAAAGGATGCGCTCAAAGATCCTGAATATATATATATATATATATATATATAATAAATAAAAATTTCCGCTAGGGGTGCATTACACTCAAAATGCTTGAAATTATAGGCAATAAATAACTGTGGTATATTTTAACATTTTCAAACCTTACGACGCACAGTGCGACGGATTGTAAATTTAGTGGGATAAAATTGTATGTAGGAATAAAATTAATTTAATTATAGCAGACATTCATTTACAATTAGTAAATAGGCAAAATATATAAAAATAAACAACAGACAACTTGTCGCAACACTATTGTAGCAGTGTTGCCAGATTGCGCGATTTTTTTATTCAGCAGTCACCAATAATTTTGAAAAATGATATTTAATGTATGTAATCGACGATTAATCGTCTATAATGTATATTAAACATCACTTCCCAAAATTATTGGCGACTATTAAATAAAAAAGCCGCGCAATCTGGCAACACTGTATTGTAGATGAAAATTTAGATAGTAATTATAATTACTATGTAATATAATATATATATATATATATATATATATATATATATATATATATATATTCGACAAAATTATTTCATTCATTCACTACTAGTAGAACTTACAGAGTCTCTGTTTCCACTAATAAATAATAAAAAATAAATAAAATAATAAGTAATGAAAATAAATAATAAAAGTAAATATCTTCTTAAAATGCAAATGACTGCAGATAAAATTTACCTATATAAAAACTACAAGAAATGAGGAATAAAATGAAACTAGAGTAACTAGAGTCAGCGTGTACAAAGATGTAAAGAAATTTCGGCATCCTAATGATATCAAAACTTTGACTAAATTTAAAACAATTTTTAATACAAATTTGATCGAATGTTAAAAAATAAATATGAAAGAGAAAATTTATTAATGTATGAAAATATAAACTACATACCCTACAAACACACTTATCCACAGTTCATCCTAAAGATATCTCTTTCATCCACATTACATCCTCAAGATATCCTATAAATGTACTTGAAAGAAGATGTGTTTGTAGGGTTCCTTGATGCAAAATATTCATGCTAAAAAAAAGAGAGAAAAAAACGGGAGCACGATCTCTACAACCCAACCCGACCTGCAAAATGAAGCGTATGGATATGACTGACGAAGGTCTTCATGAAAAACTGGTGGAAACTTGCTTTCGTCGAAAGATTCACAAAGGAAGGTGGATGCTTATTGTTATTAAATTTTGGGAATGATTCGTCAAGGGTATCTATTTTGTTTTTTGAAAGATCAAAAATTATTATTTTGAGAGTTGATTTTTAGGGTTTTGTACCGCTAGATTTGCAGTCCGTTTCACTGTGCAACGTTTAAAACAGTGTTTTTCTTACATTTTGCAAAGGTTTTTGTGGCAAAATTTTACAGATGACAGAGTGATTAGCTGTTCATTTCCCCTCCTTGGCTGACCGTTCTCCCGATCGTAATCTCTGTGATTTTTGATTATGGGGCCATTTAAAGAGTTTGGTTTATCATGATATAGTTGCCAACTTAGCACCTTTTGTCGACAGGAAAATTTTAATAAATTTTTTATTTTACTTTATCAGTGAAAACCGTTACATTTCAGTGATTAAATAAAATAAATATTTCTATTAAATTTTTCTGGCAACTAAAAGGTGCTAAGTTGGCAACTATGGTAATGGAAATTTTGTAACTTCGGCTAACTTGAAGGATCGCGTAACGTTGCATGTGAGGCAGATCACTGGCGATCAGCTGTTGAACACACTGCTCATCGGTTGCAGATTTTACAACTTAGTGGTGGGGGCCCACATTGAACAATATGCTTTACACCGCTAAACAGTCTCTAAAAAACAACAAAAACGTCTGTAATATTAAATACAAATGTTTGTATTGAAATTTGTAGTTTGATGCATGCCCCCCTAGCTGATTGTTTTTTTTTTTTTTTTGTTTTTTTAATCTTTATTTTTTGTAGAATCTTTGAGCGCATCTTTTGAAGTGCCTGTATGCAAATTTTCGACTCAATTCGCATTTTAGTTACAGCTACAGAGACCATTGAATAGGCCAAGTTTAATCATGGCCCACTCTATATATGCATGTGTATACTTAAAATAAAAAAAAAATAAAAAAAAAAAACCGCAGAATTACATTTTTAGAAAAGCGTTTTTAGAAACGTTTATAATTTCCTACTTTAACATGCTTTTCTTATACAAATGCATGCGAACATTGTACTGGGTTTATTTAAACATTTGTTACTGTTACATATCGTATAAGTCTTTTTATGATGCAGAGTGATCGCAAATATTATTATTTTTATTTAATTTGTTGCCTTTTCTCTATTTATACTATTGATCTAATCTTTATTAAAAAGACACACCACCTTGCCATAAGTGATTGGACATTTGGTTTTAGACATTTTGTGAAACATCTAGAAAAAACATTTTACGAATTAATTTGAAACTTCAGCCTGTGAAAAACGTATAGTACCTAATATATTTCAGAGAAAGTTTTGTACCGAAGATAAAAAGAAAATTATTAACGAATTAAAAAAAAAAAAAAAAAACATTTTGGGATCACCCTATAAAAAGTAATGCTTCGAATGCGTTATGTTGCAGCTGTAGCACAATATTATGATGTTTTTTCTAATTAACTGTATTCATTTGTTTGCGAATAGCACGCATATTTGTGAAAATATAAAGGTTTCTTAAAAAAAAAAAAAAAAAAAAAAAAAAAAGCCAGTTTTCATGTATACATATAACATACTATTTTTAGGAAATTTGACGTTTAACTTTATGTACAACATACTGCAACTAAATTATAAAAATATTAATGATGAAATATGAGTATTTTTACTAAATGTCTTTTAACTGCGCATGAGCAAGCGTCAATAAAATTTCTTTTGCAAAATTTATCAGTAAAAAATATTGATCTACTTATATATATATATATATATACATATATGTATATATATATATATATATAATCCCTAGTGAAATATATCTTGAAAAGTCAAAAAGGTTATCGTCAATAGAATGGACTGAATTTCAATTCCTTTTAAAGTAAAGAAAAAACAATAGGGGTTTTATATCAATATTTATTTACAATCAACAGACATATGTCATCTCCCAGGTGAAATCTTTCTTGGCACAGGCAACGTTTGATGCGCACAAACTGACGATAACAATGTTATGTCTTTTGAAATGTTATCATGTATATTTCTGAGTCATTAATGGCCGTTGTAGAGAAGATTAAGTTACTGTGAGCGCTGTGGACAATCTCAGCATTACTGCTAATGTGCTAATCAAATACACCAGTTTGTATTTTTCTTCTCCAGCATAATTTTTCAATAAAATAAATTTTTCTTTTCTTTTCTCTTCTTCTTCTTCTTAACAGTGAATTTTATTTTTATTTTTATTATTATTTATTTATTATAAAAATTTGAGAAACATGATGATGAATTCCAGATGGTGTCCTGGTCGTCTCATTCACCAGCTTTTACTCCGATAAGCACTTTGAAATTGATAGTGATAGCGAATTAAATTAGAGTCTCAGACAGAAATCGTAATCTCGTAATTTAGAGGAATTGCTTGATTCATGCTTATAAACCTTTTATAGTTTTTTTTTTTTTTTTCCTGTTACCATAGGAGTTCCACGAAAAAATTGTTGTTGTTGGCACAGATGGACTTTACTTAGTTCCCAGTCATTTGTTCTCATAAGTTTCTGTTATCTCCATTCATGTTAAGAGAAATGTACACTGTCGATCACTCGACACTGTAGCAGACTGAAATGCCCTCCCTCCCTTTCAATGCATTTATCTCATCATAATTTGTTGAATAATTTTATTAAGTTACATTTTGCATTTTAGTTTTCATGCATTCCCATACTATTTCCATTGCAATAATCCCAACACGAGTGGATACGAAATATTGTCCTATTTTCTATCATGTTATAAAAATCTTTAATTCCAAATAAGCAGAACGTTGGCATTCAATAAGGTTCATAGCAATACCATAAATGATATTTCAAAACTTACCCGACTTATTTACAATGAAAATAATCCTTCTAGTACATGTTTATAAGATATTTAGTCTTATATTCCCATGTCAAGAAAGTTTTGAACTTCGAACAACATATGAGGTGTTCGACTTAAGGCCTCGCAGCCTTTCTAAAATTTTATCTTTATTTTATTATGTTGCCACCAGTGCCATCAATAAGAAATTTTTCTTGAATATTTTTGACTGTTTTAATGTTGAAATATTATGCTTAAAAAGTATTGCTTTAAAATTGTGGCTACAATATAATAAAATGCGTGTAAATTTTTAGGAATGTTGCGACTGCGAGGCTTGGATTTAGAATATACAGTCGACGGCAAAATTATTCGAGCGCCAGCAGTAATTCCTATACAAAAAAGGTACACTTAATACTGCTTTGTTAAATAAATCCTTGTCGAGACATGTTCTCAGTCAGTCTAAGAACATGATTCGACAAAGCTTTATTTAACAAAACAGTATTATGTGTACATTTTTTTTTACATAGGAATTATTGCTAGCGCTCTAATAATTTTGCTGCTGACTGTACATAATCAATGATGTTCATGCCAGCGTCAAAAATGATATATTGAAACTAATTTGACAATTTTAAGTTGAAAATAATTCTCATAATATAAGTTTATTCGAAAATTTTCTATGTTCGCCCAAGTTAAGAAAATTGCAAATTTCGAATAACTTACGAATTTTTCAAATTAGAATGCTCAAAATCAATAGGGTTCTTGTCAGTATCATAAGCGATATTTTAAAACGGGTCCGATATTTTTACGATTATTTGTTCTTGCGATAGAGTTTATAGAAACTAATAAACAATGCAACTGACTATACGTATGAAAACGTGAAAAAACCGAGGTTTAAAATTTTAATCAATACGTAAGTTCCTCTACCTATAGTATGGTGGTGAACTAAACACTGGACAAGAAAAAGCTCAAAAATCGAGGGAATAAAAGAACGAAAATAATAATAATAATAATAATAATAATAACGCACATTAACAAATGTGATAAAGCAAGGAAAACAACTGACACCAGTTTAAAGAAAAAAAAAAAAGCAAGAAATTAGTATAAGTAACAGACATCCAGAACGTATTTTCAGAGGAAGACCGCTTAAAATGTATGTACTATTGTTTTGCTTTTATTGTAATGTAAGGTTTATTTGGAATCTTTATTTCTGAAAATTGATAAGTACCTCGAAAGTTATACAAATCTTTTCAAAGAAAAATATTCATGTCGTTACACTAGCAGTGTAAATATCGTGTATAATGTTTAAGTAATTTTAATATGTTATGTATTAAAAAGGTAAAACTTCTAATTAAAAAAAAAAAAAAAAAAAAAAAAGTTATAACCCCATCTTAAGAATATTTTAACATAATTAAATACGAAGAAAACGAAATATTTTATCCTAATAAAAAATCCACCAACTTTAAGATTCATTTTATGGAAATGGGAAATGTCTTTAGATACTGTATGTAAAATTATTCAGAAATATTTAAAGTTTAACAAGGTGTTTAAAGTTCAATTGCATTTCCAAGACATATTACGAAATGTTAGACAAATTGTAGGGAAAAAAAAAAAAAAAAAAAAAAAAAAAAAAACAGCTGATGTTAAATGTAAATGGTGATATCAGAGTAAAAATTACTGCATTTAAGTAAACGTAATAAAGACGAAAACTAAATTCAAAACTGGTGTACAAACGATAAAAAGATTATAAGACTTCTTCACACACTATAAATACGAAGAAATTTATGTAATAAAGACCATTTTTCTACTATGCTTATCTGACGAAAATAACCGTACTAATTGGCCTTGTCATTTTAAAGCAAAAATTTCAAATAGACTCATGGCAGTTGAATGATTTTGTTATTATGGTAAATTAAAATTAATAAAAAATCACAAATTAAGCTAAAATTTATTTACTTTTTAATATCATAATAATATTTTAAAATTTGTTTTTGAGAAATAAATTCTACAATTATTTGGAAGACGCTAATAAAATTTTAACTTCATATAAACGAAGTTCACTTGTCCGTTGTAACAAGATAAAAAAAAAAAAAAAAAAACAGGAATAAAATACATCTGATATATTGAAACACTATGATATCATTTCCAGCTTCCTTTAATTAAACTTTTGCGTTTTCGAAATATTAAAACGAGCCTTAATAGTACAGTCAAGTAAGACCAAAAAACACCAAATAAGGGAAAAAATTTATAAAGTTTTGAAACTTTGGAATAACATTCCTGGGGGCTCTAGTAATGCAAAGCAAAAAAGTTCCCCCTTCCTAGGAGGGAGCTTCACCCCCATTCTCCCCCCCCCCTTTTTCCCCTCTAGACGGTATAGCTCTTTCAGATTAAGAAAAACAGAGATAATAATTTATAAACGCTTGAATTTTTGGAATAAAATTCATGAATAGTCTGGTAATGGAAAAAAAAAAAAAAAAAAAAAAAAAAATCCCCCTTCCTGGGAAGACACTCCCCCCCCCCTTTCCCCCAAAACTGAATAACTTCAGATTGCAAAAAATGAGGGATTATAAAGTAATGTATCATACGAGTAAATACGTATGTTGCTTTGAATACTCTTGAGGGCTCTAGTAATGCAAAACAAAAAGTTTCCCCCTCTCTGGGCGAAAGCTTCCCTCACCCCCTCCATTTTCCCTCCAAACCGTATAGCTCTTTCAGATTAAGAAAAACCGAGATAATAATTTATAAACGCTTGAATTTTTGGGATAAGATTCATGAATAGTCTGGTAGTAATGGGGAAAAAAAATCCCCCTTTCTGGCGAGACACTCCCCTCTTTCCCCCAAAACTGAATAGCTACTTCAGATTGCAAAAAATGAGGGATTATAAAGGAATGTATAATAAGAGTAAATATTTGTAAAGTTTTAAAAATTTTAAATAATACTCTTGAGGGCTCTAATAATGTAAAACAAAACAAAACAGTACCCTCTTCCTGGGGGAAGTTTCCTCCTCCCCCCTTCCCTCACTCCCCCAAACAGTACAGCTTTTTCAGATGAAGTAAAACAGGAGTAATAATTTATAAATGTTTGAAATTTTAGGATAACATTCATGAATAGTCTAAAAAGGAAAAGAAAAAACATAAAATATAGTCTAAAAAGGAAAACAAACACCTGTCGCTGAGGAAACACTCCTTTTCTCCCCCCCCCCCTATTGTATAGCTCCTTCAGATTACGGAAATTGAGGAACTATAATAAAACATAATATAGGAGTAAATATTTGTTAAGTTTTGAAAATTTGAAATAATACTCTTGAGGGCTCTAGTAATGTAAAACAAAAAAGTCCCCCCTGCCTGGGCAAATTTTCCTTCCCGAAGCTTCCTCACCTATCTTCCCTCTAAACCTTATGACTCTTTCAGATTAAGAAAAATCACAAAATAATTTAATAAATGTTTGAAATTTCAGGATAACATTAATGAATAGTCAAGTAATGGAAAAGAAAGAAAATCTCCCCTCCCTCAGATGACCCTTCCCCGCTTCGCTTTCTCCCCAAAATTGTATAGCTCCTTCAAATAAAAAGGAGGGGTGGAGGACTAATCGAGTTTGTAAGATTAGTAATATAAAAGGTGAGTTTTTTTTTTTTTTTTTTTTTTTTGTGATAAATGGAGGATACTTCATCCAACGTGTCATGAGGCCGAATAAAGGAACATTTGGTAATGTTTATAAAACGGGTATCTCTTTCATTCGAGGACACTACAAGTTTAATGCTGCTGTACTTTTTTATGGCTACTCTAAAAGTACTTTAAAACTTAATTAAAAAAAAAAAAAAAAAAAAAAAACTTCAAAGACGACTAATGAAGAGAAATCACGGGACATTTTATTTACTGATGAGACAAGACTTGTTGAAAGTCAGTCCTCATTTTTTAGCAATTTGAATAACAAAGAAAGATTTATTTCGCATCTTGCTCAGCGATTATACCAGCGAGTGTTGGTATCGAAGCAAGAATAGCAAAAGATGACGCAGATGTTTTCAACGTTAGAAAAGAAATTGATGCCTCTCACTTGAACAAGCAAGTTGTTGTTGGACAAGATGTTGACCTTACTGTTTTACTGATAGCTTTCGCCCCAGAAGAAATAGATATTCTACACGTGAAAGAAGGGAATAGAAATCTAAAAAAAAGATTTTATAGTTCCAAGGATTTGCAAAGTTCCTCTGTTACCAACAATTGCTGGGATTCAATCCTATTTCTTCATACAAGGAGTGGTTGCGACACCACTTCAGCCTCGTTTGGAAAAGGGAAAGTGCAAGTGGCTCAATCATTTAGCCGATCTCACCATCTATTATGTACCTAAAGTGTTCAACGATCCAAGATCGACTCGTTACTCAGCTAAAACATCTGCTGAAAAATTTATAATTGCAATGTACAGTAAAGTTTAAAAAAGTAGATGTACAACTTCTGAAATGAAAAAATTGGATGACCTTAAATTTCAATGTTTTAAGGAACTAGTAGGTCAGATAAGCAATGCTATCATCCTTTCTCACTTGCTACCTACCACTGATGCTGAATTCCTCTATTTTCATACGGTTTACCAGCAAGTACACAGATGTAGTTGGGATATCGCTTGGATCCAAAGACCTGGGGATGGAAAGTATCTTATTCCTACTTTTCTCTTATATATCTAAAATAAGCACCTGCTCCAGAAAAGATATACTAAATTTGGTTTCATGTGGCTGTGCGCAAGCAAGGTTATGGAAGAAAGTACAAATGTGTTAAAACAGACTTATTGTGCACAGTAATGTGTAAACACTGTCACGAGCAATAGGGAGCCCATTGACATGATAGAAAAGTTTGAAGATGACATTAATGATGAACTTGATTAATTTTTATTCTATGTTCAGACGGTTATTTGTAAATAATAAGCTTATTGACATACATTAAAATTGTGTTACCTACATTTTACTTATTTATTTTTCTATTTACTTTACCCAGTTATTACCTAAAGTTACTTATTATTATTTGGATTTTTCAATTTCCTTTTTTAACTTAAAATGAGAGGCAAAATAATTGCTCGTTTATACATAGTACAGGAGATTTTTTTTTTTTTTCAAATTTTTTCGAACCCCCCTCCCCTTTTTTTTTTTTTTTTTTTTTTTTTTTTAATAGTAGTTGCTTTTGAAAAGCAAATAATTTGACATAAATTAGAAAAAAGAAAAAATGGAAGACTCACGGAAAATTTTGAAGATTTTTTGTGGGGGAAGGGGGGAGGGGGAGGGGGTGCAAACTCCCCCCGAAGAGGGACTTGTTTTGTTTTCCATTAAGATATTCCATATGAGTTGTAACCCAAAGTTTCAAATATGTATATTTCTTTCTAATTCTTTTTTTTTTCCCCTAATCTGAAGGAACTATTCGGTTTCGGGGGAATAAGGAAGACTTTCTTTCTTCCATTGAGAACTTCCAAGCATAATATCCTAAATATTTCAAAGTTATATAAATTATTTCTAGAAATTTTTTTGCTTCCAAAGAATTCTATGATTATGGGGTGAAAGAGAGGAGGGGAGCAGAGAAGCTCCCACACTAGAGAATGATGATCTTTTCGTTTCCTATTATTAGACCACTCCAAAAATTTGTGCCTGAGTTCCAAAGCTCTATAAATTACTTCCAAAAAATTTTCTTGATTTCAACGAATTATATGTTTTTTTTTTTTTTTTTTTTTTTTTTTTTTGAAGGGAGGGGGAAAACTTTCACCTCAGGTCGGGGAACTTTTTTGTTTACCATTATTGAACACCTCAAGAGAATTTTCGTAAAATTTCAAAACTATAATTTTCCTATTTTTCTTAATTTCAACAAATTGAACTATTTTTTTTTCTTTGTGGGGTGGAAGGGGGGGAGGCGACTAACTCTCCATGGTGGATTCCCCCCCCCCCCCTATTAGACCCGTCAAAAATATTATGCCAAAATTTCAAAACTCAATAAATTATTTCTTTTTAAATTTCAATAAATTAAATGATTCTTTGTGAGGGGGGGGGAGGGAGGGATAAGTTTCTACCCCAGGGTGGAAAACTTTGTTTTCCCTTATTGGATATCTCATGAATATTATACTAAATTTCCAAAACTCTATAAACTAATTCCCTATTTTTTTTCTTCATTTCAGCGATTTATACGATACTTTTTGTTTTTTTGGGGGGGAAACTCCCCCCCCCCCCCCGAGATAGGGAACTTTTTAGTTTTACATTATTGGACTTCACAGGAATGTTATACCAAAATCTATAAATTAATTTCCTATTTTTTTCTTCAGTTCAATGAATTATACGATTTTGGGAGGCGGGGGGGGGGGGTAGCAGGGGCGTATCCAGAGGGAAGGCTTTGGCTGTCAAGCGTGATGCGAGTAAAATAAGTGGCTCTGCTATCTATTGCCCTGACAGGTCTTAAAAAACCCACATGCCACGTAAACATCTTTGTTAAGATCGTCACAAAGCTGCCATATCTGAGTCTGATGCGGAACTCGCAGATGGGTCATGGTTCCGCTGTTCACTTTCCAAACGATAACCAATGATGACGTACAGTCACAATTGAAGATACGCTGTGTCACATGAGACACCTGGATGACACATACTCGGCCAACGACCCGGGGTACATATAGAAACGCTAGATAGTTAAACCTATACGCTTTACCAGAAGATTTTCAGCAACAGCAATGTGTATAAGCATGGCCCCAGGGTCTGTAGAAGACATGCCTACCCACACTAAACAGTAAGCCATATGAGAAGACCTCTATATGTTCACTAAACCTAGACATGTAATGTGTCTAGGTTTAGTGGACACCAGCACATGAGTCCTCAAGTTTCGGGTAACATGACCTGAAGCAGGTAATATTATCTAATTAAAAAACTATATATATATCTATATATAATGCGCTACAGCTAGACAGAGAGAATGGCGACTGTCTAGAATTCATTCCTAGAGTAATCCTGTGTCATGCCATCACAATTTAAAACCTCCACGGAGGAGACATTTTTCAAACTTCAGTATACCCAGAGTTATTATATTAGCGAAACATAAAGGACACGACGGATTTTACGTGCATTAAGCTACATGATAGTCTTTGCATGGCTTGAGTATCGATCGCTCAATTACGAGTTCAACGCCTTATTAACCGAACTACCGTGAGCGTGAGTCCAGATTTTGGTGTATTTCTCCGTTTGTCAGTGGTTTATAATGCACGGATTAAGGAAGTCACTAGCAGAGAATTCTGCATTTTAGATAATTAGTCTTATCATTTTTAGGCACAAGGCGCTTTTTAGAACTATTATTATTATTAAATATTTTTTTGCCATTTCCGATTTTAGGAACGTTAATTCCGTTGTTTGCCGCAATGTGGCAAATAGGAATCGTAATTTAAATGTAATCGTATTCTAGAATCTAAACAAAAGGTAATCAAAACTGTAATCGTAATCCAACTTGTAGAATCTTAAACGTACTTGTAATCGGCTTTTCGAAACTAAAAATAATCATAATCGTTTACAAACTTCTGTAATCGACTACGAGTCTGGCATTGTCCTGGTCAGATATTACTCTTCAGAGGCCTTGAATATAGGGCAGAGCGACGGGCCTTAAATCGTCAAAAATGTAATGGCTGGTATTCAGAGTGGCGGGAATGAAAACAAGAGGTAATCGAGATGTGTATCCAATGGTACAGCATACCATCACTCCAGGTGGTGACCCAGTATGCAGCTACCAGGATGTTGATTACCCTCAAAACTGCATTCAATGACGAACCTGGACGCAGGAATGGCGTGAAGTCGCCTTTCAGACAAATCACAATCCTGTTATCAGTATCAAGATTGCCTTATCCGTATTTAACAACATTCTGAATAATGCATATTCGATATGGTCACACTGTACATCACTGGGGTCCCATTGGATACACGTCTCCATTACTTCTTGTTCGCGTTCTCGGCGCTCTGAATAGCGGCCATTAAATTTCTGGTGAGCTAAGGCCCGCCCCTCTGCCCTATATTCAAGGCCTCCGTAGCGCTACATTTAAGCATGATAATTCACGACCGCAAGTTGACTGTATTGTACGGACTTTCCTTTATACAGAATGTGTTGAACTGTTGCTCCGGCCAGCGCGTTCTCCTGATCTCGCACCAACAAAAATGATCGTTCAATCGTTGAAAAGTGAGTGGCCCGCCACCACTCACCAGTAACTACGGCCTATGAAATGTGGCATCCTTTTGAAGCTTCATGAAGTGCTGTACCCGAATATGTCATCCAACCGCTGTTTGATTCAATGCCTAGGCAGATAAGTGTAGTTATTGCTCCCAGACGTCGCTGCATTATGTACTGTTTTCTCAGGATATATTACTCAAAACTTCCTGAAAATTTAATCAGTTGTTCTTCCTGCTATAATGTATGTGCCCAATAAATATCATTTTGATATTCGCATTCCTTCTCGGTGTTGCAATTTTAATGGACAGTAGTGTAAAAAGACGAATATTGGGTATATCCTTAAAAAAATACAGCATCAGATTACAAAAGAAACATCGTAGATGGAGTTACAGATTTCCAAATTTTGCAGATTCAACGGGAAGTGCCGGTTTCGATCCTTCGACATGCCCATCAATCTAGCTGTTCAGAGTTTTCCATCGTTTTTTCCGAAACTCGCGTAAATATGGGCTAGGACTTATTAGAAAGATTCTAGAGATGGCATTCCACCCATAGGCCTAGGACCCTAGCGTAGTCAATTGGCCTTAACCCAACAACCAATCAGCCATCCAACCAAAATTCGACTTTCCACATTGGAAGTGTTAATATAGTTTAAGATATAAATTGCACAGAACTTAAATATTTTTTAAATACTTTTAGTATAACAAAAGTGAAATTTAAGTAGAGTTTGATTAGACAGATTCTATCAATCAGATTCTATTTCATCAGTAACAGCTCTTTCAAACCAACGAGAAGTAGTAGTGTATGTAATGTTTTCACTGTAATCAACGTTATGTTTTCTTTCAATTTCAACTTTTTTTTATATGAGTGAAGTGCAGCAACACTTTTATCTTTATGTATAATTTACATCATAGTGTACTTCATAATACATTTCAATAAGAAAATGTTGCTCTTTTGCGCTCATATAAAAAAAGGTAGGATAAGTCTCTAAAAATGCGGGGAATTTTGGCCAAAAATGCAAAATTTTGAATCTTTGGAACCCTAGGGAACAAACAATTACTGGAATAATATAAATAATATTGATTGAAATTAAAATACACATGTTGTAAAATAATTAAATGTAAAAATTTCGCATCATCATCTGATTTAGAACAACAAAATTACCTTAAGAAATCACATTTTATAATTTTAATCAAATCTTTCTATGGGTGCATTTAGTAAAAACGCTCATATTTCATCAGATGTTTAATATTTTTATATTCTGACTGCAGTAATATTATTTAAAGAAGCATTATAATTATTGGGTAATTGGGTTGTTCGGAAAATAATTTCGTTTTTTCCCTTGAAAATGAAAGACGATTTTCTAATATTGTATAAATATTTTATTGAATTATATATTCTCCACTTTGATCGGTTTCTTTGCGATCTCACGAGTTGTTATTTGGCAGTTTTCATAAATCAATATTTTATTTAGTCTTCATTAGCATAAACTGGTTTTTTCAGAACGTAATGCATCTTCAACGTCAAAATTGCCGGAATAAAATTTGGTAAACCAGTTTTGACACTGGCGTTCTTTAAATAAACTTTCTGTATACATATCGCATACTTTTTTCCTTGTTTGAACAATATTTTCGCTTTTTTGATAGCAAAAACAAAATATGCCGAAAATGTCGCTTCCAATTTTCTTTATCTGATAGGGCACCAATCAAAACCTATTGAGCACACTGTTAAAAATTTCAACAGAAAACTCTGTGTAATCTATTATCTGAGGTCTTACGTAAAATTACAGAGAAAAATAAACGGAGATGTTAAAAAACTTATTTTATACATTAATTTTAATAACTAATATTAATTAAATTAATTATTGGTGAGAATATATTTCGAACTTGGAATGCTTTTTCTAAAGTAGAAACAGACATTTTTAATTTTAATTAAAAAAATTATATGATAAAATTACTTAAAAATATAGAATAAAGATTGAGAATCTCGATTATTCACTCTTAACTAAGAATTACTGTAAATTTAAAGACACTCTGGATAAATATTTACATTAAATTTACAGAAATTTTTAACAGTGCAGAATAAAACAAACTTTTTCACAAGCAAGCCTTGCTATATCAGCTGTCACGATATATAATGGTAATGCAGCTTAATTGTGAAGATGGTGTGAAAAAAATGCAATTAAGTCCCGTGCTGAGAAAAACAAAATTACTTTCCGAACAATCCAATACATACTGCAGCTATAACTCATTTCAAGAATTATTTTTTATAAAGTGATCCCAAACAGTATTCTTTCTTTAATTTGTAACTATCCCCTTTTACTTTCTAGGACAGAACTTTCAATAAATGAGGCATAACATGTTCTTTTTACCATTTAAGTTCAAAGATAATCTATTTCTATATAAAGTATTTCTTTAGGTATTCGGCAAAAACATTTAAATTCGAAAGTATGCCCTCACTTAAGTTAGGGTAATAAAATTTCTGCATGCCGAACTGGGGACATTTCTCTACTTTTTACATTAAAAAGAGGGAACACTATGAATTTAATACAGTCGAACCTTGTTAACGTGAATTATTTTTAACATGAACTGTTTTCACAATCTCTGTCAAAATGCAGATTAGTTTAGTTATATAGTAGATTAGTTACTGATAGTATGAACTACTGATAACATGAACAATTTTTTTTATCTCCCTTGAGATTCACATTAACGAGGTTCGACTGCATAGTAATTCAGATTCTAGATTAAAGTACAAGTATACACTAGATATGTAACATATAAAAATATATTTCTACTTGCAAGAGCTTCACGCATATACCTTTATCAGGATTGACCATAATGGAAAACACTTTAACATTTACCTTTGAATGGGAGACCACCACCCCATCTAGAAGTTTTTTCTTTTCAAGATGACTTCATTCCAAGTTGCCTTAATTTTTGTCGTTTTACTGTGTGTCAACTGTCAGTAAGTCTTTAAAAAGAAAAATACATAATTGTTTAGCAACATGTTCTATTCTGGATCTTGTGCCAATAAAAGTTAACTAACCAACCAACTTTAACATTTCCATGGTTCAAAGCTAAAGCTGATTGGGTTTTATCGCGCACTAGTGCTACACTATGGATGGACGATTAGCGACAATTTGGAACTCATCTTTAAAAATAGTCTGGAGACACGCCATCACAATTTTGATCCTTCATGGAAGGAATGACTCCACCTGAGAGGTATAATGTCTGTCGCACACTCACAAGACAAAGTTTGACACAAGACGTGACATGTACATACTCTAAATAAAAATTCTTCTCCTATAAACTGTTTAAGAGAATGCATGTGTCGTTAAGCACGTGAAACTTTGTCTCTTGTCTATTCAGTGTGCAGTAGGCCTAATTTGGGATGATATCCGTGGTTCGAAAAGTCTGAGTATATGGCTAAAAATGATGCTTCTTCTACACTCATGTCCATAAATTAAGGATAATTCAGATTCACACTGAAATCGAACTTTAATGCAAAATTTTCACCTGTAGAAATACCACACACATTTTTAAGAATAATATGCAAATTATAGGAAGCCATCCGATAACGCCGATATGATGTTACAATGACGAAAGTGTAAGACGGGGGTAGATAAGGAATGGGAGCAAAGAAGGAAAATTGTTCATAAGAGTTCTGTGTGCCACTCAGTGCCACAATCGAATGGTTATGACACAGAGGACGCATGCAGATAATTTTTTACGTGGTAGAATTATCGGCCGACTAGAATGTGGGCGTACTCAGATAGAAGTATCGGGGGAACTTAGAACCGCCCAAAGTCTAGGCTTTGGCAACGATTCCAAAATGATGGAAATGCTATTCGACGTTGCAGTACTGGTCGGCCTCGAGTTACAATGCCGAATGACCACCGGTATTTGGCAGTAACTGCGAAAATAAGCAGATAAAGCACAGCATCAGACCTGTCTCGTCAGCTGTCTGCAGCCACGAGAGCCACAGTTTCAAGACAAACCGTATATAGACGTTCGGGAGATATTGGTCTATATGCTCGCATGCCTGTTAGATGTGTACCACTCACGGTAATGTACTGTGCCAGCGGTTAACTTGGAGTAGAGAACATGCAATGTGGACATCGGCACAGTGAGCTTTTGTGATGTCTTCCGACGAGTCCAGGTTTAGCTTGCAGTGTGATTCACACCAGACTTTCATATGTAGAAAGTCAGGAACCCGTTACCACCAAAACAACATCACTGAACAACACTGTTACTGTGGGGCAGGAGTGCTCGTTTGGGGGGGGGGGGTCATATTGTGCACCAGAACAGATCTGCATGTTCAAATAGGAAGAATGATAGGCCAAAAATATCGGGACATCATTCGGGAACAACATCTACGTCTTTTTAGGGGTGTCATGAGTCCAGAATTTGTGTTTATGGATGACAATGCGCGTCCTCACCGTGCAAACGTTGTACACGGATGCTTACAATCTGAAGCTATCACCCGCATGGAATCGCCAGCATTCTCACCTGACTGGAATCCGATAAAGCATGTGTAGGACATGCTTTTCCGACGAGTTGTAGTTCGTGAACCACCTCCTACATGTGTACCGGAGCTTCGGAGAGCATTACTTACTGAGTAGAGTAATCTTCCCCAAGATCAGATCAGTAATTTAATACTCAGCATTCCTAGGTGTTGTAAGGACTGTATTTCATCATCTGAGAGACATACAATGTATTAACCATCATACCAACAATGTAATGTTAAGTTTTTGTAAGGGAGATATTTTTTGTAATTGTTTCCGGGAGCAAAAATCGTAGTTTTTATAAATGGTATCCTACATAAACCACATTTTTTGCTCTTGACCTTTTGTTTAATAAATGGACTTTATGAATAAGTCATGTTTGTTTTGCTTCTGAACCTTTATTTGCCTCAGCTAGCATTATCCTTAATTTATGGACATGAGTGTAGTTCTAATCTAAGTTGCTGAATTGGCAATGGCTCAAAAACATTTTCCACAATGGCCTCCCATTTTGTTCAGGCAGAAGAATATGCCGAGTTAAGTACTCTATTTAATATTTTGTACAGGCAGACCATGCATGAAAAATTGAGCATGCTTTACATTGTGATAAGGAAAAATGCAGTCAGCCAGAGAATCTTCAAACTGGCAATATTGGCCACTAGAAACATTTTCATTGAAGATTATATTGATGCAGCTATAGAAGCTTTTTGATTTTTTAGAGTTCATATGAGTAGAAATGTTTTTTCCACTACAAGCAATAGAAAAAAAAATGCAAAGTAACAAAACTTATGATCATTTGATAATTTCTTTGAAAAATTGGGGACATATGGTAGGAATTGGAGATGTTAATCACCCTAACTTATGTCCACGACTATTGTTAGATTTTGTACTTATCATAAGTGGTCTTTCATATCTAACATTTCCAAATTTCAGCCTTTTCAAGTTTGTTTTAAAATGTATGGATGGCATAATTATCCATTTTTCTACGTTGGGGTTACCATTTTAATTGTTAATATTGTATATTAAAATATCTTTCAACCTATGCTACTTTATTACTATTTAAATATTAGAATTATTAATGATTTAAAGCATATTTTTATTTCTTTAGCCATATGCGACCTTCTGCATGCGACACCCAATGGAATTCCATCTGCTTTCATCATATGAATCTCATGGTCCTTTTATCGTCAAAGAGTACTATGTCCTAACTCTTACTGTGTAAATAAAAATGTTGAATCCTAAAAGTCTTCTGTGTCTCAGTACCAAGAAAATGTTTTAAAGGTAAAATTTTCTTGAGCTGCATACACTAACAAGAAAAAAATCCATTCAACTTTTACAGTTATTAAAAAATATTTTATACAATTATCTACAATTGTCTAAACCATTTATTAAGTTGTGATTCACATCGAAGAAAGGATATTCATGGAACAGAAATATTTATATATGTATTTTTTTTTTTTTTTCACAAGGAAACTTCATAAATTTTTGTACACAATATACCATACTTATACTATGCAAAATGCAAACAATTAATATAAAACATTCAACAGGTAACTAGAAATCATGCATTCACATATAAATTTTATTTCAGTTCTTTTGTTTTATAGCTATCAACACTCCCACTTTTTTAACACCACTACTTTAAAAGAAAATTTTTTACTTTGTTTAAAGACCAATATTCCGCAATTAAGACAAAAATAACTTACAAATTAGTAGCATTAAAAAAGCGAAAAAATTGGCAGCTATGCTCATAAGACACTACCAAATTTTGCCTCACTAGAATTAAATGTTTGAAAAATTGATTAAACCAAATATGTGCCATGATTATAAGTTTGACTTGAAAAAGCCTTGTGCCAAATAAACAGGCTAAAAGAACCTTGTGAAAAAATTCTGAATAGCAGTACCTTTTATTGAAAAGCTTGTTTAATAACAGCAATATGTGCGTTTTGGAAGAACAAAAAACTTCGTTCTTCAGGTGCAGAAGGGCATACAGCCACCCCCCACGGCTGATATAGGAACAAATTTCTGTGTTTTCTGCCTCCCTTTACTGTAAACAAAAGCTTCTTAAATTCAGACAGAAAAAGTTTGAAACATGCCAGTATGCGAATTTTCAGACAGCACACATGCCTGAACTCCAGACACATATGTGTCTTTTTTATAAATAGACTGAGATAAGTCTGAATAAGGTTGATATGTGTGAAATTATAACATTTTACAATTTAGAAGTTAAAAATTCAGACAGTTGTGTTATTTAGAAAAACTTTCATATGGAATCCACTTTAAGCAAAATGCATATCCTGTTTAAACTTTTTTCACATTCAATAAATATAATATTTTATATAATAATTAATTATGCTATTTAAACTAAATTAGCTTTATAAAATTAAATTTCCAAAGAATAATACTCTAGAAAAGTGTATTTTATTCACAAGGTATCATGTTTGTAGTAACTGATAAAATAATATATTTAGATGAAAAACTTATTAGGTTAAAAAAAAAAAAAAGATTTTATTTAAAGCTTTCTCATATAATAAATCAAAAAATATTAAGATTATCAGTCTTAAAAAAGTGAAATCAACTGGCTTGGTGGTCCTGTTGGTAGGAGCTGCTTTCTGGATCCCCGGGTTCAAATCCCAGTGTGGGGCATGAATGATTTTGGTGTCCTATGTATTCAAGATATTATGCTTTGTTACTGTGAATTCAAGTAATGTGGATAAATCAAGAGAAAAGTCATTGTAACTATAGGTCTCAGAGCTGCCAAAATATAACAGCTACCAATATATAGCTACCAAATACAAAAAAGAAAAGAAAGAAAAATAAAAGAACTCATTTTCTAAACACTAGAGGCTGTGATTCTCAAATATTTGTTATATAATTTTACAAAATAATGCTAAACATATAAAATTTAAGAGAATAATATATATTAATCTTCATATATATTATCGATAATTTTATTGCAAAAAATACTGATTAAAACATAAAACCGATTTGTTTCACAAATACTAGAGATATATTATCAGGTAAATCATAGTGGCATAGTTAGGAAGACGCTCACTTCTGAATTTGTTGGTGCTCTGTTCGATTCTAAACTCAGAGAATAGAAAATTTTCTTATAAAAATTATTAATATTTTATTTATGCATTCAGAGATTTTAAAACCTATTTTTAACAGAAAAAGACAATCAATATATATGAAAAATATTCATTGTAGTCAGTAATGGTTGCCGAATCGAAAAAAACTAAGTGATCAAAGTTGGCAGAATTTCAGACACTAAGTGTGTGAAACGACGCACCTTTTATGACAGTGTTGGTCATCAATACATTAAATTTTCAATCAACTAATTAGTTGACTAAAAATTTAATCACAACTAATGGTTAATTATTTGCTGCAACTAAAAATTCAATCATGATTAAATTAATTGAGAAGGAGCAAACTAACTGTTAATCATGATTAAATTATTTGAGAAAAAGTCAACTAATCATTAATCATGATTAACATTTTAGTTGCAGCAAATTTCAGACACTTGTGTTTGCAGTGTTGAAAGGGATTGAAAACAGAAATTTTATAACTGCTGAAATGCGTAGTGCTTTTATCAATTTTATGGTGTAAGAAGCTTTTTAATTGATAAGTAATCTACTGTAGTTTTACCAAATGTAGTGTAACATTATTTTATTGGACCAACAGATAAAAATTTAAAGATTTCAAAGAGGTATATTTTCAGTGAGAATTTATTAACCACCGACTAAAAAAATTAAGCCTTTGTCTGAGTGTATTCTGCCTATAGCTTCCAAATAAACAGACTGATTTCAATGTGGTTTTCTTTTCTTTCTAAGAACACCGATTTAATTGCTATGGTTCTGAGCTATGTTTGCTGAAAATCTGATATATATATATATTTTCAATTATTTATCTTTCTATTTATTATTATTATTTTTTAGGCCACTTTGCATTGATATTTTGAATTTTTTAAGCAGGCAATTGTCCAAACTTGAAATAAAATTTAAGAGTTAGCAATTTTTCCACTTCTGAATCATGTTGTATTGTTAGATAATTAAGTGATTTTTTGGAATGAAATATAATAACACCCCTTAAAAAAAAAATGCGAGCTTTAAACTGATTTTAGCAAAAGTTAAAAATTGGATAAAAATAGTGTTTATGAGTTCATAGTCTGAAAGTCTAAAAAAAACTATTGAAAAAAGTAGAGATTTTAGAGAGATTTTTAAAAATCAACGGATTTTATCAGTGTGATTTGGTTAAAACAGTTATTATGAATTCAGTCTAAAAATCACTAAATTTGATTAAAAATTAGAGATTTTAAAGACAAATAATATTTAATTAAGTTCAAGGCCAGCCATACTTGACATTTTACAAATTGCGAGCTAGCTTTCTTCCAATTGAAATCTACAAATTTTATAGAAAAATATTTAATTAAATTTAACATCTAGTTTTTTTTTTTTAAAGCTAGCTTTATATTTGTTTTATGTAACCTTACAGTTTACACAAAGTAGGAAAACAATATATTTTGCTAAATTTTAAATATTTTAGAAATAGTTTATATTAAAACAAAAACTAGAGATAACAGATATCCACACAAAGTAAATAAACAGAAAAAATAAAAGAATAAAAAGACCCATAATTCTCCCAATCATAAATTATCCAGACATGTATTTAAATGCATGCCTTTAATATTAGTTATATTTATTTATAAAAAATCAAAAGAAATGAAATAAGTTTCTTTTCATGCCAGAATATGTAAGAAAATAACTGTTTATCAATTTCTGATATATAATTACATTATACCTTTAAGTTGTGTCACGTAATATACAGGGTGTCTCAAAAAGATTGATATGTGGTTTAATTCTTTAACTGTTAGAGTTAAGTGTACAGTCTAAATTGTAAAATTGTTCAAAATAAGGTTACCAAAATAAGATCACATTAACAGAAATTTCTCCCCGTTGATTTTTAAAAGTTACACTTTTTTATACAACTACTCTACACTATAAAATAAAAACAGAGCTGCAAGGAATCCCGTAAATATATTGTTTAGCCCTAAGTCACCAACACTGTACATTTTACACTTATACACTGTAATTTGTGGTACTACCTTTTGAGCATCAAATATCATAAATTTTGATTTATGCCATAGTCGTTACATTTAAGTTTGTGTTTTAAAAAATTAGTGGATATTCTTGACAAACAGAAAATTAAAATGCAAAAGTTAAAAATTATTTTGTAAATTTAATAAATGTTTCTGTAACACAAAAAAAATTTTGAAGCATTTTTAATTAGTATTTAAAATAAAGAACTTTAGTGAGAACTGTAATTCGTATTTAACCCTCTATGGTGCAATGTAATTATACTCATTTAAAATCAAGTACCACCCAGAATTTGAAAACAAGCTTAAAAGAAAAGAAATAAATGCATTTTTTCAGCTAAGTTAAAAAATAAAATTTTACTAAAATTTTCTGGGATTAATTTTTGAAGTTGAGAATCAAAATTAAGTAGTATAAAATATATCCTACCAACCTTGAAAGGGTTGTAATGGAAAACATTTTTTAAGAGGCATATAAAATATAAAGATAGCATAAAGCAGCTATTTAGTGTGTTAATTCATTGAAATTTATGTTTTATTATAATCATTAAAACTTTACATAAAGTTAAAAAAAAAAAAAAAAAAAAAAAGGTTGATTAATAATTTACTTGAAAACAGTAGGTTTCATAAATCTAAACAAATAAGCCACATACCATTTTTTTTTAACTAATAGTCATTCAAGAAATTTTGTAGGTTCAGTGTAAATATTTAATTATTTTAAAAAACATATTAACTTGTGTAGAATTTAATTATAAAGTACTTTCAAATTACTGTTTGTCCCATAGACACTTTCCAGTATCTTTCATGATTTTAAAATAGCTGTAATACATTTTAATAAAGTTCATTATTTCTATAATGGTATGGACAAACAGTACTTTTGTTTTTTGAATCATGGAGAATTTACAGCAGTATCGTAAGTTTACAGCACAAATAATTTACAAAAGTGTTTTAAATTTACAGCAAAGGTGCGCTGTAAAAAAATTCTGTTAAAAAAACAAAAAAAAAAAAAAAAAAAAATCTGCTTTATTGAACTAAAGAAATTTACTGTGAAATTGCATCTCAGTCTGCTGAAAGACTTTTTTTTTTTTACATAAACCAGGTAAAATCTGTAACTATCAATATAGATCTTATCTAGTGAGTACATATGCTTTCTGTTTTGCATTTGGAAAACAGGATATCAAAGGAAGATTGTAAAGTGTTGCGGGGCAGCCAAAAATGTAGTGTTATGACCAAGAAGTAAAATCGACATTTTCTATGTGGTGTAAAATTTTTTATTTTGTTGTTGATATTGGTTGATAAAACCTTTATCTATCTCAAAGATTCAAAACAATTGAAAAATTACTAAAAGTTAACAGAAAAGAGAAAAGTTTAAAGGCTCTAACAAAGTAAGCATTGAAATTAAAATTTATGAAAAGCTTTGCAGCAGTTTTTGTAAATTGTACCTTTTTTCTTTCTTTCTTTCTTTCTTTTTTTTTTTTAAAGTAATTTTGATGACTTAAAAGTTCCCCCCCCCTTTTTTTTTATTCTTCTTTTGTATTACTCTTGATAGTAAAA
The DNA here is from genome assembly GCA_963930645.1 of Salticus scenicus. Taxonomy (NCBI): domain Eukaryota; kingdom Metazoa; phylum Arthropoda; class Arachnida; order Araneae; family Salticidae; genus Salticus; species Salticus scenicus. The sequence goes on from OZ005651.1 coordinate 161,943,011, forward strand.
TATAAATTAAATCAAAACTATTTCAAAATTACCCTTACTCTTTTTCTTCATATAGACTTAAAGATGTATAACGCTATTTAAAATTCAATAGCATCTCTCATAGAATTACATCAAATCAATATGAAATCGACCACATATGAGAAAAGGAACATAAATTTAAAGAAGGCTGTTTTAGATTTTAAAGGGTATTTATTTTCCCTCATGATTAATACAATTAATTTTTCCATGAAAGCTATGAAAAGCTTTAAAAAATGTAAAAATTAAAGTGATTTAAAGTGTCTACTTATACATAAGAATTATAAAAGGTAAAAGCATGCAATTCAGTCAATAACAAAGTTTAATTATATCTATATTTTTATATCAACAAAACTTCTATTTTGACAAAAATTGGAACTTCTAACTACTTTGGTTAATAAGTAAAAAAAAATAAATAAATAAATATTATAATTTCTATAAATAAAAATACTAAATTATCTTTTACTAAAACAACAGATTATAACACAGAAAAATAAATAAATGAATGAAAATAACAGAGTTAAATTTAATATCTCAATAGCTATACTTTATTTACAAATATCACATTTTTTAAATTTTGTAATTTGAAAATCAACTAAACTGAATATAGAAAAACAGTTATCATCAAATAAATACTTATCATTTTTTTCTTTTTGAAGTAGTTATTTCAAAATTACAATTTGCAGAAGACTTCTACATAATATAATTCCAAATTTAACATACATTGAATAGTAATACATTCTACCAAATTATGATATTTTTATTTGGCAACAAATATTTAGAACAAATCGAACAAAGATTGAGATGGTCATTTCAAAATTTAAGATTTTCCTTTTAATAATGTTTAAAATTATTCAGCACTTTTAAATCTAATCTATTTAAAGTATTGACAAAAAATAAAATTAATACAATCAATATCTAAGTAAAACTAAAAATTTTATGATTATACTTTTACTTCACATCTAATGACAATATCCTTTGAGACCTGTATTATTGTTTAAAATGTTGTACTTCAGACAATTTCAAACATATATTCAAAATTTTCAAAAGTATATGTATAATAATAATAAGAAAAGAATTAAGTATACAATACTGTAAGAAAAAAAGAATTAAAAAGGCAATATCACATCTGAGTTGTACTAATTTTTAGATGAAATAATAATAATAAATTTCTTAAACTATCCAACTTTTGAATTTACAGTTCAAATATTGAAATTTCCACAGCTAATATGTTTATGAAAGTACAAATTATTGTCTGGTAATTGAAATGTTCATTTATTGCAAAATGGCCTCTTTAAAGAAGATGGATGGATGGCTACATGCAAAAAAAAAAAAAAAAAAAAAAAAAAAAAAAAAAAAAAGTTTCTTTTTCGACCCCTGATACCATTCTTGCTGATTCCTATGTAAAATGACCTCCTGAATCCGAATATGACTCCCATTTTGCCCAATCACCTACCATTTTCTAGGGACACCACCGCCTCCCTCAATTTTTATCAATGTTCAGTAATTTTATGACCATGAATTTGATTTGGAGAATGAAAAAGAATTAATTTAACACCTAAAAACAAAACAAAACAATATATATATATATAATGTTTAATAAATAACATTAATAATAGATTAAAAAAATATAAGAAATGTAATACATAATTTTAGTGGCAAATCCCCCCTCCCCACACTTAAATTTTTCCATGCCACAAATGTTCATGTTCATATAATACTGTAAGAAAAAAAGGATTAAAAAGGAGATATCCCATCTGAGTTATATTAATTTTTTGATGAAAAAAAAAATAATAATAATAATAAATTTCTTAAAATATCTAACTTTTGAATTTACAGTTCAAATTTTCTTAAAATTAAGAGAATTGTGATTAATAATTAAAAAATAAATCAGGAATAATAAATTACTTCTTACAAAATTATGAATATTTGATAAAGTATGACAATTCTATCTTTTTGTCTTCTGATATTTAAAATAACAAAAATACAAGGACTGTTCACACACTTTACACGTGAGTTTGATTTAGTGTTATTAAAAAAAAAAAAAAAAAAAAAAAAAAAAAACTGTCTTCTCAAAGAAATTTCCACAGCTCATATGTTTATGAAAGTATAAATTATTGTCTGGTAATTGAAATTTTTTTTATGTACAAAATGGCTTCTTTAAAGAACAGATGGATGGAAGGCTACATGCAAAGAAATGTTTTTCTCGACCCCTGATACCATTCTTGCTGATTCCTATGTAAAATGACCTCCTGAATCTGAATATGACTCCCATTTTGCTCAGACACTCACCGTTTTCTAAGGACACTACCCCCTCCCACAATTTTTATCTCTGTTCGGTAATTTTATGACCATGAATTTGATTTGGTGAATGAAAAAGAATTAATTTAACACTTAAAAACAAAAAAATATGTTTAACAAATGACATTAATAATATATTAAAAAAATATAAGAAATGTAATACATAATTTTAGTGGCAAATCCCTCCCCCCCCCCCCCCTAAATTTTCCCTTGCCGCAAATGTTCATGTTTTTGAATTGTAGCTCTTCAGAAAATATTTAACAGTTAAAATAATCCTTTCTCCCCCTAAAAATCAAATTTATGGCCATAAAATTACCGAAAAGTGACAAAAAAAAATAGGGCACCATCCCTAAAAAATAGTGGGTGATAGGGCAAAATGGGCATCATATTCAGAATCAGGAGGTCATTTTACATAAGAATTTTTAAAAATGGTGTTGGGGGGCAATTTTTATGCTGAGCAGTGTTATTCATATTGAGTTATTAAAAAACACAGTGAAATGCATACTTTTTTTTTCTACGTAAAAACCCAAGTAATATTGTCAATAAGACAGGCAAAATAAATAAATATCTCATTTTAAGCAGATAAATTGTACAAAATATGCATCCAAGGGCAAAAAAAAAAAAAAAAAAATTCTTCAAATATTAAAGAGGTGTTATCTTTGGCAAAAGAAAATCCTCTAGGTCAAAAGACACTTGCTAAATCATTAAGATTCAGAATGCCAATTGTTAACAATATCAACTCACTGAGACAAACTTTAAAAAAGCCAAAAAACAATGTTTATCAACTTTCTCCATAACATGTGATCATAGTCATCTTTCTCCGAATGATGATATATAATGCCATATGCTATATGAGAAGCTGGCAAAATATGGAAAAATGGTGTTACAATAGATGAAACTTGGGTCTATTTAAATAATTATAATAAAAATATATCTATTTATTTCTCATCAAAGAGGAGAAAAAATATTAAGATATGGTTCAACATATCTAAAGATAGTTTTAGCAAAGGATTCATGACTGTTGCTAATTTTGCATATGACATATTACATATATATAAATTAAAAATAAAGAGAGTGTGTGTGTGTGGGGGGGGGGGGAAATCAGATAAATTCTGCATACTATCAGAAATATATTTTACTATTAATCTACAAATATGAAACACCATCTTTTTACCATCTCAAGTGTCATCAATCTGTTAAACTGCACCAAGATAAAGCAAGCAGCCACATATCACAACACACTATCAATTTTATGGAAAAATGAAATTAAAAGAATAAGTGATAAAAGAAACAGGTATCAAGTCATACCCTTCATTGATATCCCTGCTAAATCTCTTAATATACTGCCCATAGATTTCTGTACTTTTGGGCTTTTAAAAATTGTATTATTCAAACACTGGAAAGATGTTCACGAGAAATGGGCCAAAAAACCTCTTACAATAATACAAAAGGCCTTATTGTCATGAAAGTTACACCAAAGGAAAGTAGTTCAGAATAAGAGTTAACAAATTGAACATTCAATAAAACATATATTTTACATAAACTATTTCTGTAATGACCATGAAAATCATCAAAAATATATGCAAACTGCCTTTGTATAATGCTTAGCAAAAATTAAGAGAAGACTTAAGAAAATTATTCCATTTTTAATTTTGTATTAAAAAGCACGAAATAATATAATAAAAATAATAATTGTGAAATTACTGTTTTTAAAAAAGACTGGGAATATCTACTTTGAGCTCGTTTGGGAGAGGGGGGGGGGGGTTATGAAAAATAACTAATAGTACTATTAAAACTGAGAAAAGTATTATTAGTACAGTAAAGCACCGTTTATACATCTCTCGTTTATACGTCTTTTTAGTGGTCCTAATTCATTCGTATTCATTTTAATGCAAAAGTTCTTCATTTATATGCCGCTAATATTGGCTATACGTCTTTTCCAGTCAACTAAAATTCGCAAAATTTCTCGACCTGTCATTATTTTTCATTCTAAATAAGATGGATTTTTCCTAGAAAGCATCTTAAATGGAGGAACACAGGAAAGATCGAAGAATACTGATCAAAGAATCAATTGAATTCACAGCAGAATTCTTAATACTCATAGACAAGCAGCAAATGAGATGAATATTAAAGATTTTTAATGTTATTAAGTCATATGAACATAAATTGTATGCTTGTTATTAAAAATACGCAATATATATAATTAATGCTCAAAATGTGTTCATATAGTTCTTAAGAAATATAATATAATACTCAATATATGGTATATGTAATTAGTAATCCAGTCATGCATTAATAGTATGATTTTTCTCATATTTTATAATAAATCTTTTTATTATTATTATTATTATTAATTATTGTCTTAAAAGAAGTCTAGTATACATTTACTAACTTAAGAAGCTTAATTAATTAGTATTTTCATACAAATTTTGCTTAAGTCGCATTAAATTAGTAGTAATGAAAGTGTTATTATTAAAATTTTGATTATACATCTTTTCATTTATACGTCTTTTTACGTCAGTCCCTTGAAAGACGTATGAAGGATGCTTTACTGTATACGTAAAGACTGTATGATTCATTATAATTTTGCTATAACTTTAAAATTCCATGCCTGTCATTTTTAATTACTTAGTAGCATGATATTTTAAGATCAATTTGAAAAACACATTTAATATCATTTTACTACAGTAATCACATCTACATTATTACTGACAGTACAAAGTTAAGAAAAAATCCACTACATATTCAAATTCAATATGCTCTAACAATTTTAACATTACATTCATCAGCAGTACAAATTTTAAAAGCATTATAGATTTTAATGAAAACTACATTTCCCTATTATAATTTAACATAAAATTATAAAATTTAACTTTTTATATAACCAACACACAGTTTTTTTATTTTTCAATAATTTGGCACAATTTTTGATTAAGTTCATATCACATTTTAAAATCTTCATATAAGGAGTAAAAATCCACCCACATTGTTTGATTATTTTAGAAACTACTCATATTTTATTCTTTTGCATATAACTCCCCTTCTCTTAATATGCATATCCAGATTTTTAATATCTGATTTTGAGGGGGGAAGGGGAGCATTTTGGATTAAACTAAGACAAAAACATTTAAAAAATTTACTTTATTAAAACCTAATAATAATAATAATAATAACAATAAAATTATACAAAATTAATGAAACATTGCTCCATATTTTCATAAATTTAATTATATTGAAAATATGAAGCAAACTGGCTGTCCCATGATCGGATAAAATAACCAGCAAACATACATTATGATGGTACACACTTAACATCACCGAAAAAGTTTGTTTTTCAATTAAATTATATAATATCTGAATACTGTTTTCCTAGAATTGTTGTGTCCAGTGTCAAATACATTTGTTACATATTTTGAAGCTGTTTTATCAACATCACAAAGTTTATTCTTCAGAACTGTTACCTTTTCCAGTGAAAAGTCTAATCTCAAATACAGATATTTAAAGTGTGTACCTTTTACAAAATATTTTTTGGGGGGAAAAAAAAAGGGGGGGGGGCACAGCACTCATGCAGAAAAAAAAAGTTTGATTTGTTAGGCAAGTAACAGAACTATATATTTTTCATATTTGCCAGATCACAGATTGAAAGTTTTTATTTGATAAACATACAAATCACTTTTTAATGTTGTCATTTCTGGACACTTTCTGAGAGCTATGTCTATATACAACTAACACATATAATTTGACAGAAAAAAAAAACATTTAAGTGGATAAAAATTTAGATTAACATTTAAACATTTTTAATGGTTATTCAGAAACATTAAAAAATTAATACTCTGATAAATTTCATATTCCATAAAGAGAAGACTGGTCAGTATAAATGAATCATTGAACCAGTTCTTTAACAAAATAGCACTGACAAAAGAAACTAGCGCAATATATATATATTCAAATTTATCTTAAAATTATTTTTAAAAAAGGGGTACAACAATATTATTGAGTGAAAAATTAATTATATAACTTTTTATTATTTAAAAAAATGATCACATGACAACTCACCCACACCCATTTAAAAATATAATTATACAGATACATCTCTTAAAGATTTATTTTAAATTATTAGTTAATATAGAAGCTTAGTCCAGCTTAATTAAAAAGTATAAATACTTGTGTTTTGCTTCTCCTTATTTACTTCTTTGCTAGCTCTGACTTGACTTTAGTGCTTTGTAGGTTTTACTTGGCCTTGGGCTTATTGTTGAATTGTGTATGTGCTTTGAGATATGTAAAATCTATACCTAAAACTACAACATTTTCCTTTACTTTTCTCTATTGTCCTCTCTAATTTAAAGTGGTTAGAAATTTGCATGGTCCTGACTAAAGCTTTCGTTCTTCCTCTTTTTTTCTCCAATTTTAAGGTGCTTTTCTCTGCTATACAGAATTCTTTTCCCCTGCCCCTTCATGTCTTTTTTACAGTATCAAATTCCTTATACAGCATCAAATTTCTACAAAAGTCTGATGCATTCAAGTAATTTCTTTTTTCAAGGAGCACCTTTTTACACCTAATTTCCTAATTCTTAACTTTGGTGGAATTCTAGAGTCTAAATTCTTAATTTCTTGATTTGTTTGGAGTTGAAACATCACAGTATTAAAAGTTTATCATTAGATATATGCTTTACATTATTCACAATACTTTGCTTGTAAATATATTTAAAATTTTGCAGATTTGAAAAAAAGTTGTACTATCTTTTACTTTAAAAAGTTGTAATGTCAAATGGAAAAGACTAGTTCATCTGAACATTTTTTAGTATTTCAAAGGGAAGTTAAAATATCTAGAGTTAGCTCCAACAATCTTTGTTACTTGTAATAATAATAATAAATTAAATTGGTGAGACGAAGAAAAATGGTTCTTTTGTATCAAAGGCAGCAGTTTTTGACTAATGTGTTCATATACATAGAGGCACGACCCAATGAACACGTTCTATAATACATGTTGATACTCATAAGTTAAATCAAGAATTACCTAGTGTAATGGTGATCAGTAAAAATAATTATGCAAATATTTACATTCTATAGGCAAGATACCAATATAAAAAGAAAAATATAATAAAAATAAAGTGAAACTTCTGCATCAATCCTTTTTTCTTTTTTTTTTCTTTTTTTTTTTTTTTTTTAACAGCCAACTTACATAAGCAAAACACAAAATTTAATGTATTAAAATTTGTTGAAACACACAGCTAATTATTAAATGGCAAGCATAATTTTAAATGAAGTACTACAATATAGCATAGAAATTTCTGCATATGTCCATGAGCTGACTCAACCAGTCCAGTGGTAAAATAGGGTTGATAAATCTGGTGATTAAAAGAAAATATGCGATAAAGAAACATAGAATAACCAGATGTTTACCAAATTCCAACATGTCAGTCAATATGACATCTCTGAAAGCCTTCAGAGCCAATCTCTAAGCTAAGCCTGTCAAATGGGGTTGCACTATAATAAGGCAATACTGTAAAGAAATGGTATAGTAAAAGAAAGTACTTTTGTAGGATATAAGAATTCTATCAAACAATGCTATTCTAAAGGGCATTTTTTTAAATCTCAAAAAATATTATTTTTATTAGAATTATATTAAAATTAAGACAGTAAATATAAAACTCATAAATAATGAAGTTTTATAACTTCTTGGCTTCTTACCAAAATAAAAAAGCAGAAACTACATCAATTTTCTTTCCAGTATATGACACTATTTTTTCAAAAATTACAGTTATTTTCTTTCCTATACTAATAAAAAGTTTCAAATGTTTCCATAAATATTCTTTTAATAAGAAATCTGAAATATTTTCTGCAAAACAATTTATCTTTAAACAAAAAAGGACAAAAGTTACCATGGGCGTCGGCACATAGGGGCAAGGGGCGGGGGGGGGGGGGGGGGGTCGTCTTGCTTCCTCCTGAAAAATTCTAATCAGCAAAAAATTATTTTTTAAAATTATATTTAAACTTAAAAACTATAACACTGGAGTTTCGATGATTACACCTACATAGCTGCCAACAACCTAATTAATGGTTAGGAGTATTATTAGTACCCCCTTTTTTTTCCACACCAGTCTTTTTTAAGAGTACTTTTCTTCTTATTTCATTGTAAATATACTTGATGAGAATTACTCTAAAAATTAATTGGTGTGGAAACAGGGGCAGATACTAGGAATACTCCAGATTAGGTTGGCAGTTATGTATCAAAATTTCAAGATAAAATTTATATTGCAGAGCAATTAGAGCTGAACCAGCATGACACATGGTTTAGGTTGATTCTAAAATTTTCCTGCAAATAAGAGCTCAAGTCTATTCGACAATAATTTTTTCTACTCAGATTAGTTTGGAACAAAATGTGTAATTTTCTAAATAAAATGTGTTAGCTTAAATTAGCATAAAATTTTGTTATTGCAGATGCTAAATAAGCTTACTTAATCATACCAATCAACCAACCAACTATTTGTTTAAACCGAATTTATATCATATCAACACTTTTGTAGTTTTAAGTTTGCCCCCTCCTGAGGAAATTTCTGCCGATGCCACTGAAAGCTATTCATATTTTTGGAATTTAAAAAACTATCTTAAAACAAACAAGAACATTTTCATAAAAGTCAAAATAGAATAAATAAATAAAATAAAATCTTACAATTTTCTTAAAGCCTGAATTAAAAACCTGATTTTGAAATCAATGTCAATATTTCATCAAGTTACGTTTAATACCTCTGTTATATTAATGATTACATAGAATTTTAATTTATTATATAGTTTTTCCTTTTTATAAAGAAAAAGCAGAATTTCAGTTTAACTTATACTTAAAAATAACATAATTCTCGGAAAAGTTTTTTTCTTGTAAAGGGGGAGGGAGGAGGAGAAAAGCTTTGAATTAAAGTAGTCTCAAACTTAAAATGCTATTTAAAGTCATAATTTTATATTATTTTTAAGCTAATGTAAATATTGTATAAAGAGTATTCATATAATTATTTACCTCCCCCCCCCCCCCTTTCAAAAATTAAGTCACCTTATTTGTTGTAAAAACCAATGTACCATAATTTCTCAACTAGTAACTGCCCAAAAAAGATAGACTATCAAGAAAGAAATTATTTGTTAAACATTTAAAAAATTTCTTTTAAAATTTAAATTATTTATGGGTCATAAGCTTATGGAGATGGTATATAAGACAGACCGACCACATGATTGACTTTTATCTTACAAAAAGGTTTTACATAGCTGCAAACTTTTAAGTTTTTTAGTTACTAGAAAATTTTATACATTTCTAATAACAGTTTCTGTTGATTAAATTAAATAGAAATTTCTACACAATGAAAGTTGTACTAAAGCATAAAAGTTGGCAACTAGGCTTACAAGCATGATCTGGGTATAAACCTGCAGATCCTCGCAGCATTCCTAAAATTTTACTCTCATTTTGTTGCACTATCACGACTATCGTTAGAATGAAATTTTTTCTAAATGTTTTAATAATAAACTATTGTAAAAACATATGTGAAAAAGTATTATTTTAAGATAGTGGTTACAATAAAATAAAATGAGCGAAAAATTTTAGGAACGCTGCGAGGCCTAAACTTGGTACCTTCCATCTAATAGCTTTGAAAGCCTCTCAGCCGCTGGTGCGGTTATGAACTTATAAAAAGTACCAATATAAATATTAAATGAAATTTATGTTTAATCGATTTGATTATTAAAAATTATTCTTCCTTGGGCCAAAATATCATAAGAATGGTCTAGATTAATAAAATTATTAAGAAGGGAGGAGAAAAGACTTTTTCAATAAAAAATTTTAGAAATAGGAGAAGTTATTCAACACAGTTTGCAAAAACACAAAACAAGTAACTGTAACATGATACATTAGTCTCTTAGCACTCTGATAACCATAAACCATATAAAAGAATTTTCCTATTTACACATTTAATCAATTAAAAGCTTGTTTAAGCAACACTAAAAACACTTTTCCCAAAAGCTTCCAAATATACTAACTAACCCTGGGTGCAGGGTTAGTTGACATAACATGACATGGATAAGGATACTTAGACAACACACAGCAATTTCCAAGTTCATTTTATCAAAACATTTTATTTCAATAATATTTGACCAAAAATTTTTGCTTAAATATATGAACAAATAATGAATTCGCCGAGAAAAATAAATTCTGCTCATTATTGTAGATCTTATAGTTAATCAAACAGAATTAGATTGATGTTTGAAATCAACCATGAATTTAGGAGTTAAGAGCTTGCTTGTCTATTTGAACAGGCGGGTTCAATTTTCGTACAATTTTATTTTTGTTATATAAAATTCAATCATCGTCTTCTGGTCATCTCCATTATTTCTCCTTTTGACCATGGTGGACACACACATCTCAGTGCCATTAGTTTTGTCAATTTTCCCAATGTACTGGGGAGCTTCGTATTTCACCAAAACAAAGTCACTTATTTAAATTGACATCATAAATACCTTTATGGACTTTTGTAAAGTGCTTTTGACACATCAAACATGGTCCCCTTCAGTATGGCAAGTGGCTTCCTATGTTCATCGCTCCTGGTATTTGTCTTTTGTTTTTCCCTTTGCTTCAGTTCTTCCATTAGTGGCTCCCAGTTTTGGGGAATTATGCTGTGCTCACGGTCATTTATTGCAGAAGGGCATGTTATAATCTCAAGGGCTTTACGCTTTAGAGCATAGGAATGCAAGCTATAATTAGCTGTTTTTTTGGGTAGCTATAGGAGTTAATGGGGTTAGTTAGGCTAGTCCTGGAGAAAGCTGTAGAAGGTTTATTGAGTTTTAAGTCAGCAAGATTTTCTTTTTCATGATCTTCAATTTTCCTTTAAGTCATTCCTACATATGAAGCATTTTTATGATCCATAGAGTTGAAATTAATTTTGTAAATACCAGCAGTTTTTCTAAAATTTACTAGGCCTTTTTTGTTGAGTATACATATTTTGTTAGCGAAGGAAAAAATAAAAACAAGACAAATACCAATAGCAATGAATGTTGAAAGTCTTTTTGCCGCACTGAAGACAACCATATCTGATGTGTCATAAGTACTTTACAAAAAGCCATAAAGGTATTAATTTGGCCTTATTGGTTGGTAATCATCAAAGTCATTTATTTTGTATTCAGGATAATTAGGATACTTTTGGCATTATAGGAGATTCGTTGTTGATCTTGTTCAATATGTGACCTGTTGGCATTTTTTTTAGATTTCTCGGGGTACGTGGGAACTGTCGAATGAAAAGTCCACCATCATCTCGGCAGGAGGCTGAAGTTGAAAACTTTTCATCATGGGGAGATTCTTTAGGCTTTGAACTATCATTAAGGAAGGCCAAGCTATGTCATAGCTATTTTAACTGACCACATACCCAACTACGCCCACAAGTCCAACAAGGACATCCAACACAAGATGGATATCACAAAATCCCAAACATCAGAAACAAAAGATTATGACAACATGCGTGCAACTACAGTTGACCTATTGATAACCACCATAAGCAATGCTTCAATTTGATATACAGGTTCAATCAGAATAAAAAAAAAATTGTGATGAAAAAATTCATGCACCAATCAGGAAAATGATGAAACAAAGATTTTTTCTTTGTTATATTTCCAAGCAGACTGAGGTTATTGTGGATGGTACACCTATACATCCCTTCCCACTTGCAAAATGGCAGTGTTCTAGTTTCATAATTGCACAAAATAGAAGTTATATGCCAACTAGCCCCTTATACCAACTCCAGTCTCTCCTAAAGCAAAGTAACTGGTTATGGAGCTTTTTGTGTGTTGCATCTAATTTATTGTTATTATCACAAGTGTTTTTTATTTGTATTAAGCAGATTTTGCTTTCTAATCACATGAATGAAATGTCACTGAGAAACTGTTAAAGTATTATGTACACCAGAAAAGATTTAATATCTATATTCTAGTGTATCCCTGTATGTAGGGTTAAGCTGCCCTTTTTATTATTATTATTATTTGCTTTATTTTTTTTCCCAATATAAAACAATAAAAATAAATAAAAACATGATGCTTCAAAAACTGGTGGCAGTGGCAGCTGCAAGAATAATTTTCTATAAAACTAAAAGTGATTGACAGTGCTGAGCTTGCTGTAAATTGAGACAAGACTGAGTTGAAAGCACTTAAATAGAAGTAACAAGAAATACAATTAGAGAACAGGTTTTTGTATACTTTTTAGAAAGAAGAAGAAGAAAAAAAAAAAAAAAATACATAGATACAAAATTAGTCTCTAAACAAGTTCCATTAGAAAATAAAAGTTTCTTTCTCTTTTTATACAATAAAAAAGTTGACCAATAGGAGAAGAAAAAAAAGGCAAAAAGTAAAAGTTGCCTTTAAGTAGCCTGTGAGCTTGTCAACTTTCACACAAGTCAGCCAACTAAATATACATATAGAGTTAAATGAAGCTGTCTGAGAAGGCATATAGATCAACAATTGATACATCTTTAATTCATAGCTATTTAAATTATAAAAATGATTAACACTTGAGCTGTATTCAATTAAATACTAACAAAAAATGAATAAAGTTTGAACTAACAAACAATTCTTATAACTTCCTCAAAAATATAGCTTCTAGATTTATCTTGGATACTATGGTATGAATATGATTAAGTACTCAACATTATTTATGAATGCACAGATAATATAGAAACAAAAATAAATGCACTAAATAAAATTAAAATAAAAATAAAAAACTTGAGAATTTTTATTAAACAAAATGTTTCTGAGATTCGTCCCTTAAGGCAGTCAAATATGATAAAATTCTAATTTGAGAGAAGAATTAAATAAACACATGGAATGTTGGGTAGATTTAAAGTATAATAAATAATAACATAGTCAAGCATAAAATTTGCATAATATAATATTGAATAATAGTAAACATGCACCAATATAAGTAGGAAAAATAAAGTTGAGGTAGAAAGCCATAATTCTATATATTATACAGTTTTAATAACTTAAGTGAACAGTTAATAAAATTCATAAAAATAAATTGAAGAACTAAATACATTAAACACTACAAAACTTAGAAACCATTTAAATTTTATGTTTACAAAGAAATTTTTAAATTTACTTATAAAGTATATTTTAAATGTTTTTTAATTTTTTGTAATGTATTAAGTGAACTACTGTAAAACGTTTTTTTCTTACTCTATTTTATACTTATGTAAATAATTAAATGGCAACTATCGCCTACTTCTCAACTAATGAATTTTTTTTTTTTTTTTTTTTAACTATGTTAAATAAAGAAATAATGAACTGGGATTCATAAAAAAAAAAAAAAAACTAACCAATTTTGATTTGAATTGTTTAATATAAATGAGTATATAACAGTATCCTCATTCTTCTTTTTTTACTATCTCTGTCTTGCACATACATTTTAAGCACATATTTATCTATTTTTTAAATAATCAAAATACTGAAATCAAATCAAATTTAGTCAAAATTCATTTAAATCTAAATGCACAAGATGTATTTTTAAAAACTAGGTGCATAAGTATAAAGAAAAATAACAGAAAGAAAAAAAAAAAAAAAAAAAAAAGAAGCAGTTCATAGTCTAAAATAAAAAAAATCTATATATGCAAAATAAAATAATATTTCATTCTTAACAGAATAAAAAGTTTAATGTACAAAAATAAATATAATGATTAATTTTAATCTTAAATGAGTAAAATATTAAATTTCCTAAGAATAACAGAAATAACTTCTTTAAAATGCATACAATCAACAAAAGTGAAATTGCAAAACAAGCATAATTATACGTAAATCACAGGATTAGTAATGGTCAGAGAATTTGTAAATGATATATTTTGTGTGCATAATAGGGAACATGGTACTGCTTACATGGCTTAAGACTGCACATCAGTCAAATTCTCCCTTTCTTTCTTCCCATGTTAACCAATGGAATTGTTGATTGATTTTATAAAAATATCTCATTCAAAAATGAAGTTTTTCGAATTCTGTTTCTTGAATATTATTTTTTGAATATGTGAGCTTAGTGAGCAATTTTTTGAAAAAAAAAAATAATTTTTTATATTTCATTTAGAGATCCAAACTTAAGAGTCCTAAATTTACTTAATGAAATAAAATATTCAAATAAATTTTTTCAAAAAAATGCTCACTAAGCTAAAAGATGACATATTCAAAGAGTAATACTCAAAAAACAGATTTTGAAAAACTTCATGAATGAGGTATCTTTACAAAATGGAGCAACAAAAATCCTATATAACAACATGGGAAGAAAGAAAGAGGGAATCTGACTGATGCAAAGCCTTAATAACAAACAGATATCATGTCATGTATATACTCTCAGTTACAGATCAGAGAAACAAACTGAAGATATGTAGAAGATGCTTTAGAGCAGTGGTAGTCAACTTGGTCCCTACTGCCCACTAGTGGGCGTTGCAGCTTTTATAGTGGGTGATAAGAGTTTGGTACATTACTAAAGCTTTTTCATTTTTTTTTTTTTTATTTAAATGACTTTTTAAAAACACTGAAATAGAAAAATATTTTATTAATATATGCTTTAACTTGCTATAACCCAGTTTTATGAATTTTATAAAGTAACTTTCCTACTTTATGATTTTGGGAACAAGTGGGCAGTTAAAAAATTTTGCTACTAACAAACTTACAAAAGTAGGTGGTAGGTATAAAAAAGAGTTGACTATCCCTGCTTTAGAAAATTCAAAGAATGAATAGCAATAGTTAATGGGTAAGAAATGAGTTCAAACATTAAAATTGTATGTGTTTTTAGTTTGTTGATGCATGAAATTATCATGTGGATTAAACATGATATTAATAGCATCTAGTGATGTATGGCACAATAGCCTCAGCACACCAAATAAAGATAAGATCTCGCAAGCACATCATAATAGAGCACACTGACTGGAAAATTTATCAAATAACTTTACAACACCCATTCCCCGCCACACAACATTCAGAGCTAGCTGCCACTATTAGCAGGTACATCTGTGTCCATAAAAATTCTTCACAACAGATTACATGAAGTATAGCTGAGTACATAGCGACTAGTCACTGAGATTCTATTTATCACTTGAACATTCATGTATGCATAGATAGGTGTTATTACTCTCAGTACTACAGCAATAAATGTCATTTGGTATAGTTCAAAGATGATTCTCCTTTTTCTGTTTGTTTGTTTGTTCATTTTTTAAGGGATTTTTTTTTTTCCTTTTTTTTTTTTAAGACCTCAGGTGAATGTGACTGTGTCCAGGACTATGCTACTTTCAAATTCATATAACCAGGTATAGTTGGACCAAAGCTAATGGTTTGTGGTAAGATCATCAGCAAGCAGCCCTCGTCTATGTTTCATGTAGTTTGATTGTAGAGTGGTACATTAACAAAATTGTTTTGCCTGTAAGCCTTGACTATTACTTTAGGCTTCTCTTGTTTTATTGTTCAGCAGAACAATGCTCGGCAATATATTACATGAAAAACACTCAACAGTCGAGACATAAGATAAATGACATACTACACTGGTTCTTCAGATTTGTCTCCTATTAAACATGTATAAGTGCTCATTGGATGTAAGTTGCATAATACACCACTAGCATGAAAGGTAAAAGAGCGGAGAGCTATTGTGGATATGGTATAGCAAGAAGTATCTCAGGTAACTATCAATGACCTTATTGGTGGTATGGTTTGCCAATTAACAGCCTGAACAGTTACATTTGAGAACCACATTAATTACTGAATAACCTATTTTACTTTTCATATATCTTTCTTGCTATATTTTAATTACTGTTCATGTTAATCTCTATCATACCTAAGAATTTCTTGTTGATATCCATAGTCTTTCATGGTGTTGCAATTTCACTTTTGAGGAAAATAGAATCTTAAGTGCCAAAACTAAATATACACAATTATTAAAAATTTGATTTACAATATAGTATTTTTCTGTTATCAGGATAGGACTCGTCACCAAATGTTATGCCAAACTCCCAAAGAGATTCATATGAAGTTGTTACTTTGTTTTACCAGAATAATATTTTGCATGTCACTTTGCTTTATCAAAGTAACATGTTAATTTCACAAGAGTTTCTCTAACAATGGATATGAAAATCTGGAACTTACCTAATATGAAAATTCTTTCATAGAATTTCTGCAAAAACAAAGAGTTATTTACTGTTAAAGAAAGATTACCAAAAACCATAAAAGAACTCTTCTGCTTTAATTCCAAGGAAGATGTAAAGATCTGTCCTGCCATGAAAAAAATATTTTCAAGTTTCAAGGATTAAAATTGGTTTCAAGGATCAAAATATTTCAAATATCTTTTTTTCTGGAATTTACTTTAACTGTACAGTAAATACTTTGGGAACAATTGTTTACTTCAAATTTTTATCAAATTCTGATGATTTGCTGATATCTGAATCCAATCCTGATAACACAGAAAAATACTCACAATACTAAAACTAAAAAGTTAAAATCATCAAAAAACAATAAATGGCTCGGAAATATATAACAAATTTAGGTGAGTGATACACTCTTTTCTTTTTTACAGATTATAGGAAAATAAATACACAAAAAGAGAGACAACACTGCTCTGGACTAAATAATTTAGTTAAAGATTTTGAGTAGGTTCTCTATTAGCATTATTTTGCCCAAACAGAAGCACAGCTTCTTCATATGTTGGTGGAGGGTTTTCAACTGTTACAGAATCAGTGTCAACATTCATATTAATATCACAATCTGAAATCAAGTGTGAATTTTGGTGGCTATTACCAATCACAGTATCATATGATGGAGGTCTTGTTAAATTGCTACAGCTCCTGTAATATAATAAATATGTTATATCTCAGTATAACAGAAAACTTTCTACATTAACTATAATTTTAAGCAACAAATCTCTCTCTCTCTCTCATATATATATAGTCTAATTATGAAAACCTTTTCAAACATTGTACAAGATAAAACCAAGTATATCATGAAAAACTAGGAAGAATATGAATAAATATTTCTGAAAAAGAAAATATATATATACACCGGGTGATTCAAAATAGATGTTACAGCGATTATCTCGTAAACTAAGAAAGATAGAAACATACTTCCAATTACAAAATTGGTGCAAATTAAGAGCAGATTTCAAATATGGCATTTTTTTTTGTAAAAAAGGCTGTATACATATTAAAATATGAAACTTAATTTTTATACGGTCCCTCCTATCATATGACTTATATTTAGAAAAATATTCTCCTCGCTCTAAGAAGAAGAAAAAAATCACTTATCTAAGTCAATATCTCGCTGAGTTATTACAGTTTGAAAATGATGACTTATACCACTTCACTTTCAATTTTGGCCTCAATTTTTCGATGCCAAAGGGCTTGCATTAGGAGGTTATCTATGAGATGAGAAAAATTAAAAAAAGATCCAATCTTCATTTTAAAATAGCAACTAAAATCATTCAACGATATGAAATCAACAGTTTTAAGAATTTGATGCAAGTTTAAATTATTCCGTATTGTTAAAAAATTTTAATAGTTAAATTTCTTAGGGATCATCTGCAAATTAAAACACATTAAGAGAGGAAAAAAATTAAGACTACAATACCATGTGAAATTTTCGACCTTTATTTCTTTTGACCACTTTTCATCATGGTTGAAAAATTTTAATGACTTTGACTCTTTAACAATTCCAACAAGGTTGAAAAGTGCTAATGACTTTGGTTTGTCTGTCTGTCCATCCGTCTTTCTATCTGTCTGCACTCTAACTCCCATGAATATTCACGGAATTTCTTGAAACTAATATATGTTATTTGAGTTCACTGTCGGATGTTCCTTATTGAAAATGAAGTGAATGCCTCTGCTAACTTGTGTACAGGGTAGAGATGGGCGTTATTTCATGTAATATAATAAATAATACTGTTATTGCATAAGAAGCCATTCACATCGTAATATATTATTGAAAAGTTCATATTAAATAAATAACACTTTAATTTTATCTCTCTGCACGCAAAAAATGAGAGAGAATCATATCTCTGGCAATGTGCCAATAAAACACAGACAGAAATTAGATTATTTGTTGGAGTGAAAGTTATTCGTTAACAGGAAATAAAGGAAGAAGTGAAATATTTTCACCAGCTTTCATGTAACAAGTTAAATAAATAATAATTAATCATTTCGTTGGTTCCATATCAGTCAAATAATTTTTTGAAATAAGTAATTGCTTTGATTATTTAACATCTTTCTAATATTTTATTGTAAGTATTATTCTAAACCGATTGTTATGGTGTATTGATTTAGTTTAAATATCAGTATAGTCTGCCAGTGAAATTCAACTTCGTAGATTACATATTAGTCGAATATTCTTTTGAAATAGGTGATAGCTTTGATTATTTTCCATCTTTCTAATATTTTATTTAAAAGTATTGTTCTAGACTGAGTGTCATATCAAATTATGCAAAAAAAAAGTTTTTTATTGTTCGCGCATTTACAGTTAAAAAACTTTTCATAAAAATGCTCATATTTCTTGAGATTTTTAAAATATTTATATTACAATTGCAGTATATTGTTTCAAAAGTTTTTTTTCAATTTATCTAAAAGTGGCAATAATTTTCGTGGAAAACTCTGCATATTATGAGTAAAAAATATGCTGATATTTTTTCAAGCTCTTAAATAAATGCTAATACCTTCTTTATTTAGCATGCTATCCTAACACAAATGCATTGAAAAATTGTACAGGGTCTATATTAACATATCCTACAATTACAGTTCATTTTGTTCACTCAATGATACAGGGTGATCACAAACCTTATTTATTTAGCTCAATTTGTTGACAGCCCCTTAATTATTGTAGTAGGAATCTTTACTGAAAAATACAGGGCTGTTCTTTACACATCCAGTGTTTGAGAACATTTCATCAAGAGAAAAGTAAATTGAAAAAACGAAATTGATTGTTTGTAAATCTTGCTAAACTTTTGAGTAGGAGTATGTTTGTATACATTAAGGAGTTACATGAATTTCAAAATTTTGATTGAAATTTTGCACACTTTTTTAAAATAGAATTGACTAATGCTTGAAGAAAGGGTTTATTTTTTTTACTACTTGATTCAAGTATGAGCTATACTTATCCACTGACAGACTTTTTTTTTTTTTTTTTTTTCAGATAAAGCTATCATGAATTATCCTAATTACTGCAGGGAACATTTTTTTTTTTTTTTTTTTTCTGAAGGGTCTCCAGAAAGCAGGTCCCACTGGCTGAATTTTCCAAAATTTTTTATAAAATTTTTCTAAAATTTTCTTTAGATTCTTAATACTTTTAATTAAAATATCCTTTAATTGTTACTCTTTCATATGCTCAAAATTTTGTATAAAAAATTGGATTTATCACATAATATATATATATATATTAAACCTTTTAAACCCACATAACCCTTTAAAATTTTATTGTTGATGTCCCAATCTTCCCCATCAGAGAGGCAGGATGGGACATTGTAAATGTTATTATTATTATTATTTGATTAGTAAAATTTACTTTGATGGACTAATGCTTTATAATAACTTTTATTTCTAACAGAAAAGTCTAATGTACACACTAAACTGATTTAGGTAAAAAAGTGAATAAATGATAAAATTTATTATCTAAAATGTATTCCAAAGAGCCATGCCTTTCATTATTCATATTTAATAGAATATTTTAAAATGTTGTGTGTTATTTATTTATTTGTGTTTAAAATGTAGAGCTACTATTCAAATATGATATGTTCAAAATAGATATTACTATCTTTTGAAATGGTATCGACCACCAGATTTAGTTTCTTCCCCTGAAAAGAAAAAAAAGAGGGGGTGTGGCAAAAGGCAAAAAGTCATAGTCTAAGAAATGTTCAGAACAACCAGCAAAATTTATTCATCTGTGAATAATCAGGCAATCATACAATATAGCAGTGTTTTCATCAGAGGTAAAAACTGGGTACAAATTTTTCACCTTTGCAGTAAAAGGTGAATCTCAAAGGTGTAGTAATCTAAAAGGTGTTGTAAAAGTTAAAAATCTTACTTAAAGTAAGATTTCTAAAAAGAATGTGAGAACAGAAAAATACTTTTAAAAAAATTCTGATTTAATATAAATTGCTAATTATGTTTAATTTGACAAACTCATTGGTAAAATTTGAGCTTAATCACATTTAATTGCTTAAATATGCCTATTTTTTTACTGCCAATCTAAAATAGGCAGTTATTGCACTGCAAATTGATAAAAAATTACATTCTTTTACAGCTAAATTACAAGATTATTTACCTAAAGTTCGAAAATTCTTGTTTCTCTGGTGTTTCATTGTAGAAATAAAATGTATTTTATTTTTTAATCTGATCAGCAAAACACATAATTTTCTTATCCAAGTTATTTGAAAACTTTTTAAAATCATTCAACTTTTGTGAAGGGTATTTAAATTTGCTGAATTTTGTGAAAGGTTTTTCATTTCAAGATTGTTGATTTTTATGAATGACCTGTTTTCAGATCACATCAAAACAATTTTTTAATTGGTCTCAGAAGATTGCGAGAATTTCTCTTAATGTTACAAATTTTATGTGAGGCGAAAAAAAAAAAAAGCGAGATTCTACTGATCTCACATTCTAATGGGATCCCTGAATAGGTATTTAAATTTTCATAATTTATCACTTTCAGCTAAATGTTTGATGTTTTCATTCTTAAAATAGTCAATAATGCTGTTATTACACACAGCAATTTTTCACAGAACTTTCATTTGAGGCAATTTTTGCTCAAATTTCTGGAGGTTGTAATCTGAAAGAGGGTTGCAAAAGTTGAGTTAAAAATCATCCAAAAAACTGGTTTGTATAGTGTAAAGTACGTGTCAAGGAGCACTTATTTATCGCTCTTTTCTGGGGCCAAAGAGAAGTCTTCGGGTAGCAGGGAGAAAACTATGAATGACTTCCTGCCAGCCCATCTGTTCTCGGTGCATATTACAAGTTTTCTTCTTACTGGTTCATTATCATAGGAGAAATTGCTCATACAAACAACTTTTTATGACTAGTGAGAAAAAATTTTTTGCACACCTAACTTCTATTACACTGGGCGTTGAGGCGATCTGAGCAAACAAAATTGGCTCAAAAGTTGTGTGAAAAATTGCTGTGTGTAATAGGAGCATAGCACCTTAGATTCTCAACAAATACATATAATTATGAGTTAACTTATAATTTTTTAAGTCATTTATTTGGTTCTTTTTTTAAAGGCATTTAAGCTCAAGATATTTTTAGGTTTGAATTTTGAAAAAAGTGTTCTACAAACAATACCTTGTACCATATTTTGACACCTCATATAATAAAAACTTTTTGATAACTAAAACTAAAGAAATGAGAATGAACTACATTCTAAACTAAAGCCAAGTAAATTATCTTACCAAATTTCTAATCTCTCTCTCCTACAAAATACGATACACAGTTTCTTGAAAGACTTTAAAAATTACATAATAGACTATAAAACACAATGTGTTATATGAATAATGTTCTGCAATCATCCAGCAGAAGCAAGATAACTAGCAAAGTTATCCTAAGATTTTATTGTACATATGCTTTCAACTAAGACACACACTAAATTTCTGTAGCTTTCTGAAATTCAGATTCCTTAGGACATTTTACAGAAAAATGCTTACAGAAATATTTTTATTTTTGGAAGAATTCAAGAATAATGGCTTCTCACTTCTCATGATTTCAATCACATATGCCATAGCATTACTAATGCAAATGAGTTAACATGTAGTTTTATATAATGTGTAACTTATCTAAGAGGGTGTGTTACTATTCCTTCAATTTCTTGTATAAATTGAAAAATTAAAGTTAATTGGAAAGAAATTAACTACACAAAATAAGTTTATAAAAAAGAAATATTTAAAAAAATATCAACTTTATACTTACCGAGTAAATGATATATCCAGAGAAGGATAGTGAAATTCCTAATTAAAAAATTTAGCTAATTAATAAGAGGAATACAAATAAATTATTTATTTAATGTACATTATATACATGATAACAAAATGCTTAAAAAACACAATACCAATAGGGAAAAAATGATAAAATAAGTAAATAAAATTTTGTATCAGTTTGAACATATATTGATAAAAGAACTTACTATCATAGAGACTTCAACAGAATCTAATGATAGAGCCCATAATGATATTGTTAGGAAAGTTGTTGACATTTTTGGAAATAGAAAGTAGTTCATAAAGACATAAGCAGGTTCTAGTCTAAAAATGCACTTTATTTAACCCGTTAATTGCCAATCACATGATATTGTGTGATGCAAGTTTTCACAAAACGGCCGATCACGCATTATCACGTGGATGTTGCTATCAAGTTTCTAGGCGGAATAGTACAGCAGCCACAGCAAAACAGTGTATAATATTTATATTGGTCACTAAGGAAGGGATCAACTTTCATTGAGTGGGGATAGAAATTCAAATTTTTAGCTTAGTAATGAACGTGTTAATCAGTACTCTAGAAACAGTCAAATAAAACTCTTCGACGTTTGACGAAGTTAGTTCTACACTAGAGACCAATGAATCATTCCGGAAATTTTCAGAACTCTTTTCTTATTAAAGTCAGTGCTTTCAAACTTTGGCAAACGTAAACTTTTTTCCCCCAAAATCTGCATTGGCAATAAACCTGGCAATTTGGCAAGATTAGCAATTAAATTTGGCAGAAGATAGTAGCTGAGGGTTTCTATAATAAGTAAGCCTGTCTCAATTTTAGCAGAGTTATTTTTTTTTTATATAATGTATCGCTTTTTGCCACTAATTTTCACTAAAGAGCATAAAAGTCGGCCATCTACACTCGAGTGAAATCTACTGAACTGCAAGCCGTGCATTTGCCAATGAGAGATTCTGTAATAAGCTGTAACATACTATTCCTAAACAAGCAATACTTGTTCTCTGTGGTACATAAAATCCTATTATTGTGACTTTTGTGGCTAGAGTAATAATTTTCTTGATTTGTTTTCAGGAATGTTCATGGACTGGAATGTGCCTGTTTATTTACAAAGCAACTACTACACACAGAAATGTCAATGTTTTCACATAACAATATGTATATTTCGATAGATGTATAAAGAAGTCGCATCAAATTTTTTCATTTTAGGAATATAATAGTCAGAAGATTCTTCATATAAAGCTTTAAACGTTAAGTATTAATATTTAGGTAAATGTAATTAAATTCATGTTATGAGTCATGTCTTTAAATTACTAGGAAGGAAGACAATGTCATCCAATCTCTGCATTTTAAAGTTTAGATTCATAAGCAGAGCATAAAACAATCTTTGAAGAAAACATTTTGTGAATAAAAATTAATGCAAATTTTACTTGCACCCGACCCACAAAGCAGGTAATAAGCGATTAGCCAACCCAATGCGTTTCTCTCTTGTGAGAAATGCGTCCTCTCTTGCAATTAAACGGGTAGAAAGAATTGCTACCAAGAATATAAAAATGTTTCACAAAGTAATAAAATCCATATGAGTTTGAGTTGCTTTTCCCGCTCAAATTCATGAAAAAATGAACTTCGCTCAGCTCAAGTTCACAATTTAAAAAACGAGTGAAATTCAACTCAAAACTCAAAATTTTTTAGTTAAATTCATGAACGTGTTCCTGCACAACACTGATTTCAAAACAACGGAACCTTTAAATGATGGAATTTGTCTCCTATTAATAAGTTTTCTCATGCACATAAACAAACATATTGGAAATTTGAGAATAAAAAACCACACAAAAACAGTGGGTACACTATTCAGAAGTGTTCGCTAAATAAATTTTTACTACAATTAAATTATTAAGTTATAATTATGAGTTATAAGTTTAATTAAGCATTAAATTAAAAATAATTTTCATGGTAATTGGTAATTTTTAAAAATGTAAATTACCTATGAAAGTGTTCACAGAGGATAAGATCTATTTAGAAAAGAAAGAAAAAAAAAAGTACTCAAAAATGAACTTTTAATGAGTTTCGCTCCTTTTTAAAAATGAACTTGAGTTGAGTGAATTCATTTTTTTCAGATATGAGTTTGAGTGCAAACTAACTCATTTTTTACACAATGAACTTGAGTTTGAACTAGTTCGTTTTTTTCGAGAACTTGCACAACACTGTTTGAATCCTATGTGATACCACTTGAAAATTTTCACTAACATTAGTAATGTTAAAGAGAGCTCTGGGTAAAAGTTTTCTAAATTATTCTAGAAACATTTTAAATTTAAGAACATTTTTAAATGCGTCAAAAATCTAGGGAAAATATTCAAATAAAGGATTGGGGTGGAGGTCACACACAAAAAAATAAAATACTATATAAAACTATTTTCAACTGATTTCAGAATATCTTGAAAACATTTAAATACATTACCTCATATTTTTTGTAAGTGAATAGCCAGATTATTTTTTTAACTTATTCTAAAGCTGTCTCTCAAATTAAGTAGGTTGTAATAATAAAACATTTACTATCATTTGCTTTACTTATGTATCTCCACAGATGATTTTTAAAGAAAAGCATGCCTAAATATTTGTGAACAGATAACAATAATTGATTAAAATTTGTCAAAAATTAGGTAACAGTGTTAACACACATTTGGATATATATATAATATATTATGCAATGATGTAAAAAAATAATATCACATCTTCTTCTGCAATTCTGGAGAAGATTATGTATAAAATATTAAAAAGGAGACTTGGCACTGGATTATTAACACCAAGTAAAAAATATAACGTCTAGAACACCAAAGGGAAAAATTTGGGAAGCAGACAGCTATTTAGGTAGCATTTAGTGTACCGTCTTCAGTGCATGATGCACTGAAGGTGAAAACGGTATGCTAAATGCTACCTAAGCAGCTGTCTGCTACCCAAATTTATGCACTGAAGATGGTATGCTAAATGCTACTGAAACATCTGTCAGCTTCCCAAATTTTTCCCCCTTGGCATTCTAGACGTTGTAGTTTTTACTTGATTTTGATACAGCTTAAAAGAATATAACTTGAAAGGATGTGTCAAAAAATAAGCCAGCAAAGGGAGGTATGATCAAATTATGCTCCCACTATTCAGTCTTTTTAAATAATTTTAAAAAGATGTCCAGCAAGTTTGCATGGTCAGCAAATTTTTGAGGTTCTGTTGATTTTCTGTAAGATTCTATTGTTGTGAATTTTTATTGTTGTTTTTGTTTATTTACTTGTGCAATTTAATTCTGATGTGCAGTGGTCGTTCAGCAACTGGTAAAATTTATACTGGCAGAAAATGAAATCACACCACCGAGATAAATTAATACTGGATAAACAAAATTTGAGAAGCATGACTGCACATCAGAAAGATGACTTCTTCTCAGGTTCAGAGATAAACGAGGGTGAAATGTGCTTTAACCTACTGCTTAGAGACTTTTTTTTAAATTGGTGATAAAGATGCCAAATTTGGTAACCTGTATACTTTTAAGCCATGAAACGATCAATCTACGATGTGTGGCAACCTCAATATTTTGAAGCTGTATAATGATTTTGCATTTTCATGCATCTAATTGCTGTAAAACAAAATTTTGTACATTTTAAAAATTCATTCAGATCAAGGTAGGGATATCCAGTGATTTTTTTTTTTTTTTTCATGCACATGAAACGTATAGACGTGTGTAATACTGATTGCTGCAAATGAAATTTTGTGCATTCTAAAGTTTCATGCAAATCAAGGTAGAGGTATCCAGTGAATTTTTTTTTTTTTTTTTTTCATGTATACGAAGAGTAAGATATATGTATTATCGATAGCCGCAATACAAAATTTTGTATATTTTTAAGATTCATGCATTCCGAGGTAAAGGTATCCAGTGATCTTTTTTTTGTTTTCATATATGCAAACCGTACAACACGTTCATATTATCAATTGTTGTGATTTGATAATCTTAAAATTTTGAAGCTGTGTAACGAGTTCACATTCATGTAATGATTTTGTGTCTTTCAGGTAAAAAAGAATGATTTATTTATTTATTTATTATTATTACGCATATATATATTTTTAGAATAAAAATTTACACTGTGTTTTAGTTTTTATCCTGGAGGTTTGGTTTTTAGCTGTTACAATGGCAACACTGGGTTATTTTTAAGTTTCATGTACAGTAAGCAGTGTAGTTCAGTTCATTTGGAAGTTGGTCATTGTTATTTATAAATGATTAAGCCTTTGTTTGTTTGTTATATGAAGTGAAATAGTATTCTGTAACCACATTTTTGGTGACCATAAGAGCCTCTGCACAAGTGTGGACTCAATGAGTCTAATGTTAAAATAGGGGTCCAGTGTTAAAATAGTAACACTTATTGTTGAAAGAAAATAAGTGATAAGGGAACACTGAATGACTGGATGAGTACTAAATCCCAACTTGTCAATCAATTTGGCACCCCTCCAAGCCTTTGGTATCATTTTTCACTGTTAGGGGTAGAAAGCATGGTTACACTTTAGCCTTTTTTTTTTTTTTTTTTTGAAATTTTTAAAATGGGAAAGTGAAACTAATATTTTTACTTTCCGAACACTATAGTGAGGAAAGTATTGTAATCATGTCAAAAATCCGAATTCGAGATTTTGATGTTTCTATACGTTTCGAGGTCCAACGTGTCCGTTTTCACTATTTTTACGATGATGTATGTATGTGTGTATGTATGTGTGTATGTCTGTGAGTGAACACGCTAGCGTCTAAACGCTTTGTTCGAATAAGCTGAAAGTTGGTATGTATACTGTAAGTCACCATAGTACGAACCCTATAGATTTTGGTGAATCTAGCACTTATACTTTTTTTACAGGGACACAAAGAAAAATTTTTTATCATTATGGCCAAGGGACCAAAATCTTAAAAGTGTGATAGCATCTAAACGCCTTATTCAATTGAGCAAAAACTTTATACACATATTATAGGTCACAGATACTCAATCTGTATAGATTTTGGAGAATCTAGCACTTATAGTTTTTTTACAGGGACACAAAGAAAAATTCTTTGCCAAATTTTTAAAAGTGTGATAGCGTCTAAACGCCTTATTAATCTCAGCAAAGAATTTGTACACATGTTATAGGTCACATTTGAACCAACTGTATATATTTTGGGGAATCTAGCACGTACAGTTTTTTTACAGGGACACAAAGAAAAATTCTTTATCTTTATGGCCTATGAGACCAGCGATAGCATCTAAACGCCTTATTCAATTGAGCTGAAAATTTGTATGAATATTATAAATCACTGTTGCACTAACTATAAGCATTTTGGTGAATTTAGCATTTATAGATTTTTACAGGGACACAACGAAAAATTCTTTATCCTTATGATCTAAGGGCTCAAAGTTCAATTGCGTTAAATAAAACCTCGTGTGATATATGGAGAAAAATACTCAAACACTCTGTTATGGTTTTCTCTTTTTTGCTTGTTTAGCAACTCCTCTTTCTTTATTTTATCTACAAAACTGTTAGTTACTCAATGTTCGGAAAGTCGAGTGGAGTCACTCCAGATTTTTATAATTATATTGTTATGTTCTGCTTACTTCTGATTTCTTTACCTTTTTGATGTTTAATTTAATATTTTGCTATGTTTTCTTTATATATTTTGCTTTTTTTTAAAATATGTATTTTTCTTTGGTTGCTTTTTTGTTTATGGCTTTGCAAAGTCAGTTTGTTAGGTTGCAATTTTAGAGACTTTTGTTAAAATATGCAAAATACAGCTTTTATCAATGTATCATCATTTTATACTTTGGTACACTGTGTACAGTTTGTTTGAATTTTTTTTTCCTACTGTGGCCTTGAAACTGTAATTAAATAAATATGTTATCTCAGGCATGAGAGTGCAGAAAATTAAAAAAAGAGGAAACACGCGTGTTCATAAAATTAATTTCAAATGAAAAGTAATGTGCGCGGGGAAAACTATACAAATATGTTCATAAAATATTTCAAATGAAAAAAAAATGTGCACAAGGAAAAACCATACAAAATATTTTTAAAGTGACAAATTAAACCGAAAGAATAATGCACATCAACACAATAAAACATGTGTGTAAAAAAAAAACAGCTAACTAACATTTAATCATTGATTGGTGGTGGAAAATGGGAAAGGAGGGGGGGGGGGGAGTAGTTCATGAGTGAGAAATATTAAACACAATTCCACTTCTTTATGGGTTCTAGAACATCATAAAGTATGTTGACATTTTTGTTGTGGACAGATAAATATTCAAAAATAAAAGGCTTCCCGCAGAATGTTTGATCGGCGATGGTTATAGATGAAAAAAAAAAAACAGGGTGGGGGGGGGGGGGGAGAGCAGGACAAAAAAATTACATGAGTGAGAAATATTGAATAATTCTGTTCTTCCATATGTTATAGAATCTGATAAAGCATGCTTAAAATGAATATTGATATTTATATTTTGGATGGAGAAAGATTGAGAATCTAAAGTCGTTCGTGGAGCATTTGAACACTGATCGTTATTGGAGTTTGATTTAAACCAAAAAAATAAAAAAATAAAAAACCATGGAATTAACAGAAATCACATAAAAGCGGAAAATCGTGGATTCGCGGAAGAATCCCATGCCTGTTATCTAGACAAATGCTTTGTCCAAATTTCATTTTTCAAACTTTTTTTTTTTTATTAGGATATTTTCTGCTAGCACATTTGGTTGATGGCCTGCACTTGGTCAGAGAATGAAAAGTGCCCCACCCCACATTCCAAGCTATTTACGCTTCAATAAATTTACCTTGTGCTGACTTTCTGTACGATTCCATTAGTGTGACTTTCTCTTGTTGCTTTCATACAATTCCACCAAACTTTTCATGGAATCATTATGATTGTTTGGCAAATTGTTCAGCTGGTGGTCAGCCTCCAGTCGGAGACTAAAACGCTCTATTCGCATTCCTAACCTCGACCCGCTTTGATAATATTTACACTCGCACACATGTCTTTATATTTTAGTTACTATCATTTGCACAATATATAATCAATTGAGAGATTGACCGGCAGTAATTATTTATTATGCTAAAAAGACCAAGTTTGCATATGCAGACCAAGTCTAATCTGGCCTGCATTTAGAAATCGCTTGAAATATTTCATTTATCATATGAGCAATTAATGGCAGTCATATATTAACTGTGTAGCTCAGTTAGTAGAACATTGGCACGCTATGCCAAAAGATCCAAGTTTGATTTCTGACATGGTAACTCTTATTAAATTTTATTCGGATTTATTATAAAAATTTATAAAAATTTTTTTATTAAAATTTATTGAATTACTAGCTGAAAAACCCATTTCTCAGGCTCATTTGAAGATAGTGAACAATAAAGATAATAGGCAACTAAATTTAATATTGAGAAAATTAAACAGCAATTTATCAAAAGTCAGGTATTAAAACATACAGGGTGCTGCTAATATAAAAAGCACATTTTTTAGATTTTCGAGGACAGTTTTGGATTATTCAGAGTACATTTAACATTGAAAATCTTAACATTTATTTCAAGATTCAGCTATAAGTATGCATATAATAAATATTTTTTAGTTTTAATTTTTCCTTACTTTTGTCTGTTGCTGTTATAGAAATGATTGTTGATTGTCCTACATAACAGTTTTATTTATTACCATAAAATCCCGATTATAAGCCCATCGTTTTTCAAATGCAAAACCATTAAAAAGTAGGGAGGGGCTTATAATTAGGATTATTAGAAATTTCTTTTTTTTAAAGTTGTGGTGGCGCAATATACCATCAGAGAATAAAACTAATATTTATTATCTAATCCAGAATTGAATATAACTTACAGAAATAAATCTTAAATTATTAATTTAAAATTATTTTATTATTAATTTAAATTTAATTTTTTCATATGGTTAATATGAATGACTAATAAATAAAATTAGACTGATTTTGGTAAAGTAAAGGCAAGGTAAATCTTAGTGTTTATAAATTAATAAGAGTATATATTTAGGTGAATATCAAATGCATAAAACTCATTTTATATATTTTTGTTAAACATAACATTTTACAAAAATATGACATCAATCTTTTTAATTGAAATAATTAAATTAAAAGCTAATAATTTTTTTTAAATGTAACCTTTATTAAATAAGTAAATAAAAGAACTCTATTTATTCTTTAGTATATGAAAGGTAAATAAGGAAAAGTTTACTTATATATTCAATTATTATTTATTTATTATTATTTTTTTAATGAATATTGAGGAAGCGTGTAAAAACATTTTCTGGAATTAAGACTGGTGCTGCCATCTATCGGAAAATAGGTTTACAATTTCAATGAATATAGATCTATACTTATTTCATAGTTCTCATTCCCACCTCATTGTTATTTTGTTAAAGGAGAAGAAGGGAGTTAATAAAATTTGCAATAAAAAAATATTTTCAAAATGAAAAAAATGGAGAGAGGGCTTATTTTCAGGATTATGCAAAAAATCCAAAATTGCCTAAAAGTGGGGAGGGGGCTTATTTTCGAGGGGGGGGCTTATAATCGGGATTTTATGGTATGTATATTATGTACTTTTATTCTTCACTTTGAAAGAGATATAATCTAGTTTGGAGTGTTTCTCTATTTGGCATATTCAGTGTTTGAATGAAAGTGTTAATTCACTGCAGATAGCAAACTTTAAGTAAAGCAACTTTTCCATTTTGTTTTCTGTCTGTGTCATCGTGTTGTGCTGAGTGACATGTGCAACGTGGAATGTTGTTTAGCGCCAGGGGCGCGCCAGCATTGTCAGACGCCTGTGTGCAGAGTTTCAGTTGGCGCCTTATATTACCCCCCCCCCCACACACACACACACCCTTTTTTTTAAAATCATTTTATAAAATGTTATTATTTAGCAAGTCAATTGAATCTCGAACCTTAATAGTAATAAGTTTATTGAATGGCTAGTAAAAAGAGAAATGTATCAAATAAAATGAAATTTGAAAAGAAACAAGTAAAAAGTGCATCTTGCACAAAGAGAAAAACTCCCTTATACAAGAAGTTGCAAAAATTCGAGGTACAATTGTGAAGGTAAACAGAGGAAATTAAAATAGGCAGATTTAGTGTTAATGTGGGTGCAGAAATGCGTTGAGGCATTACAGTAGATGGCTTAGATGAAAGCTGTAAGTGTAAACGTTTCTATTTGTTTGAGTCTAATTTTTAAGTAAATATTTAAACACACTCACACACAAAAAAAAATCTTAGTGAACTAAATCTTCCTTCACTTCATTGCAACTTTTGCGAGTATTACGCATATTATACTGATCCAATATATCCGTCTCTGTCCATATTGTTACCAAAATGTCGATTTTCTTATATGAAAAAAGTAATTGTAAAGAAACGGACAGTTTCTTGTTGAAAGATACATTTTATTCAAACTGTTCTCGAAAAAAACCAGTAAATTATCATACTCAAAAAGGTCGTAAAACAACGTTAAAAACACCACAGAGTAGAATTTCGCTCATTTAAGAATAAATATAAACCATTTAAACGGAAACGAACGTTCAGAACAGATGTCCGAATGCAATTGATCTTTGGGTGTGTCTCTTCTGTTTGAATAATTTCTGTCGTGATTTGGTGAACTTTCGAGATTATTCTGCGCCAGAAGCCAGTTGACGAACCCAGAAAATTCCAGAAATCGGCTCTTATTGAAGGTAGAGCTTCTAAACTTCGGAAACACTAAACTATTACTTTTCACCAAGTTTGGTCGCCATGTCGCAAAATTCATCGCTAAGTTGCCAAGTCTGTATCCAAGGCTGACAATCACCTCCTATTCCACTCCCGTTAAAATTGAATGAACTGCTCTTTATTTGCACTTCAATTGTAAATCTGCTTTTATTGCAACAACACTTTTCATTTAGGAAAGTGGTTTAACTCTTTGCAATACTATAATGAACAAAATTTTTGATTAGTCGTACTATTGCAGTACGTTTGCACATATAAATGAGTTTAACATTTTGCACTAGTACATATAAAGGGAATTTATAAGTATATAAAATTAGAACTCATAATAATAATAATCCCGTAGTGAGTTCTATTTTTCTCAATTTCGTCGTTTAAAACTCTCAAAATACTCTTAACATCAAATTAATATATGACTATCGATATAACGACAAGATTTGACTTGGTTAATTATGGATTTTTTTTTTTTTTAAGGAACAAATAAATTTATAAATACATAAAATAAGAGTATATAATAAATATTACTTGGTAAATACAAAAACAAAAAAACTTAATAGGGAAAGAAAACATCTACTGAAAGGAATTTTGCTCATTTTCATTATCTAAACTTTTTATGTAATTTGTATGTAAATTTATATGTGTTTTTCCATATAGTAGTAAGATACAAAAATATGTTTTAAACTATTTTTCCGCCACGTTTGTACGTTGCATATAAATAATAGGTACATTTATAAGTAAATAAAATAAGAATATATAATAAAAATTATTAAGTTTTAAAGTAGATTATATGAACATTTAAACAGATAATATTATTTAGTGAAATGTAATTCATTTGATTAAATTTTTTTTAATTCTGGAATAATATATATCCATTTGATCCAAAATATCTTATGCTATCGATGTAATTACAAAATTTAAAAATCTGTCTGATGCCGTTGTAGAGCGTAAATATTTTTTGATCATTTTAAATTTAGAAAAAGATTGTTCCACTGATGCTACTGGTAATTATGACAGAATAATCTCCAAAATATTTAATGATAGGATAATTTGGAGTAAGATTACGCTTAAAAACGTGTTTGAGATCAAGGAAGAAAAGGGGGGATTTAATAAAATCAATAGGTGTTGGATACATAGAAACAATTTACGCACCAAAATCTGTGATTGCAGCTCCCATAGATCTTACATGACAAATTTCGCGCTAAAAGCGGGGGAGGGGGCTCAAATTCACCCCATCTTTACGTCCCCCCCCCCCAAAAAAAAAAAAAATAATAATAATAATAATAATAATCGAAAATTACAAAAAAAAAAAAAAAAAAAAAAAAAAAAAAAGGGTTTTGGGAAAAATCCTAAAGACGACGCATACCTGTTTTCAACATTTCAACATCTCTGTACCATTTTTAGTAGAATTCTTTCGATAGAATCCGGAATTTGCGAATTCCCCCCTTTCCCCTTAAAAATAAAAAATTCCAAAATTGCATTTTTTTTTTTTTTTTTTTTTTTTGTACTCAAGTCTAGTCATCCCATATACAATTTAACCACCGTGAAGTAACTTGGAGTCGAGTTATGCTTATAAGCGTGATTTTTGCTTCCTTTCTTTGGAAAAGGTGAAAGGGAATTTCGTAAAATCCCGTCAGTATAGGCATCGAATGCATCTAAACAATGCACGCACCAAAATTCGTGACTGGAACTCCCATAAATTTTCCTGGACCAATTTAGCGCTAAAAGAGTGGTCTCGAATTTGCTTTCTCGTAAACATCCCCCCTCCCCCCCCCCACTCCCCAAGATCGAATATCATAAACACCAAAAATGGATTTATGGAAATATCCTTAAAGAGATGCATGGCTGTTTTCAACATTTTTGTTCCATTTTTGGTGTATTTCCACTCAAAAATCGAAATTTACAAATACCCCCCCTCCGAAAATTGATTTTCTTTTTCACTTCTTAAAAATCAAAAATTCCAAAATCGTAGACAATGACTATTATATTTATTTATTTATTTGTACTCAAATCTAGATTCATATGCAATTTCTTCACTGTGAAATAATTTGAAGCCTAGTTATGCATATAAACGTGTTTTTGTCTCCTGATTGCGGGGGGGAGGGATTTACAAAAGTTCATAGATATAATTTTAAGTTGGGTAATTCCTGCCAAGTGTTGTTGTATTCTGTCCAGCTGTTCTCACGTGATACCCAGACAAAAATGTTTTAAACATGCAGACAAAACGACCGCATACGCACGCACACACAGAGAAAATTTTCTGAAATCGGATTTGGCTTTCACGATGTGTGAAACATGAAGATATCACAATGTTTTTCAAATTTGAGACATTTACTGACAAAAATCTGATTTTATTAATATAGATGTTACATCGATATTGCAAAAGGTAAAAAACTACTCTGAATAAAATCTCCGGTTCTATTAATTTTCACTTTTGTAAACCAGTTATGTTGTCTTTTTACTAATCTAAGTGGCCTTTTTCCGACAGAAGAGGGGGGGGGGGGATTAAGGCGCTCTTTTAAATTTTAATAGAATGCTTTGATATGTTAAAGTCAAAGAAAATTTTGCTGAAGGTAGGCGCACCTTTAAAAAGTTATTCCACTTTTAGTGTGTCCTTTCACAAGAAACACCTAAACTGTTGAGAACCACAAGTTTTGCCAGTATATATTTCAAGGCGCCTCATTTAGCCACACTAGTCGCATGACTTCAGGCCGGCATTTTAAAATCAGATTTAATAAAGCAATACATATATATATATTTTTCTTTTCTTTCTTTTTTTTCTTTTCAAATAATTTATTCTCGGCTGGCGCCTTTCTTTACCTGGCGCCTGTGTGCGCCGCACACTTCGCACACCGGGTCGGCGCGCCCCTGTTTAGCGCATGCATTAGCAAAGAATACATGCTTTTTAATTTTGATGTTTGTGTCACAATATTTCCATAGAACAAAATTATTTTACTGTAGGTATTTTCTGTATTTATATTTGTGTTAAGTGTCCTGTGTATTCTAAGAACATAATTTTAAGATTATGGAATTGAAAACCCGTGGTTTTTGAGGGATTAATTAAAAGTCACTTAGTACTTTTGCAGGCAATATATTAGAAGTATTGTGAGCTTGTTTATTCTTAGTAATACAGATATATTTTTCAGGGCTCGAAATTAACAGTGGTCTGTTGGTCCAAGGCCACAAAAATATTCATCAGATCAGCAAAATATAAATTCTAGTGGTCTACTAAACCACGAATCTTTTTTCAGTTTTTTTTTTCCCTTTTTTCTAAAGTTGCCCATAAATCTGCCACAAATAAATATGTAACGATTATAACAATAGTAAGTGTACTTCATTATAATTTCCATTATCACCTAAAATTTTGATTAATTACACTTTAATAACCTTTTTTTTTTTTCTTTTAAATCTTAATGATATAAATATGTGATATTTGGCATGTTTATTAAAGTATAAATTTTGTATTTATATACGAGTTCATTTTTACCTTTTTAATTTACAAAAAATTATATTTGCAATGTAAATTTCTAAAACAAACAAATAAAATTTTAGCAAAACAGAATTTTACAAACTTTTAAATATTTTTAAAACTAGAATAGGTGAATGGACTAGTCAAAACTAGGGGTGGGAATCGATTAAGAGTTTTAACTGGGTTAATCGTAGTTCATTAATCGATTAATCGGTCGATTAATCGGATTTTTAATCGGTTTTCAGTTTTTTTATATATAATTTTATTTCAATGATGAATACAATTCTCATATTGTGTATAGTCGGTAACAAAAGTATCCGAATACTAGCAAAAATTCCTATATAAAAAAAGTATAGTTAATACTGTTTTGTTAAATAAATCCTTGTCGAATCATGTTCTTGGTCACCCTAAGAACATGATTCGACAAGGATTTATTTAACAAGTTAGTTCTTCTTTATCACTTCGGATAGAACGCATAATGTTATGTTCTGTTTCTACTTCGATAAATACTATCAGCAATTCTGAAGACAATAAACGCTTGAAGATATTTTGAAACTCTGTTGACATTTTCCCCATCAGAGGGATAGTGGAAATCTCAATCTCTTCTTTTCGTTTCTTTTTTATCTTTAGCATTTCAATTTTTTGAAAGCTTCTTGTTTCTGAGAATACTATTGCCCTAGCCAACACTTTCTGTAGAAGGCTACAGATAGGTGGTGATGCTCCAGCATGCACATGAAGCGGCATTTTGTTTAATAACTGTCCTCCCCCTTTTCCTTATCAACAAAAGTGCAACATCTTCTTTGTGAGGTTTTATTTTTATTTATTTTTTGCTTTTTCATTATTTGATGGATGTTTCTTAGAATGTTTGTTAGGAAAATACGTGAAAAAATATTTTGTAGGCAGAACAGCATTTTTTCTTTAATTCGTAGTTTGAAAATTTTAATCGGATTTTGAAAATTTTTAATCGAATTAATCGATCCGATTAACTCGATTAAAAAAATTGATCGGGACTAAGCATTGATCGATTAACCGAACCGATTAATCGGCACAGCCCTAGTCAAAACATGTACGAACCAGTGAAATCTTGAAATTACTGGTCCTGCTGACCAGTGACTCAATTTTCTTAATTTCTACTGCCCCTGTTTTTGCAGTTTTACTGCCTGTGAGAAAAGAAATAATACAAGTATATGAAGTATTTTTGGTTTTATTCGGTAGGGGGTACTGTTTATAATAAATGTGTTTTACAAAAGTGATAAGTGGTGTTTATGATGCTTTTATAATCTGTGTTTTGAAAGTTTTATTTAAACAGGTGTTTGAGATATTTTATAAAACTGAGATGCTTTTAAAATTTTTTGTGAATGCTGTCTTTAAAAAGTGTTAAACAATGTTTGTAAAAAGTTTTAAACTGGTATTTTTAATAATTGTTTAACCAGTGTATTTAAAAAGTTGTCAACTGGTGTTTTTAAAATTTTCAACTGGTGCTTATAAAAAGCTTCTAACATGTGCTTTTAATGTTTACAACTCTGGTGTTTCTGACATTTTTAAACTGGTACTTATAAAAAGTTTCTAACATGTGCTTTTAAATGTTTATAACCAGTATTTCTGACATTTTAAAACCATTGCTTTAAAAAACATTTAATCAGTGTTTTTAAAAAATATTAAACCAATGTTTTAAAAAACACTATCACAAGATTGCTGTATTCAGTGGCCTTTTTTTTTTTTTTTTTTTTTTCATAAGCACTATAGTGATTGCTGCGATATGAAATTGCATGCATTTTGAGATTCATGTCCAGTGTTTTTTTTTTTTTTTCCTGGTCTATATGCGTAATAATGATTGCTGTGATATAAAATTTCATGGATTGCTAGGTTGGGATATTCAGTGACAGTTTTATTTATTTTTTTTTTTTTCTTTATGTGCGTAATAATGATTGGTGTGATATGAAATTTCATGCATGTTCACATTCATGCATTGGCTAGGTTAGGATGTACAGTATTTTATTTATTTATTTATTTTACTTTATTAATATTTTATTTATTTATTTTTATTATTTTTTGTTTGTTTGTTTGTTTGTTGTTTATTTTCTATGATTATCATAATTTATTAAATTTTTTATTTGTGACTGGCTATAATTTTGTAATTTTTAAATGAATTTTTCATTAAAAACTGCATTTTATGATTATTTGGTTAGTTTCTGACTGAATTGTTTATTTCCGATGTATTTACATTGCCAATTACACATAGTGTAGCACTAATGTGATATAAATCCTAGTCATCCTTTGAAGCATTAAGCAATTTGTTTAGTTTTCCAAAAAACACACCCTATTATGCAAGCAGTCAAGGGTTGCAAATCAGAACACAACCATGGGCGTCGGCACATAGGGGCAAGGGGGGGCATTTGCCCCCTCCTGAAAAATTCTAATAAGTAAAAAATTATTTTTTAAAAATTACATTTAAAGCTTTAAAATTATGTCATTAGATTTGAAATGATTAGCCAAATAAAATTTATGTCACACTGCCATTTAGAGTCAAACCTACCCGACTTGCATTATACGTTATGAAATTTAAATATGTATAGATACATTCTGAAATTTTGCACTTTTAAGTTTGCCCCCTCCTGAAAAATTTTCTAGCGACGCCACTGAACACAACGTGAAACATCACCATCTTGGCAAAAATTTTAGAAATTCACGAAGAAGCACTCCTAAACAGGGTTTAACCAGGCAAAAATGTTTCTTTAACATTTAAGCAAAAATACTCAAGCAGCATCTTAGTTTTTTCGAAAGTTAATTTAATTCTTTGAACACTATTAATTTCTCTTTCTTAACTTGGTTATTCTCTGTTTCTCTATTTTTTCTGCTTCATTAATGGTTTTACCCAAGCATCTATCCTTGTTTAAGAAACATGAATCAAAAGAAACTTTGCAAAATGAAAAGTTATTTAAAAGAGGTGTAGGTAGGCGAGTACATTATTGTGCAATTCTAGTGCTGAGAACACTTCTATGAAGCAATTTCAAATTCTGATGTGTGTTTTAATATTTTCACATTTAAATTCACCTATTAAAATCTAAATATTAATAAATAAATAACAATGCCCAACATTTTCAGTGTTTTTTTTTTTTTTTTTTTCCCCTATGAATATCTGAATGAAAATTAGTGAGTGCCAAGATTGGCATCTTTATCCGCAGTCGGAAACAAGACGCCAAGCAGTGGGGTAAAGCACATTCACAGGGTTCGAGCTAGAGCGCGGGATCGCACAATATTAAAAAAAATCCCACTCAAAAAATTTTCATATGCGCGCTTTTCTCACACTTATTTTTCCGCAATTTTTTTTTTTTTTTTTTAATCTAATTCATTGAACTCCCTGAATTTATTTTTTCCGTTTAAAAAAAAAATGCGGATATCGTTCGTTAAAAAATAAATGAATAAAAATGGAACAATCGGCGATCAAATGTTCTACAAAAGCTTCTGATTCCTAATCTTCCTCCATCCACACCATAAATGTCAATATCCATTTCAAAGTTGCTTTATGAGATTCTAGAACCTGTACAGAAATACAATTGTTAAATATTTCTTGCTCATGTAATTATTTTTTTGCCCACCTCTCCCTTTATTTATCTCCATCTAGCGATCAGCAATCAAGTGTTCTGCAGAAGTCTTGTTTCCCAATCTTTACCCATCTGCAACATAAATTATATTTATAATATTCATTTTAAACTTGCTTTATTAGATTCTAGAAGTAGAATTGAAAGAGTTTAATATTTCTTACTCTGTAATTATTTTTTTAACCCCCCCCCTCTTTTCTATCTCCGGAATACGGATTATGGTCAATGATCAATTCTAGAAACAATAAAGCAATAGAAGTGCTCAATATTTCTGACATACGTAATTATTTTTAGACCTTTAGTGTTGAACTTAATGAATCTATTTATGTTTTTTCAATTAAATTAAATCTTTATGGGGTGTCATATCTATACCAAATTTGTAAACATGGGGGAAATGAAGAATAGATTTTTCAGGTAAGAAAATTTTTTCCTAACCAATTTAAGAAAACTAATACTCAGTTGGTTTTACGCACGTTTGAAACTAATAATTAGCTACTGCTACTTTTATATGAATGATTAATGTACATACATAAAAATCATATTCTATATTTGTTTGAAAAATCTGTTTCATTCTTGGTGTGAAATTTTAATAAGATTCTATGTGGATATAAAAGTTATTGCAGGTATATTGAAGAATTTTTTTTACGCTAATGAAAAAATCCTGAAAATGCTTATATATAAATGTTTATGTCATCAGTTTATTGAAAATGACGTTATCAATATTCAACTAATCATCCAATCAATCATATTCGTGAAAAATTTTCAGCTAATTTCTAATTTCAGTAATCACATGTCTGTAATTTGCATATTTCTTGAAAATACTTTTTTTCTGTAAAATGTAATTACTGACTTAAATTTTAAAAATCTCACGTAAATTTTCAAAATCCCACTTAATTTTTTTTTTAGAGTGGGAGAATCCCACTCATTTTTTTCCCTTAGTGCAAACCCTGCATTCTATATCTAGATTCTCCCCCTGTAATATAAAATAAATAAAGGTGCAATTTTTATAATTTTTTTGTCTCAGGGATAAGGACACCATTTCTTTATTTTTTGGCTAAGGGGCAAGAGAGTGTTTGTAAAATTAAAGGCAGGCTCTCCTGAAACTTTCTGAGAGAACTCTGGCAAACAAACAAACAATACTGAATGAATGTTACAACTGAATAATGTATCATTTTTATCCTGTATCTTAATTTTGAGAGTGATAAACGAATGTAGCTAATGTGTTAATTTCAACAATAAAATTTTTCATTAGTCATTCAATCACATTTCACGCATACACTAACATATATATATGTGAGTATATATATAGCTTCCCCGGGTAGTTTCAGAAGGGTGCTACACCCTGTCTGCGTTTTGGTTAAAGAAATAGTACCCTTCTTGCCCTTTATCTTTTTCTTTTTTTTTTAAGTACCATTATTGCCTTTTGAATTAAAGCACAAATTTAGGAGAAAACAACCTACAAACTTAAGACAAATGACATACATAATAAGTAAAACTATTGTGTATGACAATCAACATTTACTTCTTTATTAGTAACAAGCAGTTAAAGCAAAGCAGTTAAAATTAAAAATTATTCATACTTATAACAGAATTTTTAAATTAATGTAGATTTTAAATGTACCCTTAAGAATCCAAAACTACCCTTCAAAATTTAAAAATTGCCCTTTATTTTACTAGCAGCGCCCTACACTTTTTTTTAAACTAGGAGAAGCTCTGATATATATATAATCTAACTCTTTTATATGATTTTTAAATTATAAAAAGCATTTTAAAAATAACTTAGCCTAGAGTGAATTAATTGTACAAACACTGTTTGGCACGGCTTAATTTTTACTTACTCTAAGTAAAGTCCTTTGACGAGTTAGAAACATTATCATAGTTTCTTTTCTCAAGTACATAATTGTTTTTATAGCCACCATTAAGCCAGAACTGATGAAAAGGGGTCCAACAAGCCACATGTGTGTCAGATTAGAAAATACACCATCATTTTCGTCTAAAGCTAAGATTGTTATAACAGTACCAACAGAAAATAATAAGATAGAGAGCGTAAAATAACAATATGATGCACTACTACAAATTACTATTCGATCGTTCTCGTCATCCAATGCATTGACATTTCTTCTTTCCATGATATAACAAAACCATCAACATTCACGGTTGTTGGTTGAAAATTCGGCTCATGAATAAAGACATCACAAAGATATAGGTACGGGAAAATTCAAATTTTCAAACATATGAAATAATGACGATTTTAACACAGTTTATATATACTGCGTGGGAAAAAAAGAGCAGATTTTACGTAATTCTTACACCCAAAATGATCTACGGTCGCCATATTGTTTCTTAATAATAGAAAACTTACAAGAATGGGATTATGGTAAAAGTAGAGTTATTTTTCATAATTTTAGATAAACGCTTTTGTAGTATCCCATTGAGAAAAACAAAAATATTAATCACATAAACTAATAATCCATAACCTATAATCCATTCTCTTAGTTTCGGTTTCGTATTTTACACAGTGCAGTTACAAATCCGGATTCTTTTTATTATTATTATTATTATTTTTTAAGTGTTACGCTTGCAATCGAATCTGAATCGAACCGATAAGAATCTTGGCCGACTCCGAGATAACGCTGCCTTAGTAGTACAGCATATGTCTCATGTCACTACCTACCTATCTACCTACCATGGAGCCCAGCGTTTATTATTTTATTTAATAGTTACCATGACTACTAGTAAACACAAATACAGTATTATCACTCTGTTTTCAAGATTTAATACAATAGATATTTTCAGTTTGAAGGACGTGTAGTAGACATTTTCTTTGTTTACCTTTTTCATGATTGCAATGCGAATGACACTAGTTTTTAATTGTGATTATTTTCTTTTTGTATCTGATACCTAAACTTTAAAATGGGTGAATCAGAACCCAAATTAAAAAACAGAAATACTTCGGAAAGTTTTGGAGAAAAAAAATCAGTTCTGATTCCTGATAATCAACTTAAACCTTTATTAACTGAAAATATCAAAACTTTAAATGTAAATAAAAAAGGACCTGGCCGTAAACCACCTGATCTTCCAACTTTAGAGAGACGTAATTGGCTTATACATTTGCATTTCACTCGAAAAGAATATGAAACTTGTAAAGCTATCATAAAAGAACAGTTAGATGAAACACAAGGAATGTGTGAATATGCTTTATATGTTCAAGCTTTAATTTTTCGGCATGAAGGTAAAATTCAAGAATCTTTGGAACTGTTTCAAACATGTTCAATACTGAACACTTCAGCTGATAATTTAAAGCAGGTTGCTCGCTCATTATATTTATTGGGAAGACATAAAAATGCGATTGATGTATATGAAGAAGCATCAAGAATGAATTGTAAAGACTGGGAAATTTGCCATAATTTAGGAATTTGCTATATGAATCTACAAAATCATAAATTAGCATTTGAAAATTTCCGTCAGGCTCTTCAACTAAGACCACATGATGAAACTTTTGAAGCCCTAGGTAAACTTTATATTTTAGAAGGTGACATGAAAGCTGCAATATCAACATTTCGTAAAGCTGTAGATCACTCACCAGAAAATTCTGAGCTTGCGACTAAATTAGGCCTTTTGTATCTTCAATGTGGTATGTATCAGAAAGCTTTTGAAAAACTTGGAACTGCTATGGCATTTAATGCTGCTTGTGTACCAGCAATATTAGCAGCTGGAAGCATTATGCAAAATCATAGTGACTATGAGGTTGCACTTTCCAAATATCGGATTGCAGTAGCTAAAATACCCGAGAGTCCTGCACTTTGGAATAATATTGGTATGTGTTTTTTTGGAAAAAGAAAATATGTAGCTGCAATAAGTTGTCTTAAAAGAGCTACCTACCTTGCTCCATTTAGCTGGCAAATTCTCCAAAACTTAGGTTTGGTACATCTTACAATGCAACAATATGCATCTAGTTTTCATTTTTTAAGTGCAGCTATAAGTTTAAATTCTCAGAGCGGACAATTATTTATGCTCTTAGCTATAGCTTTAAAATATTTACAAGATTTAAAAAATTCTTGTCAGGCTTATGAACAAGCATTAAAACTAGATGAAAATGATCCTACTATCCCTCTCAATTATGCTTTGTTTATGCATGAAATAGAGCAAAAAGAAAAAGCTGTTGATTTATTATTGGAATTTAAAAGACGTTGTTTAGAATCATCTGAAAAAAGTGCAAAACTCCAAAATGCAATTCTTATTGCTGAAAATTTAGCTGATGTGTTAGAAATGAAGTCATTCCATTTTTTGCACTCTAAAATGAAGTCAGATAATGCAACAGATGAAAGTGAATTACCTTCTAAAGATTCATTTGAAAAAGAAAGTATGCTTAATAACAGTGAAGAGTTATTGGTGTGATTTTTTTTCTTTTCTTAAAATTAAACATCTTTAATAGATTTTTAATGCAAAATCTTGTCTGAAGGTTGATGGTTATTTTGAAGCAATATATTATTTTTAAATTTACTGTTAACGTTAGTTTTATGTTTAATTTTAAAAATCTTTGTTTAAAATAGTTGGTATAACTTTGTTTATAACTGAAGATTAATATTTTATACAAAATT
Source organism: Salticus scenicus (assembly GCA_963930645.1). Taxonomy (NCBI): domain Eukaryota; kingdom Metazoa; phylum Arthropoda; class Arachnida; order Araneae; family Salticidae; genus Salticus; species Salticus scenicus. Next base: position 161,986,674 of record OZ005651.1, read on the forward strand.
CTGACCACAAATATATTGTTGATCTATAACATATTTTGCTTAGCAGTATTTCTGAAATTTAGCAAAAATGGTGTTTCTCAAATAGTTCACCATTTGAAAGTAAGAAATGAGAGAGGTAAAAATGAAGGCTGCCAGAACAGAAATATTCATCATTTAAATTTGGTGACTTTATTTTATTTTCCTGTTAGCTGATGTCGTATGTATATACCAAAAAATTTTATGAACTTGAAGTCATTGTTTAAAGTATTTACTTTTATTACACAGATATGTTTACAAGTACTATAATTTTCTGCTGATAAGTTATAAGATAGGTTATTAAAAAATTAAAGCTGGAGATTATAGATATTATATGTTGCCCAAGGGGTTGTTCATATTTATTTTATTTTATTTTATAAAATGTTGTTTTTGTGACGTTTTCAATAATTTTGTCTTTGAAATTAAATATTCATTCAGATTTATGGTTGGATATTCATCATAATGTCCTGACTTAATAAATTTTGTGTCCATCTGTTTGCGTATGTATATCTAATTAGATGTAAATTTATGCAACTTTATGTACAATATAAGATAGAAAAATTTTGTGAAAGGTTTATTTTTGATATGGAAAAAATTTCTGAAAGGTTAAGATGAAAAATTTTGATGAAATTAAGATGAAAAATTTTGTAGAGAATTAAAAAATTCAAATTCTTCTTAAATAAATCGCAGGATTATTATAAAGCTATTTTTTAGATGTTATATGTTATAAAATTTAATGATCTCTGATTCAAACCAGTATTTAAAAAGAGTTGATATTTCAGGGAAAATTTAGTTTGGTGGCCCACTTGATGATATTTCTGAAAATCACCAAGATGGTGCCTTCTGCATCGTGTCTGCAATTGGTATAACCTTTTACTGGCAATGTACGAAAAAACATTGATGAAGTAGATCTCTTCAGAAATCAAATCAAACAATTAAACATGTCAGAAATAAGCAATTTGATTAAAACAATACATTCAAAACAAGCTAAATCAAAATAAAATACAATTTTTATAAAAATTTTACTTAAAAAAGTGCAAAATTATAACCATTCACAAGCATCAGTTTAAAACTTTTTAAAAGCATCTGTTATAAACTGTTTAAAAACATTAGCATAAAAGTTTTTTAAAGCATTAGTTATAGATTATTTTAGAACACCGATTAATTTTTTTTTTAAGCAACCATTATAAATTATTTTAAAACACTGGTTTAAAAGTTTTTCAAAGTACCTGTTATAAATTATTTTAAAACACCAGTTTAAAAGTTTTTTAAAACATCTGTTATAAATTATTTTAAAACACCAGTATAAAAGTTTTTTTAAGCGCCTGTTATAAATTATTTCAAAACAACAATTTAAAAGTTTTTTAAAGCACCTATTAAAAATTATTTTAAAACACTAAGTACATGCAGTATGAAATATTTTAATAGCATCCCTCTCCCAAATACTCATCAAATACACCTGTTATACAAATTTCAAAATACCTATTATCAACTTTTCATAAATAGTAAATGCAGACAGAAAAAAGCAATTTCATAGCACTGAATTATAATAATAATAATGTGTAATTTCAATATTAATTTCAAACTTTTCATAATCCCCTTTTTCAAAACACTACTGTTTCAAACAAATATTAAAAACTGACATTCATAAATATATATTTCTATTATATATATAATATTTACTTAGAGATTTATATTAATTTGCTAACTTGTCATTAAATAAAATATAAAAAAAAGTTATATAAAGAAATTACCTCTAAATAACTTGATATTTACAATCCCTAACACAACACAAGGCTTATAAAATTGATTTCAATAAATTTCATTCCATTTTCATTATTTACTTTAAACTTCACACAATTCGACAAAAATAACATATATTAAACAAATGAATGTAAAACACTTCCTTTAAAATCACTCTACAATACAGTATAGCTACTGTCGATTTCATACTTTCAATTCAAACATTAAAATGCACGATTTTTTTAGAAATTGTGCATTTTAATGTTTGAATTGAAATGAAATTATATTACAACATTACTAATAATTACCAACTCCTTTTCGCTTTCCATTCATTTACGTAGGTGATATTTTGTCTTTGCAATAATTTGTACCGTGGGAATTTGTCCCCAACCCAGGCTGTAAATGCTTTACCAGGTTATCCCAAAGTGGCATATTCAGGTTTCAACCATCCTAATAACCCATTTGGTTATTATGACATTTCATACCTTTTCATTTGAACATCCCTCGCATATTTTTAAATTGCTAAAAAATTATTAATAATCATTATTGTTTTTATAAGATTATATTTTATTGTTCACTGGAATTTAGAAAAAGTATAAAGGCGTAGTATTTAGTGATTAATAAATTATTTATAGTTAGCTTAACTGGTATTACTAACATAATACAATTTTACACACTGAATTGAACATGACTTTTGAAAACATAATTTTTTACACTGGTAAGGTCTAATGCATTTCTGATTTTTACCTACACTTATTTTAGACAATCTTTTATTTAATAATCAATAGAAAGCTGTAAAAATAATTATCCAAAATAAGCATTTTATCAAAGTTACTTGTAACTAATATAATATACAAATGCAAATATTTTGCTTTTGAGAAATATGCACCTGAAATAGGACAATGACTCCTAAAAAAACCCTTATTAAGTAGATATTTTACAGTCCTTTTATGTTTTTTATAAACTGATAATTATCATGAGCATTCACATTTGGCTGCTTAAGTTCTTGATTAATTTATTTTTACTTCCAAGCTTTAATGCCTTTTTGTGGCATATTCAAATCCTATTCTTTCTTTTTTATTTAAAAATAATCTGGTGTGTCACTCACACAACTTTCTCTTACCCTGAAAATTAATACTATAAATGCAGGTTGGAGTTTAAGAGGTAAGATAACGAGTACTGCAATGCAAACCTATATTAAACAATTCAAATGAGGCTTCGGAAGAGTTTTATATGATAATTAGTTCTGTGTGAGGGGGGCGGTAGCCCCCCTCAACCCCCCGTTTCATTAATGCACCTACATTTATATAGAATTTAATTTGGTTATTAAAAAATAATTCTGTTTTTTAAAAATAATTTATTTAAATTATTATTTAAAAAAATTATCTTTTATGATAATGCAGACGATTTCCATATTAGAGAAGTAGTATAACAGCAAATATCCAAAAAAAGTCCATTTTATTCTCAATATTTAAAAAAAAAAAAAAAAAGTTTTTTTTCTAAGTTTTTTTTTTTTTTTCGTTAAAAGTAAAAAAAATCCATAACTTTGTTTTAAATTATCGCAGATCGATGGTTCAACCATTCGTTTTAAAGGTATTGGTGAGCTCTTTTGAAAGATATCCATCATGAAAATTTACTCTCCTCGAGGGGGGACTTCCCCCACAGGGGGGGAGGCGAGGCTCCTGCATGCATAATTTTTTTTCCCAGTTAACTATCGCTATTACAAAAATATATATTCGTTTCATTTGGTTTAGTGCAGTCTATAGACGTTAAACTCTACTCACCTGCAATTTCCCCCATAGACGTAATGTATTAGAATTCTCTTGATTGACCCTGTACACGAACCATTTGCTTGATCTTAACGAAAAGCTTACTGTAGCATCCGTATATGATACACATTTAGAATACCAAGTTTGAACTTTCTGCCATAATTTGTTTTTGAGATATGCTGATAACAGACACACACACACAGACATACACACAGACCATTTGATAAAAACATGATTTTCGTATTCAGGGGACCTCAAATCATGTAAATATAACAAAATCTTGCATTCGAAAATTTGACCCAAAAACAATACTTTCTCTACCTTATGGGTAAGAGAAAGTAAAAATGACAACAACAATAATATTAATTTTATAATCATTGTAATCCTGTTCTATAATTTGACCAGCATACTGTTGTTTTAATTCTTTTAATATAAAAATCAATTATGATGAAGTTTCTGGTGCAAGTTTACAAGAGTATTTGCATTTATTTCAGCTGGCATTTTCTTGAGATGTATTGTTTCTAATATGGGTGTTTAGTAATTGCCAATATTTTTAAATAACTGCATTTGAAACTAGACTATGTTTCTCACACATCTTAGTGTTTGAAATCTCACCACAGGCTGTACATCCTTAAATCATTTTCTCATATTCTTCATTTTTCCATCTAAGCTAGATTCTATAATATGAAACAAATATTAAGCATAAAAAGTAGTTTGAGACACTTCATTAAAAAATTTGTGGAATTTAAGTTGATGCTTACTTTAGAATGTGGAAAAAGAGCCACCGCCACTTTAGAATGAGGAAAAAGAGGGGAAAAAAGGCTAAAAACCCCATAGGAATAGCATGGTAAGAAAAGCGAAAAAACTCACAATGTCAAGTGTGTTAAAAAAAAAAAAAAAAAAAAAAAAAAACAGGCTCGCACCGGAAGTAATAAGAGAACAAAATTGACTAGAAAAATACATTGAACAGCGGGAACCGGGCGGGCTGGGGCATGGGTCCTATCGTCCAGGATTAATACGACTCGCCTAGTATAACTCTTGGCGGTGGTGGGGGTGGGTGGGCGGGAACCACCGCCACTTTAGAATGTGGAAAAAGAGGGGAAAAAAGGCTAAAACCCCCATAGGAATAGCATGGTAAGAAAAGCGAAAAAACTCACAATGCCAAGTGTGTTAAAAAAAAAAAAAAAAAAAAAAAACAGGCTCGCACCGGAAGTAATAAGAGAACAAAATTGACTAGAAAAATACATTGAACAGCGGGAACCGGGCGGGCTGGGGCATGGGTCCTATCATCCAGGATTAATACGACTCGCCTAGTATAACTCTTGGGGGTGGGTGGGCGGGAACCACCGCCACTTTAGAATGTGGAAAAAGAGGGGAAAAAAGGCTAAAAACCCCATAGGAATAGCATGGTAAGAAAAGCGAAAAAACTCACAATGTCAAGTGTGTTAAAAAAAAAAAAAAAAAAAAAAAAAAAACAGGCTCGCACCGGAAGTAATAAGAGAACAAAATTGACTAGAAAAATACATTGAACAGCGGGAACCGGGCGGGCTGGGGCATGGGTCCTATCGTCCAGGATTAATACGACTCGCCTAGTATAACTCTTGGCGGTGGTGGGGGTGGGTGGGCGGGAACCACCGCCACTTTAGAATGTGGAAAAAGAGGGGAAAAAAGGCTAAAAACCCCATAGGAATAGCATGGTAAGAAAAGCGAAAAAACTCACAATGTCAAGTGTGTTAAAAAAAAAAAAAAAAAAACAGGCTCGCACCGGAAGTAATAAGAGAACAAAATTGACTAGAAAAATACATTGAACAGCGGGAACCGGGTGGGCTGGGGCATGGGTCCTATCGTCCAGGATTAATACGACTCGCCTAGTATAACTCTTGGCGGTGGTGGGGGTGGGTGGGCGGGAACCACCGCCACTTTAGAATGTGGAAAAAGAGGGGAAAAAAGGCTAAAAACCCCATAGGAATAGCATGGTAAGAAAAGCGAAAAAACTCACAATGTCAAGTGTGTTAAAAAAAAAAAAAAAAAAAAAAAAAAACAGGCTCGCACCGGAAGTAATAAGAGAACAAAATTGACTAGAAAAATACATTGAACAGCGGGAACCGGGCGGGCTGGGGCATGGGTCCTATCGTCCAGGATTAATACGACTTGCCTAGTATAACTCAATTTTAACATTACTCAATTTTAACCTATTGATTATTAGCCAACATTTCTTTGAACAACTGTACCCACACCATCATGAGGTTTTTTTTTCCATGGTAAGATTCAGTAAATTTCCATAATTTGTATAATTATATCTTCATAGGATATAATATGTGTAAATTCTTTTATACTTATATATAACTAAACTATACATAATACACATCATTTTCATAAATGATGATACTTTAGCAATGCAATATGACCTTTTCTGTTTTAAGCAGTTTAACATTAGATAAACAAACATTGAATAATTTAAGTTCATAGACCATAATGTGTAAGAATTTTTTGTATCTGTGTAAAAGAACTATTTGTCCTACACTTCTGAAAATATATATAGTCTTATGATGATGACCTATAATATGCCTATTTAATTTTATCTTAATCAAATGTGGAGTTTTGATGCTATTGTGTTTACTCACACACATACATAAACATATACATCATTAAAAAAAAAAAAAAAAAAAAAAAAAAGCAAAAATGAATTCTGGATACTTTAAAATATATAGACACACCAGACTTTGACAGTTGGATTTGATTATGATTACTTTCCATACATAATATGTGTTCAGAAAGTGAAAATGTTGTAGAGGATAATGTTATAATCTGGGTTAATTCAAGATGAGTGTAAGGGTTATATGATCTTCTCCCCCTTCTTTTAAAAACAAAGAAATTTCTGTAAAATAATATTAAAATTTTTGAAATTTTATTAAAATAGTTCATTGATATTATGAACTTCTCCTCACTTCTTTTCCTAGAAGTGATATGATCCCTTTCTAAATCAAACATTGAATATGCTCTTTATTAAAATTTTACATACAACTATAGAAAGTACTCATAGGTGCTGTCAGAAAAAAAAAAAAATCCAGGGAGGATAATTTTTTTTTTTATATTGGTCTCTAAACAATATCACTGTAGGCAGATAGGTAGAAAGAGAACTGTACAGTAAGACCCCGCTTAACGCTGGGGATACGTTCCATCAAAGTAGAGCGTAAAGCGAAACAGCGCGCGCACAATTTCATGGAATCCCCGTATTGCTGCGAGCAATTTCGGGGAATCCACAGGGGAAATAAAAGCGCGCTAAATGAAACAGTGTTAAGCGGGGTCTTACTGTACTTTCATAAAACATAATGTTTCTCATGTAATATTTAATTATTTTAAATAACGTTGTAATTTTTTTTTTCAAAATTATTAAAGATAAAGACAATTAAAAGGAATTTTGAAAATTTAAGGGAGGGTTGTGCCCCCCCCCCCCTCTTCCCATCCTTTGTTTATACATGACAGCATCCATGAAAGTATAGATTTAATGAATGAAATACAACTTTTGATGTTATGATTAATAATTTTTTCAAAAAAAAAAAAAAAAAAAAAAAAAAAAATCATAATTCATGTTTATTTTATAAAATAGAGGAGATTAAAAGTCTAAGGAATTTTTGTTGTTTTTGAGTAATATATTTATGGAAAACATTAATATAATATCTTGCTAATAAATTATGCTTAAATAACCAGACCTAAATGTAAATTGCAAGATCAGAGTTGTATGTAACTAAACATAGAGGGAGTTATGGACCAAAGTTTTTTATGCCAAAAATGTTTATGAATGACTACAGATTTATTCATTCCTGATAATTTTGCAGATAACTTTAGTAAAAAGTCCACAATTATTTCTATAATTTTTCTGATCAGCCGAGATATACTAGTTTGCAGGCACCAATTGAAAAATGGTATGAATATATGTAAACCCTATCAATGTACAAAAATTTCTCTAGTAAAATCTATCAAAAATACAAAATAGATTTTAAATTACAAAAAAGAAAATATGATAAATTATTAATAATAATAATAAACTGTTTTAATAAACATTTAACTATTATTATTATTAATATAATAACAAAATAAAATTTAAATTGCAAAAAAGAAAATACATGATAAATTATTAATAATAATAGTAAACTGTTTTGCTACAGTGAAATTTGAACATTATCATTATTGATTGCATATATTATCTTGAACTTTTTTATTTTTTTAGTTGATTTATATTTCATATTTCTTAATTCAAATATATCTACTAATTCTATTTATAGTTAATGTCGTTCTATTTTGTTAATTTGTTTATAATTTTATTATATAATGTTTATCTTTATAATTTTATTATATTTCTCGTTTATCTTCAAATAATGTATTGGTAAATCTGTTTTGAGAATAAATTAAAATCACTTAATAACCCTGAGAATGTTTCACATAAACTGTTATTATTATTATTATTGCAATTATTTTGTTGTAAATCACATATATAATGTTAACAATCTGGAGGTGTTATTTAATTTTTGTTTCATCCATCTTCATGTTTGTATCTTTATTTTAAATACTTTTTTTTCCATCTTACACTCACATACAGCAGTTTATGATTTAACTCTTGTCTTTTATGAATATACCCAATATTATTTCATAATATGGAAATAAATGTGCTAAATAAGTTCAATACATAGACATTTTCTAAATAAATTCTTATGAGCATTTTATAAAAAATTCATTCATTTTATTTAATGGTGTCAAAACTGTTCCAAAATTGCAGTAAATAGTTCTGTCTGGTACACACACATACATATTAAATATTTGATAGAGAGAGAAAAAAAAAAAAAAAAAAAATTCTTTTAAAGCAAGTGTCAGTTCTGATATCTGAGAAATAAATGACAACAGCACAGCATCCACAGTGAAGATCCTAAGGGGTTGAAAATTGTTAGAAATTTGTACATCTCAGTAGATAGATTAGGATGTATCATTTATCATTTCAAAACAAAATTTCTAAATAACTTAAACATACACATTAAGTTGAGTAGAGAGATTCAACTAATATTATCAAATTAATACACAGACATTTATTTTAAATTCAATTAATTTTTAATGATGCAAATGAAACTATGTATATCACTTGCAGAATTATAGGCTTAGCCTTTAGCAGTGTTCGAAAGTTCATTTTGCCCTTATTAAAGTGGATGTGATCTGATTTATTTCCGATGCTAAATCTACTATAATTAAATAATATATTGATTTTAGTATGTAATATTTTTTTTAATTAAATTAATAAATCCACCACATGAAAAAAAAAAGAAAGAAAAAAAAGACAGTAGTCTTTTCTAGATGACAATTGGCATATTTTTCAATATGAAATTAAATATATATATATAAATATTGAATTTACTAATATATTCATTGCAGTAAAAGACTTTCTTTTATGTAGAGCAAATAATGTAATTTTTAATGTCTGTAAATTATGATCCAAGCTTGCTTGGAAGCTGTACATATATTAACATTATTAGTTCTAAGACCAAATACAAAATGTTTATCACAGAAATTTTATGCAATATCTGGTGTTTCCATCATCTTACAGTAACTTAAAACTATTTTTCTATTCACTATGAGTAATGCATTTAGAAATATTACTAGAAAATATTAACCACTCACTTCCCCCCCCCCCCCAGCACCATTATTATTATTTGCAATAAATATTTATATTATTAAAGTTTATCTAGTATGATTTATTACAATTTGGAAAAAGCTTTCTCTCTCTATATATACATATTTTCTGTTTACCAAAATAATATGGTTTGTGTATTAAAATATATATTCTAAAGTTTTTACCAATCTGTAATGACAGTATTACTATATCATTAAGATAGTCACACCTTAACATTCTTGTCACTCTCAATATTATGTACTCTGATTCATAGATGAATGTTGCCTCAAAATATCCATTCTCTTTTGTGACATATTTATGATTTTTTTGACTGTACATTGTTTATATCAGTTTCTTCTGTGCTTTGTTTAGATAATTGTTCTTGTAAATTTATTTATAATATTTGCTTGGCTTTATTCAGCTCTTTACTAATCTTAATTTGATTACTAACTTTAATGTATTACTATATACAGTCGGTAACAAAAGTGTCCGAACACTTGCAAAAATTCCTATGTAAAAAAAATACACTTCATACGGTTCTGTTAAATAAATCCTTATCAAATAATGTTCTTAGACTGACTAAGAAGAGGATTCAACAAGGATTCATTTGACAAAACCATATGAAGTGTACTTTTTTTACATAGGAATTTTTGCTAGTGTTCGGACACTTTTGTTACCGACTGTATATATGTAGTTGCTTATTCTCCTTCTTCTACTTATTATTATTATTATTTTCTTTTTAATACTTTGTTCAAATTTGTTTTATATCATCTCATCTGTCGATGTCTTAGACACAACTGATATTAACTTCTTCAATATAATTTGCTTTGTATAAGGCTTCACTTTCATATGTAATTGTTTATTGATTAATTCAAGTCTTCCTTCCTAGTGTTTGATCATTGTAATGATGAATTATATAGTATTGGGTATTGTATGCTTTCATTTTTTGGATTTTGATTATCTTTTTTCTTTTTAATTAATCTTCCATTTCTTCATATGATATTTCTTATTTCTTCCTATGAAATGTTATATATATATATATATATATATATATATATATATATATATATATATATATATATATATATGCTCGTATAAGTACATGTTTCCTGAAGTGCGAATACTTCGATTTTTGAGCATTTCTTAATCCAATTCTCATTTCCAGTTATCCCTTTTTCATATTTTTTAATCCAGTTATCTTTTTTTCCTATTTTTTATGAATTTATTGGTTATGTATGATAACTTTCATGAATTTCGCCTAAATATCACTCCTAGTTAGTCTTAGTGTTGTGGTCCTAAATGTTCACTTTAGCGTAAGTAATTTAAAATGTATTTATCTATTAATTGGTATTATAAATAAATCTTAAAAAATATGTGCTATCATTTAAATTGAATTACAGTCACTTTTATGTGTGTGTTGTTGATATTATCATGTATCTATTGATTGCTAAATTTTATAACGGTATTAAATTCTTCAATTTATATATATAATATATAAATTGTATATATAGTATATATATATATATACTATATATATATATACACATATATATATATATAGTATATATATATGTGTATAATAAAATGAGAATATGCCAAATTATTTCTGGCTTTGCTCTCTTACTCTCACTCTCTTTTTTTGAAAACAGAGAACATTTCACAAATGAAAGAAAATGCATCAAACATCCCAGGTACCTGATAATTTTTACTTATGGTTTAGAATATAACATAATTATTAAAAATATAAATTATTTAACATAAACTATGTGGTTGACTCAGTTACAAAAATAAAAGAAATAAGGGAAAGTGTCAAGTCATGTATTTAAAAACATATTTAGTGTATGAATTATGATTTAAATCAAAGTTACAAAGGAGAGCTCTTCATATTTTATACATTTCCTTGATGCATTTATTGCTACTTTTGAAAGTTGAAAAATAATTTTATCATACTTTGAATAAATATATGACAGATCATATATTATTTATTTTATCTTTATTAATATGTGTTTTTTAGTTGTACCTGTCAAATTGGTGATTATTTTTCCCAATTATTTAACATCTGATATATAATGTGCTTATCTTTAGAAGAGAATTTTAGCACAAATTGCAACAGTTATGGGAGAATAACAGTAATCTTTCATCAGATGATTTGATCGTACAAAATTCTTTGAACATATTATTAAGAAATTCTTTAAGCTTAAAAGTGTAGGCAACATTATGAAATTTTATGCACAATGACTTAAGCTTCCCAGTTTAATACATAATTTTTCATTAATAAAGGGTTTTTACAGCCAAAACAGAATGAAATTTTATTCAATTATTGGATAGTAAATTATATTTTGTAACATTTCTATATTTTGTCTATAATAGGTAAAAAACTTTAAATTGCATATAAAGGTACTTATTGGTCCAGAAACCATGAAGCCAAGCTCGCCAACACATAGGAGCAGTGCCGAATTCTGGTTTACACTGGTTGCTGATATAACAAAAAGATGGACAAATATAACACTTATTTTTAAATGGGGGGGGGGGGCGGCGGGGTTCAAATTTAGTGCCTTTTTATTCCTATTACACTGATATTTAGAATGCATGCCTTGAAGAATTTATACGACAGAGAATAGCCAATCGGGATAAATTTAATGAAATTTTATCGACAATGACTTATGGCATCTACAAATTTCAATGGTACAGCAATTTTTTGGTAAGTAAGTTGATCTAACTCTAAACCTGAAAACTGGAATTTTCATTTAGTCGCAAGTGACAAGCAGATTCATATAACTTAGTGAGCACCTTTTTGCAACTTAATAATAGCAAGTGGCCATTAGACTCTCTTAGCTTATTAACCACCTTTTCACTATTTTTGCCTTAATTGTATTCAAATACAGATATAAGGAATAATGTATAAGAATAAAGATGTATATAAAAACTAAATTAGTGATAATTTTAATAAAGCGTGGTAGAAATTGAATTGAGTAACAGAATTTAGTAATCTTTGCATATGTATACAGTAGGCCACTAATCAGCAGAGCAGATTCTAAGCATTTTGCAGATTAGATTTTAATTTAAAGATCATTAAGCAAAACACAGAGGTTTTATTAATAAATTCATTAATGAATTTATATTAATAAATAAATACTCTTACTATTTCAAGAAAAATTTACTTTTGATGTGTTTTTGGTATTTCTTTTCCTGTTTTCTGCCTCTTGAAACCTTTTCTTGCTTTTCCATTAAATAAATATATATATATAGTAATACAATATTATCAGTGCAAAAATTTGAAATTTAAAGATGATTTAATTTCAGTATTAAAAATTTTGAAAATATGTTAAGACTTGAAGGCAAGTGGGCGTGGTCAAAAAAAAAAAAAAAGTTAATAAAAACAAAGAAATAACGAATTAAAGTAACGAAGAACAATTGTAAAAACAACAGTTATTTTTACAATTGTTCTTCATTACTTTAATTCGTTATTTCTTTGTTTTATTAACTTTTTTTTTTCTCTTGTTGACCACGCCTTCAAGTCTTTACATATTTTCAAAATTATATATTTTTGTATAATTTTTAGTGCTGCCTTTGGCGCCTTTTTTATACAAATACACTTTTATTAATAAGTAATTAAAATGGTTTTAAGCTACATTTGTGCTAACATTGCATGTCCTTAATAGTATAAGTTTCATATCTTGTGGGTGTGATATGTTGTTTCACTTTTCTGGTTTATTGTTCGTTTTTCTTGTTTTTGCAATTGTTCTTCGTTACTTTAATTCGTTATTTCTTTGTTTTTATTAACTTTTTTTTTTTCCTTGTTGACCACGCCCACTTGTCTTCAAGTCTTTACATATTTTCAAAATTATATATTTTTGTATAATTTTCATAGCTGCCAATATTTTAATTTATTCCGGAGTACTTTTAGCTTCGCCTTTATTCCATACCACTTTTTTTTTAAGACTAAATTTCTCATATTTTATCATAGTTATTTTATCATAGAGAAAAATATTCTAAAAATAAATTGGTATGGAATAAAGGCGAGCTAATAGCACTCCGGAATAAATTAAAATATTGGCAGCTAGGAATTTTTAGTGCTGCCTTTGGCGCCTTTTTTATACAAATACACTTTTATTAATAAGTAATTACACACATATATATGTGTGTGTGTGTGTTAATTACATACTGCATGGTGTTTTTTTTTTTTTTTTATTAAGTGTCCGATTCTCTAATAGGATAATTAAAAAGAGCTACCATTTGTTTAGGTTCATTACCTTCCTTTTTTACGTCACTCTAACAGAGGGCGCTATCATTCCTCCCTGTCTTGTTCGTTTGCATACATAGAAAAAAACTCTACCTTCGCATGTTAATTATGAATTGCAAATTTACGTAACTCAAAATAATGTAAGTTTTAAATTTAATTTTAAGGTTTATTAGTTATTAAAATTAGCAGAAACAATTTAAACTAAATTTTATTTACTTAATAGTTCAGTGGATAATTACGACTCTGTAATTAACCCCTTAACGCGCGCTGTCCTCGCTGCGAGCACGCAAAATTTAAGATCCAGCTGAAAAAATTCATCCCGGAAAACTTTTAGCAAAAATTTACGTTTATAACATATCAGAAAAGGCCGTTTTTTTTTTAAACCTTAAAATTTAAAATTTCTTTTAGTTTAATTTAGTTGATGAATTCCGGTGGCAGTATACTTTAAATGATCCGAATTGTCTTGCGCCGCAAAGGGTTAACTGTAAATTTAACTATATTCAGCCTCTTGGCTTTGGTGGTGCGTTTGTGCTGTTTTCGGCGTGTTTTGCAGTTGTAGAGTGAGTAATAATTTTGGTTTTATTAATTAATCTCAGGAATAAATTTGTTTATTCAGTAATTGGTGATTGTCGATATAAAAATATGTTTATCACTTGGTTTTTCCTCTTTCTCTTTGAGTTTTAATTTATTTTCATGTCTTATGGGTGATATAGGGCATAGAGTGCTGTAAAGTTTTAGGAAATTGCATACAGCATTACAAAAATATCACCTTATTTGCATGCAATATTCATTCTACGCCCTTGAAAAAATAATGATGTTATATGTTTTAATATCATATTGCTCAATTTTTACTCATCTTTATTAATGTTTTTTTTTTCCCCCTAGTTCTTCATGTGGTACTTGGTTACATCTGCTGCAATGTTTGAGAAGGATTTCAATATATATATCAATAATTCTGGTTTAACCAGGGTTGGTATGAAAGAAATTTATTGCAGATGTGAGACGATGATTTGGTGCCCTTGCCCCCCCCCCCCCCTCCCCCCTCTCTCTTTGAGATCAGTTAGTATTTTTCTTTCGTCATAGGTGCTGGAAAAAAAATCAGTTAATCAGTTTTGTTTCGTGCGTTTGTTTATAATTTGTACATTGTGGTTTAAAAAAAAAAAAAAAAAAAAAAAAAGATAATTGAGAAAAAAGTATTTTAGTCACTATGTGGTGAGTGACTAGTGGATTTTTTCAGGTCTGTCTAACTCTATTATAATTTAAATTTTATTACAAAGTGTGTATTGAGTTTAGATTGTTATTTAAGATAACAAATAATACTTTTATTGCTAAGTAAACCTTATTAAACCCATTTTAAGTAAAGTTTCAATGTTCTTGAATGAATTAAATATATTGTTCTATCGGAAAAGCAGTCATAAAACGCATGATCCAAATAACAAATAAGTACTCATTTAAGTTTCCAGTATATAAAATTTCAAATAATTTTTATCAATTTATAATTAAGGTGTGCACTATATGTACCTCCCTAAAGTGTTCACTAAATCTACCAGTATTGGATGCTTTAAGGGAATTTTCAAGCTATAATTTATGTACTGTTCTTAATTTTAGAAGCTGTGACAAAAACCAGTATTTAATGCTTCAATTAATTCTTTCTTCTTTTGTACTACAAAAGATGCTAATTGAGCATTTTTATACTCGAAATATCGAGGGGTCACGGGGCAGAGGAATATATGGGAACCCCTCTCCCCAAGAGTTAAATAAAATTAAATCTGCTATAAAATCTTGCTCCTTGTTATTGGACTCGACTAAATCTCATCTTATCCGTTCTATTGCTAATTGTGCCAGATTTTATGCTTTACCGAAAGTTCACAAACCCAATATTTCATTTCGTCCCATAGTCTCTAATATCGGTACTGTTTCCTATAATTTAGCTAAATTTCTCACCACAATTTTTGCTCCCCTTCTTGCTGCTAACAGTTATACTGTTAAGAATTCCATAAAATTTGCAAAAAATATTCAAAACTACCCTCACACTAATCTCACTATGGTTTCTTTTGATGTAAAATCTCTTTTCACTAATGTTCCAATAAGTGGCACCCTTTGCTGTCTCGAAAATAGATTAAAATAGTTTCATTTCACATCTTTTGAAATACAAGAATTAATTTCTCTTACCCGCATTTGTTTATCACAAACCACTTTTTCTTTCCAAAATAAATTCTATCGTCAGTCTGAAGGTTTAGCCATGGGTTCCCCTCTCTCCCCAATTCTCGCAGATATTTACATGCACTATTTCGAAAGCAAGCTTTTTAAAAAAATATCTTTTCCTTTTTGGACCCGTTACGTTGACGACACCTTCACGCTTATCGACATATCTCGTCACAATATTGACCATGTCTTAGAAACTTTAAATTCTATTGACAGTAATATCCAGTTTACATATGAAATAGGAAATAATGGCTCCCTTCCATTTCTCGATACCCTCGTCCCTCGCACTGTAAATGGATTTTCAACCACCGTCTATCGTAAAAATTTTGCAGTCTCCCTTCCTCCCCATGCCCGTTCATGTCACCCATCTATCTAACCAAAAAATGGCTGCTTTCTATACTTTTGTAAACCGTGCCCTTAATATTTGTTTAAATCCTATTTTATTAAAATCTGAAATTAAATACCTGAAAGCCATTGCAATTGGCAGAGATTACGACCCTTCCATTATAGACAAAGCTATCCAAAAATTACAACTCCCTCGTATTTCGTCTACTAAATCAGTCTCTTCTAATATCAGTATCGTTTTACCCTATTTTCCTAAATCCAGTCAAACCATTGCTAAAATTATCAAACAATATGATTTTAAAATAATATTTTCGCCTTCCAATAAACTCACCCTTTCTCAGTTAAAAGATCCTATTGATATGCATAATTCTTGGGGCATTTATAGTATTTCCTGTCAGTATGGGTTATCATATATTGGCCAAACTAAACGCAGTCTTAAATTTCGTCTAAAAGAACATATGAATTACGTCCGCAAACAAGAAACTAATAAATCGGCTATTTCTAAACATTGCTGAGAGGAAAATCATAATTTTAAATTTAATTCAGCTAAAATAATTTGCAGACCTAAATCCATTCATGAACTCGATTTCTTTGAAGATTTTCATATTTATAAAAATTTTAAAAACCTTGTAAATTGTGATTTCGCTGTTCCCTATTTGTCTGATTGTTGGAAATTTTACATTCAGTCCACATTTTCTTAATTTTTCTATTGTTTACACAGCTAACATTCCTAATTTCCTATTAGCCACACTCCCCACCCTTTCCCGTAATCCTATTGGTTGAACTTAATTCGGTCCCTCTCCTATATATACGAACACTTCTCCAGATTCAGAATTCTTTTTGCACTGATGACGGTACGCTTAAGGCTACCGAAACAGCTTTATGCATCTCAAATATTTTTCTTTGGCGTTTCTGACGTAGTAGTTTATTCGGGTTTTAATCGTAAAATATGTAAATTTCAATTTTGAAAATATTTTTTATTTAAACCGACATTTTATAAATATTAAAATATTTATTTTATTTTTTGATATATATATATAAGGTTGATCAAAATATTTTAGGCAATGCATTTGTCGCCCATGTCTGTGATTTTGTTGACATTGTTAATGACTAGTCGATAGTAGTCGCAATATCGTCGTGTTGTCGTGAACCCTACAAAAATAAAATATAATATAAATAATACATACGGTCATAGTATAATGTTGTCAATGTTGAAGTATTTTGATATTCATCACTTTTCAAGTTGTCAATAGCAATAACCGGAAAAACTTTAAATAAATAAGAAACTCCTTTTATTTTCCAGTGACTGACTGTCGTGGTCTTAACAACTTTTGTGGTACAAATTGCCAAGATGTTTAGACTAAGTATATTTCGATTATGTCAACTCGATTACTATTTTATAACTTAAATTGCTAAATGAATAATATTTTTTGTATTCTATATTACATTAATTTTCTGACGTCTTCTCCTGTAACCTTTTATTACATCATGGAATATGCACTGTCTACCGTAAAATACCACAAAAGTACCCTCTCTCGATTAAACACCGACCTCTGCTTTTCCCATTAATTTCGTTTGTTCTGAAAGTACCGAATAAACGCCCCCTTACGCTCAGCGGTAGACTCTGTCCGAATAGGAGACTGTTTATACATTATTTATTTCTTTTGTAAGATTCATCTTTGTAAATATAATCATCGATTTGTTTTATATTAAATTGAACACTGTGATTATTTAAAATGGTAAAACGTAAGCTTCCTAAAATAGTGGTAAATAATTTAAACAATCTGAATCGCTACCTGCAGTAGAGGTCTGCACGGGCCGAAATTTTGAGGCCCGGTCCGGACAAAAATCGATAAAATCAGGCCCGGCCCGATTTAAAAATATGTAAAAAAAAAAAAAATGCATGCCTTTCTATGAAAAAGATTTCTAGTAAGTGTTTTGCAGAGGTTTTATATAACCAAACAATAGTACGTTCTTTAACAAAACTGCTGAACTTTTACAAGATAATTATATATAAACAGAAATTCATTATTATAGACAAGGCGCAAAGACAAACAGAAAGTCAAATTGAAAATATTAGCATTTATCAAATAATACAGGAAGGTATTTAAAATGGTTAATACTACTAAAAATGCACTTTCCTCTTATATACCGTAATGTATCCGAATCTTTCATGTGATCCGGTAAACAAAACTTTAATGTTAATCCAACCATATTGAATAGAAAAGTTGTTTTTGACCATGATAAGAATGATGCTACTTTCATCCACTGGAGAAAAGAAAAAGGAGCCTTAGAGAAAAAGTTACAACGGAAGGATTTTTATAGCCTTCATACCACCTAATCTCAACAGATCATAGGAAACAAAGCCTTATACACAGTAACGTATCTAATTTATTTTGTTATGTAATGGAACTTGTTTATGTACTCAAACTGGTAGTGACATGCATACTATTTTGAATAGGAAACCATCTAATATTACTTTAAATAAAATATATTAATTTCGAAGCATGCTAAAAATATTTGCGAAAAATCAGTTTTCAAACAGACAGACTGTTAGACAATTAAATTGAAGTTACAGACATTTTTTAACAAAATAGAACTTTATGTGACAAACCAGCCTGTAAAATTATGTAAAATAAATGACTGACAAAATATTTTTATCATTTCCCTTTTTCGTTGATTAACGAGGAAATCAGAAAAAAATTCGGCCCGGAGAAAATTTCATTTAGGCCCGACCCGAGTACACACAAAGAAACTGAGCCCGAGACCGGTCCGGCCAGAGAACAAATTAAAAAATTCGGCCCGAGGGCCCGGCTCGGGCTCGGGCTGTAAGCCCGGCCCGTGCAGACCTCTAACGTGCAGTAAGGGTTTCAGTTCATAAAACCACTTTTTCAAAAAGCCGAAAAAAACTATTTATCTCCTTATCTGTAAGTGCAAAAAATCTGGAGAAAAAAGACTTATAGTCTGGTGCATATGAGAGTTTTTTGAGACCTTTTTAATTTTAATGTACAAAATTTAGACCACACAGAAATTAAAACCCTGAACTAAAGCCCTTTCTGCACGCATTTAATAAAAATATGGATTTCTCTCATTTTTCTATTATCGTTTAAGAAGTAATCTTAATTATTTATCTTTATTTGTGCATAAATGATGTATTTGAAAAATTGAAACATTTCTTTAACATATTTAAGCCACACAGAAAAAGTTTAAGACACTGTACTGAAGCTCTTTCTGCATGTACGTTGAAAGTATGTGCATTTCTCTCAATTTTCTGTTTTATAAGAAATAATTTTAAATATTCATCTTTATTTCTGTTGATGATCTTTCTAAAGAATGAAACACTTATCTTCATCTATTTGACTGGCACACTTTATTCTATGGATTTTATAAATTACTCATAACTCATTACCTGACGTATTTTTTAAATTCCGTTTTCACATTTAGAAAATTTACGACCGTTAAAATGTTTCTAGTTTCCCAAAAGTAATTTTTTAATGTTTCATTTTGAAGCTATAAAATGCAAAAAATTATCTTAGTTATTATTTCGCACTTAACAGCTTTAAAATGAAATATTAAAACATATAATTTTTGAAAAACGAGAAACATTTTAATGATTTTAAATTTTCTAAATGGAAAAATGAAGAAGAAGGAAAAAAAAAACATTAGGTAATGAGTAATTTATAAAAACAATTTCTCCATAGAATAACATGAGGTTAGACTGCCCACCAAATGAGGTAACCATATTTAATTGTAAGTAAGGTGAAAAAAAGAGTTTTGTACACATATTTTTCAAATAATATTTGAAATATTTTGTTAATCATCATCATTTTCAGTAAATGTCGGCTAACTTTCAACTATTTGCTCGTAAAAATTGTTGATACTCTTCAGGAATGTAAAAAAGTAACTTAGATATATAATATCTGCCTAAAATCTGTTCTACAGTGCTGCCATCGAGTAGACGTTGCAGTAAGCAGTAAGGGCTTCAATTCAGGAAGCCCTTTTTGCTCTCAACAAGAATAGTGGTCTCTCTGCTCCACCCTAAATACTTATTAAATTGATGTCTTTTCGAAAAACATTGATGGGTGTACCATCAAAAACACTGAAACCACTGCTGTCTCAATTTTGAAAAACAAATGAACTGAAGCCCTTTTTGCATTCACTTATTCATGTATTGGAAGGAGGAGAAAAGAGAATCTTGAACATGAATTTTTCCGGTTAGTTAAATGGCAAGAGTTTACTGTATTTATTTATTATCATTGCAACTTAAAAAATCCATATGTTTTGTTTTAAAATAATTTTTATGCTGCTTAATTTTAGCAGGAAAATACATCTTTATTTCTATACATTTGCCAAATTTTACCGTTTATCCGCGCCCTTCCCAAATATATCTCGATTTTCCTTGAACATTGAGGGGATGCTTGAATTTACAGTATGTTATTTCCATTCTGTAATCCTATGTATTTTAAAGAAAAGTTGCAATACTGAAAAATATTTGATAAGGAAATAATGATTCACCTGCAGTCTGCAATTACAAATTTAATTTTACATTTTTATAGTTTTCTCATTTTTTAAAGAAAAATAAATTCTGAAAAGGATTATTTATGACACATTTCTAGTATAAATGTTGAAGGTATTATTTAAAATAAATATCCTTCTTTTTCAATTTCACTTCGCCGAAACTTGCGTTAATACGGGATAAAGAGATAAAAGTTTATAATTTGTCGGCATTATTCAAAGATGGTAGATCATAAATTTTAAAAATAAAAAAATTCAAATTCTTCTATTGATCAGTGCTGCCATCTAGGAGGAAAACTTATTATTACGCCGCATTTTTACAATTTATAGACCTAGCTATGTGTTTTTAGGACTCGGAGACAACTGAAGATTTCACATTCCTTCCTGTTGGTCAAAATTCAAGGAGAAGAGAAGAAAAAAAAAAAAAAATTAAAATAATAGTATTCTAAGGAAATAAAAATATTATTTTAAATACGTAGTTTAAAAATTTTAAATAATTTAATTTGTTAAAGCACCTTTATGCATATATTTTCAAAAAAATCACTAAACTTTAGGAGATAGAACGATGTAAAATATTTCAGGGGAGAAAAGACCTTTCAAAACCAAAAGTTGTGCATTTTGGCATGCCTTTTCAAGTAATTGCAATTGTAAATAGAAACTTTTGTTCACTTTAAAATGAAAATTTTACAACTTGTACAACGCTATATTTAACTATGTTTGAAATTTTAAACCTGTTTTTGAAATTGAAGAAATATATTTTTCTAAATAACATAAATTATATATATATATAAATATTTCCTTCCTATTTCTCAGAAATTCGCGTAAGACAGCAGCTGAGGGCAACCTACTCATGCCTAGGACCCCACTTAGTCAATTAACCTTAACGATGAAAAAGTAAGGAGTAGGGGGGGGGGTGTTGTCCCCTCAACTTCCCCCTGCGTACACAACTGAATAAGTACTGGCATCATTTATCAAATGTAACAGAGAGAAATTAATCAGCAAAACTTAAAACTGATTCTTGCAACCAGCATGTGTAATTTCAGCATAAACAGGTTGTAGACAAAGAAATACGTATAAAATACGTAATTTTAAAAGCAGCTGATGAATATTACTTTAAATATTTTACAGTAGCTTTAGTTTTTAAGAGTACTTGTTAGAAAAAAAAAAAGAGTTATAATCTTTGCAGATAATTTGAAATAAAGAAAAATAATATATAATAAAAAATAAAATTAAATGAATATTTGATGTACAAATACCGTGACAAAAATAATATGAATTTCTTTGGGTTAAAAAAAAAAAAAAAAAAAATATATATATATATATATATATTCCTCTCAGGAAATCGAAATTCTATTGATTAGTGCTGACATCTAGAGGGAAAACACATACTATTACTTTAAATTGTGGAAAAGCAATACTATTCTAACTGACCTGATGAATATACATATTAAATGCTCAGGACAATGCTTTTATAAAAAAAAAAAACTAAACTTACTTGTTATTGCTATTTAATTGCCCATAAAGAAGGAACGCTTAATATATATATATATATATATATATATATATATATATATATTTACTTATTTATTTATTTTCTCGTTGTTTTTTAATTTTCAAAATGCGCGGGGGAGAAAAACAGGGGGGGGGGGTATTTCTTCCTTGCTGTGCATGCATCTGCATCTCAAAATGCACGGAATTCTGTATCGCAGCAATTACTACATAAAGAAAGGAAGGGAGCTGTCAGTGGTACATGAATCTCTGCACATGAATCGAAAAATACACGAAAATTGGTAAAGTAAAATAGAGACAGCACAACATAGGAAGTGGTTTACACCCTATGTTTGATTATACCCTATTTAGCCTCAAACGGTTACACACGTATGTCTTAATGAATAAATAGTTTTGGATATAAAAAAGTAAAGAAAGTTGATATATTTTAGTATTCTTAAGGGGGTCTGGGACACCAAATTTTTGTTTTTATTATTTATTGATGAATTGCTGTAATTATTTTTTCTGAAATTGGAGCTTTTTTGATAATGAAGTTGAGCAAGAAAGAATTTAAATAAAATTTTAAAAATTTAAAATTTTTGATAAATTTAAAATTTGTTATATCTCATGAACTAATGGTTCAATTTACAAACTTTTTTCACTCTTATATACAGAAAAGATTTATCTTCAATTTGTCTTCGGGATTTTTAATTAGGAGCAAAACTTTTTTTTGTAATCCAAAAGTTATGCATGAAATAAGTACTTTTTTCAAATTAAAATTAATATTTAAAAAAATTATTATTATAATCAGAAATACTGAAGACAAATTGAAGATAAATCCTTTCTGTATATAAAGGTGAAAAAAGTTTGTAAATTGAACCATTAGTTCATGAGATATAACAAATTTTAAATTTATCAAAATTTTTTAATTTTTAAAATTTATTTTAATTTTTAAAAATTTATTTAAATGTTTTTAAGATTCTTTCTTGCTCAACTTCATCGTCAGAAAAGCTTCAATTTCAGAAAAAATAATTAGAGCAATTCATCAATAAATAATAAAAACAAAAATTTGGTGTCCCGGACCCCCTTAATATTTTCTCGTTTATTGCATGTTATTATTATTATTTGATATGTATGGTTGGTTGTTTGGGTTTTACGTCGCACGAGTGCTGCGCAGATGGGCAATTGGCGACGGTCTGGGACTCACCCCTAGAGGTGGTCCGGAGACCTGCCATCGCAATTTTGATCCTCCACGGAATTTGATATGTATGATTATCTCATTTATAAAACACTTATTGTAAATATTTACATAATGTTCTGTTGTTCTTTGTAATTAAAATGCGGATTAGAACTTATTTAATTAACCCAGTTTTTAGTGCTGATATATACGAGAGTGATTCACTAGAGGTCTGCATGAGCCTGGACCTGAAACCTGAGTCCTGCCCGACTGCTTAAAATATATTGATGAACTATACTACTGGCCATTAAAGTTGCTACACCAGGATGGAATGCAAATAACAAAATGACACATTGGACACATAAGGACTGACTTATAGATGAGAGGGCCCAGGGTAAAATCATTAATTGGGATCCCCTTCTACAATACAAGTGTACAAAGTGAATTTTGGATACATACTTTTTGTTTCAAAAGGTTGATTTGGGGGTCCTCTTATGTATGGGGGCCTTGATGCTTGCCCCATTTGTCCCTTGGAAAATCAGGCCCTGTGGACACATACGTTGTAGTGGGAAGAACAACTGATTAAATTTTCAGGGAATTTTGAAGTATATATGTTGAGAAACCAGTACTTATAGCGGGGATGTTTAGCAGAAATAACAGTACTTATCCGCCTAGGCATTGAACCTAATAGCGTTTGGATGATATGTACGGGTACAGCACTCCATACAGCTTCAAAACGATACCACAGTTCATCGACCATACTTATTAGAGATTAGTGATGTGCCAATCGCTTGGCAACGATTGATCAGAGATTTTTAATTTGTGTGATATCAGAAGAATACACTGGCCAGAAAAACAGTCGAACACATTCTGTAGCAAGAAAGAGTCAAACAACACGGATAACATGCAGTATTGCATTGTCCTGCTTAAATGTTGCGCTACGGAGGTCTCGAATATAGGTCAGAGCCACGGACCTTAACTCATCAGAAATGTAATGACCGCTATTCAGAATGCTAGTAATGCGAATAAGAAGTGATAGAGACGTGTATGTAGTAGCACAACATGCCACCACTTCAGGTAAGTATGCGGCGACTATGACTTCGGCTATGATAGAAGCTGCATTACAGACAGGATAACATTCAATTTCAATGTGTGATCGACGACGAACCTGGACGTATGAATGGCAGGCATGACGTCGTCTTTTTAGACGAATCACAATTCTGTTTAATACATCAAAATGACCATATCCCTATTCGGCGACATCATGGAGAGTGCAGATTGCTAGCTGGCATTCTACATCGTCATCCTAGCCCATCACCTGAAGTGATGGTATGAAGTACTATTGCATGCACGTCTCGATCCCCTCTTGTTTGCATTTCTGGCACTCTGAATAACAACCATTACATTTCTGATAAGTTAAACCTTTTCGCGACGGGAGGCGCAAACGCGCGCTGAAATCCTATGAATCAAAATTTCAAATCCTATGGACATACAAAGCCCTTTTGTGCCATTACAGTTTTTAAAACATTCCAGGACCCTTTGGCACAAATGCGTGATGCCCTGGTGGTGAATGGGAAACGCTTTGGCACGCCAGCGTGCCAGCCAGGAAAGAGTGCGTTTCTTGCTGGCACATATGTCGGCGCGAAAAGGTGGCACTTCCCTGTATTCGAGGCCTCCGTAACGCAACATTTAACCTGGACAAAGTACGAACACATGTTGTAAATGTTGTCCGGAAACTTCTTTGATATAAAATGCGTTCGACTCTTGCTCTGACCTGCGCGTTCTCCTGATTTCGCAGCCACTGAAAACTTCTGGTCAGTTGTTGTCAAGTGACTGGCACGTTACCACTCTCCAGTAACAATGGTGGATGAACTGCGGCATCGCATTGAAGCTGCATGGAGTGCTGTACCAGTACATACATCACCTAATCACTCTTCGATTTCTTCTTCATTTACTTATTAAAGTGCATTCTAAAAGACGCTTTTTCCCTTTAAAACTCAAAATGATTGGAATGTTGTTTTTTTCTTTATCTATTAGAGATAAATGGGCGATATAAATTGCAAAATTGTTCAAAATATGGTAATGTATAAGACCACGTTCATAAAAATATTTTCACGTTAATTTTCAAAAAGTTACATTTTTAAAATTTTTATACAACCCCTCTAGACAAATTGGATCAATTTAAAAGTTTTTATTTTTAATGCAACAATATCATTACAAAAATCCGTATACCTCTATTATTAAAATTGAATAAGTTTTGAAATTTGAATGCTGAACATAGAGGGATCATATATAAAAATCGAAATGTATATCTGTAATATATTACAAATATGTTTTGAGATCCCTTGAATACGAAAGCCAATTTCTTAGCATTGATCTATGTGTATGTCCGTTATCAGCATAACTTGAATACAAATAATTGCAGGGAATTCAAATGTAGGAATTTGAAGATCATATGAGACTTTTACATCAAAAGTTTGATCAAGATTTCTAAATTTCAAGACTTGGTGCGGGTGAAATTTGTCTGAATAATTTGGTATAAGCTTTTGAATTTAATAACAGCCTTACATTCTTTATAAATGTGTTAATATATTCAAATGAGGGGATGAGGAAGATGATAGCCCTCTCAATACATAGAAATATATGAAAAAAAAAAATAATAATAATAATAACAACTTTTAATTCTATTTTCAATTGTTTTTAAAATATTTTCATGTAGAGTATTTGTTATCTTACCCCTTATTCTGTAATCTGTCTTTATAGGATTTAAATGCGATTTAAGAGAAAGACGTGTTAATGACACAACAAACTATTATTGTTATTTTTATTAACTGTAATTTAGCCGTTTCAAATATTTATATCAAAATATTTTTTAAAAGCTGCATGCTGATTAAATCTGCACAAAAATGTTGATTTAAAAGGTTTCAATATATATATTAGGAAAATTGCTGAACACATTTAAAGTCCTTTAAAATTTATTATTATTATTATTATTATTATTATTGTAACAGATTATAAAAGCAATTGTGAGTTCTTTTTAAGTTACATTTTACAAAATATCCCACGATTTGCATTATCAAGCCATTATTAAGATTTTATTTAAGTGCATTTGACATTTTTTTATTATCGTATCTTACATCTAACACTTTATATTAACAATTAGTATATGGTCACCGTAGAAACCACTTTTTGAGTGATACGTAAAAGTGGCATAAATCAACTTTTTCTCTGTATTATAACTCAACTGGTTTTCTAGATAGAGATATGCAGTTTTTTCTAACGGTCTTGTTTTGGACAGAAAATAAAAACTTTCTAAATAATCAAATTTGTTCAGAGGGGTCGCATAAAAATTAAAAATGTGTAACATTTAAAAAATGAAATAGAAGGAATTTTTATGAATGTGGTCTTA
The DNA here is from genome assembly GCA_963930645.1 of Salticus scenicus. Lineage (NCBI taxonomy): Eukaryota > Metazoa > Arthropoda > Arachnida > Araneae > Salticidae > Salticus > Salticus scenicus. Next base: position 162,013,242 of record OZ005651.1, read on the forward strand.
TTTCCTACAGTCGGTAACAAAAGTTTCCGAACATTAGCAAAAATTCCTATATAAAAAAGGTACACTTAATACAGTTTTGTTAAATAAATCCTTGACGAATCCTTATTTTAGACTGCGACTAAGAACAGGATTCGACAAGGATTTATTTAACAAAACTGTATTAAGTGTACTTTTTTTATACAGGAATTTTTGCTAATGTTCGGAGACTTCTGTTACCGACTGTACATTATTTATAACAATTTTGTCTTTTACATTGTCTACTTATCTCTAATAGGTAAAGAGTAAAACCGCGTGTTAATCATTTTGGAACACCCCTCATATATATGTATATATATACATGTGTGAGTCAAATATGAACCGGATGCTTTGTTTTTAAATTTATTGGTACAAGATACAAACACGAATGTTATATACGTTTTTTTTTTTTTTTTTTTAATATAACGATCTTCTGATTTTGTCATCCATATGACTTCTTTATAAAAAGAGAGAGGTCGCGTTTCCAGCCAATTGTACGAGAAAGCCTCAACAGCAACATCATCATCGAATAGCTCCCTTCGTGGAGGTGGAGGTGTAAAGAAGTTCTTTCGTTATAAATATTATTGTTCGAAATAATTCCAGGTTCAATAAGAAACACAAGCCGTGATGAAAGAAATAGTTCGCAATATTGTAATAAGTCATTTTATTTGAAGAGTCACGTTTAACAAGGGAAATATTTTCATGACTAAACATTAGTACTTTTCAAACATTAGTCTTACAGACATTCAGAGCGTTGCACGGGCAAATTGGGGTAAACAAATAAGTAAATAAATTGTGTAAGGAAACACATAGGAATGAGAGCGACGTAGTTGCCACCCAGCGTGAGTTTGCTATGACAGATTTTTCAGGCATCGCGATCCAGCTGGTCGCTGAAGGCAGCTAGTAGGTAATATATCTATTTTTCCTGCTTTAGAAAAGACAGATCTCGGAAAGAAGGATTGATTGAATCCTATCTGTAGTATGTATGTTCAAAATATGAAAAAAGTTTAAATTGATAGAATGTAGAGGTAAAAGATTGGTATATAATGTTTTTGAATGGCTTTGTATAAACCAAACTCTGAAAGAGCTGAACAAGGAATTTGAGAAAGAAGGATGATGTCTCAAGAACATCAGGTGCTCCCTGGCGAAAATCGAGGTACGAAAAATAAATTTAATTCTTTTGTATTTTTGATTCATATACAATGAAATTGCGGTTTCTAATGAATTTTTTTTTTCTTATTCTTTTAGGTTTTCTATGAATGGAGCTCATAAGATGCAAAGATTTCTGTGAAGTTGATTTTGATATAATTTGTGATTCCTGTACAATGATTCATTTTCAATGGGTGAAGCTCACAATATGTGTACACTGATTACTGTAATGTCGATTTTCATGAAATTTTTCTAATTTCTGTACATCGAAATTGCGGTACCAGTTATATATATATTCCTCTCTTGGATTTAAGTGAGAGAAATTCACAATATTTATACACGAATTGCTGTACTGACAGAGTCTGATTACTACAAAAGTTGACTTGACTTTGCCACGATTACCAAACTTTAAGGGGCCCTAAAAGGTTACTACTTAATGTAATATCAGCACGAGCAGTGAAAAATCTACTCCTGACATTGATTAAAAAGTTATTTTGAAGGTTATTTCGATAGCAATTGTACAAGCTGAACCGTCCATGTTATAAATTCGATGCCATCTGTTTATGCATAGGAAAGGGGGAAAATATGCCAAAAGACCTGTTGGGTGCATGTTAACTTTATTCAGTTTTTTTTATTGTTGTTTGTTTGTTCATGGAGAAGCACATATTGATGAAAAGTCGTAAAAGAATGTCGGACCTTGTGCCCCCCCCCCCCCCCCCCCCGAATGTCTTAATCAGGGCTTGATGTGTAATGATACATTTCATGTTTTTTTTTTTTTAAGTTTAAATAAAAAATAAAAAAATCTGTTTTCTGTTATCATTTTGTGCTTTACAATTGTTTGTTTCAATATGTATTATGCCTCCCCCCCCCCTCATAAATAACACGTCCTTACGTAGTGTCTCCTGTACGATTGCAGACAGAGATGAGAGACAACATGGGATAGTACCAAGTTGGCGATTTTTGAAAAATACGCCAAGTAGGAAATAAACCTTCACTTTCCCCAAACATAGTTTGGCAAGCGAATTTAAATCAATACACATATATACATACACATATATCCTTAAGTTTTAATCTTGTTAATATCAGGAAGACTTTTAACAAATGAAACTTTCTTTTTCTAGTTCATTTAAACTAAGAAATATAAATAAACATTCAAAAGTAAATGTTGCCGAGTTTAGAAAGGAATCAGAATGAGCTAAAGATATCACAATGATCGAATACAACATATTATAAATGGAAAATTTATTGGCATATTTTAATAAGGCTGATTACAAAACGTAAACGTCTCGATTTTTAAATGTGTCTCAGTGCGTTATTTCCATACTGTGGAAGAGATTTCTACTTCTGAAAACATTACCTGACGACTATCACCAGCTCAGCCATGTGGAAAAACCACTCGTCAAGACCGATATTTCGCATTATCTGTAGGATGTCAGGGGAGTTATTTTGTCAGACAATCTGGTCTGGCCCTGACGAATATTACGAGTCATTTTAGAGAGGCAAGTGTTTTACATGAGACTCAAAGATATTGATCTTTACGTCCCAAGACCAGTGCTTTGCAAACCACTAAACATTTATGTAGAAACGTGTGCATATAATTTACAATAGAATTTGGAGCTCCAGCATGAGATTGGGCAACGTCATGTTCAGCGATGTATCCAGATTTACGGCTGCATTCGCCAATAACTTCAATTCCCGGTTGAAAACGAAAACTTGAAAAGCGTATAAAGACAGGGCTCAACTTTTTAGCGAAGTCTGACGCATTGCATCTGCCATCTAGCGGCATTGTTATTTTAAGATTTTGTAGCTGAAAATAACCAATCAGAAATTATATGAAAACATTGACACTAGATGGCAGAAGAAGCGTGTCAAATTTTCTTTGAAAGCTAAACTCTACCTTTAGACGCTTTTCAAGTTTCTGCGTTGAACCGGGAGTTGAAGTTAATGGTGAATAAGGCCGTTAGACTGTAAAGTGATTCTCGTCGTACCGTGATTTGAAAGGAATGGGGAAGGCATTTTCATCCGAAAGCACAGGAAAAACATCGTTTTCTGACAGGCATCATGATAGACATCTGAAAGGCTTTCATATCTTTGAAAAAAGTCGATTACCGATTTACGATACAAAATCGAAGTCCTTGAGTCTACAGTTCTCCTATTTTGAAGTGCTGTCCATCCTGTTTTTATATTCATAAATGATAACGCGGCTCCTGACCGAGTGGTCTCGTTGAAAAGAAACTTATGAAATGCATTCAATGGCTTATCGACTCCCTGGATATGAATTCTATAGATCGTGCGTGGCGCATGATGGTAAATACTTTGCATTTGTTTGTCTGTTTATTGATAACATATACATCAGATTTGTATGCTTGACTCGTAGTCCGCTTGTAAATCTTCGTCAGATAATTACAGATAGCACATGACAGAATTACAATACGAAGAAATGAAAAAACATCCAGGGCCAGCGCGGGAATCGAACCCGCTCTCCTACGCTCGAAGGCGATTAGCAGTGTGGTGACATAACCACTCGGCCACGGAGGGCCCACTTTGCATTTGATCTTTATACACCGAACTCCTTTCCGTAATTGAAAACAGCTCTCCGTGATGCTTGGAAAACTTAGTATACAGGTCTTTGGCATTGTCGTGGAAAAAAAGGAAATCTTTGTGCTACATGCCTGAGGTCCCAAAGCACAAAATTAAACTAGTGGATCTACATATCAGAAGCCTCCACGTCTCATTTGCTGTATTCATTACTAGAGAGCGGATTATATATGCAATTGCATATTTGCTTATGCATTTGCCTATTTGAATAATTTTTTTGTATTTTTGCATATAAATGCATAAAAGCTCGTTTTTTTTTTTTTTTTTTTTTCACTTTTTTTTAATGTATATTTTGACGAATTTTAGTTGAAGAAAATAATTCTCTTTTCTCTTTCAAACTAGCATTTTCAGTTCCACAATTTTTCTTTTCTATACATGTTTCAACTCTGAGGTCAAAATGTAAGTCTGTTATTCTCAGTTATCAAACATGAAATTGACCCAGAGCCTTAATTATGCATGGATTTTTACGTTGGAAGAGGAATGAAATATATGCATTGTGCAGAAGTTTAAAAAAATATGTTTGGAATTCCTAGACCTAGTCAACGAAGAAATTTTAATAAAAACATGGATTTCCTCTTCTTATGACAAAGATTTAACTACAGGCGGACAAATTGTTTATAATGCTGCATGTGCAAAATAAAAAATATATATATATATTATGATAAAAGATATCAAATTGACCAGCATTTGAAAATTAATGTTCACTCTCCAAAGAAAAATCGGAAGAATAAAGAACAAACTTTACTAACCACACTATCGACTCCGTCGAAAATCAGAATAAATGATGTCTTTATTGATTTATGTGAAGCTGCAATCGAAAACAATATTCCTATCGGAAAATTAAATAATCAGAAATTTAGAGGTTTTCTAAAGAATTATTGTGTAAATTAAATAATTTCAGATGAATCTACTGTTAGAAAATCTTATCTTGTTGTAATTTACAGTAAAGGTTGCAACGAAATTCGCAAGGATTGTGGGCAGAGTCCCATATGAATTGGTGTCGATGAAACTACAGACAGATAGCGTCGTCTTAGGGTACATTTAATTTGCGAAAAATTAGACATTGTTGCAACGCGTCCACATTCTCTGATTTTTAACGTACTTGAAAAAGCTAATCATTCAACAATTTACAGATTCATAACTGATCCTTTAAGATTATTGTGGCCAAGTAGAAATATGTGCGAAAATGTGCTATTTTTCGTTAGTGAGGTAGTGAGTTCTTATATGGTAAAAGCTGCATCAGATCTTCAAATATTTTATCCGAATATGCTACACATTACTCGTTTAGCTCAGGGCTTACACAGAGAAGCAGAAAAAGTAGAGAAATCTATAATCCTGTAAATAAATAATATCTTGTGTTAAGAAAATTTTCTCAAAGCCCTGTGAGGATTAAACTTTACAAAGAGATTTTTCAACCACTGCCTAATCTGATAGGATAGAGTACTTGGATAAGTGATGTTGTATTTATTTTAAGTAAATTGGAGTGTAAGAGTTGATATTTTTCTATACCAACTATGTGAAAAATACCAGAGCCAAGAATCGAACCCGGGCCCTCCGCTTAACGCACGGATGCTCTACCACTGAGCTATCCTGGCTGATAACCAGCTCAGAATTTCTCACATAATATTCGTTGGCAAAGTCACCGAGTCTGTAAATGCAGATATAACAGGCGAAACAATATTAATCGTAGCACAACTCCATAGACCACGAAATTTCAATTTAGATTTTTTTTTTTTTGGGGGGGGGGGGAGGGCAACGAATATTATATGAGAAATGTCGAGCTGGTTATCAGCCAGGGTAGCTCAGTAGTAGAGCATCCGTGCGTTAAGCGGAGGGCCCGGGTTCGATTCCTGGCTCTGGTATTTTTCACATAGTTGGTATATAAAAATACGAACCCTTACATTCCGATTTACTTAAAATGAATATTTACGGTTGATGAATTCATGAATAAAAAAAAATTCTAAGCTGTTGTATTTAATTCACAGAATTTTTATTCCATAAAAAATGGTTTATTGATTTACGACAGTGCAAAATATCCTTCTATCTTAACCGCAAAAGAAACGTTCCATGTTCCCAACGTTCTCCCTTCAAAAAAGATCATAAAATATAGAAAAATCCACTGTTTTTTCATAAACTCAGCAATTAGTGCCTCGAGGCCTTTTTTTAAGTGAAGTAATATTTTTATGAATATTTTAAATGCATATTCCTTGTTTCTTAGTGCATAGTTTGGCATTTTTTAAGTGCATATAATCCACATTTTTAATTATTACGTATTATTATCAATTATTAAGATGTATATATATGTGTGTGTGTGTGTGTATGATTAACTCAGTTCATAATGAGATAAGTTTATAGATCATTTGGTGAACATTCGAGTCCACTCTGCGCCAAAAATTGATGAATCAATCCAAAAAATTCCTTAATTTGGGTCCTGTTAAAGATAACTTCTTCATACACTAGTAACTTCAATAGAATCCAATTCCTAATTTGGGTTCTATTGAAGATAACATATTCATATTGCATAACTTGTTAGAATTATTTTGCCTAAACGTATAAACTATTTATTAGTTCTATACGCCACCACTATTTACCACTATTTTCGATTACTTTTAAGCATCGAAATGAGGTAGGCTATTTTTATTATGCTGAATGCAGTGAAATGGTGAAAAAATGTCCTAAAAGGAAATTTCATCTGTAGATCGTAATATATCGAGTGTATCCCTGTACACGATCTACAAATATTATACAACCCAAATTAAAAAAAATAGAATACTTGTCACTTTTCAAAATTAAGTTTAATCTAGCAAAAAATAAGTACAAAATAGACATTTAAATGAACGTGTAACCTTTCTTAGGCTTTAAAGTATACATAGCATTTGATATACTTTTAATTCAAATTAATACTAAACTGAATTATCAAAAAGCTTACAGTGATGATGGTTTATATAGAGTCAAAATATTAGAATATTAAAACAAAAATAATAAATAAATTAAATAAAATAAATAAAATTTCAAAAAAAATTATATTAATACTTAGTTGCGTCACCTTTTGCTAGAATCACAGCTCTGATCCTTTCAGGCATGGATTCCACCAGCTGTTTACATTCATCGTTACTGATACTGTTCCATGCACTCTTTAATGCAGCAATGAGTTCAATTCTGCTGGTGGGAGCTAAGTCCTGAACCTCTTTCTTTAGATGATGCCACAAATTCTCGATCAGATTTAGATCCGGAGAGTTACTTGGCCAGTTTAATACCGAAATCCCTCTTTCTGTTAGCCATTTACGAGTCGATTTCGAAGTATGACACGAAGCGGAATCTTGTTGAAAAATTAACGCGTCTTTGCATAAATCCTCAGAGGAGGTTATCATGTAGTGCTCCAGTATATCTTGATACACTGCGGAATTTACACGTTGTTTTAAAATACATAATTGTCCTTTTCCAGAAGCACTCATGCATCCCCATACCATGACGGATGTCGCAAATTTGACGGAACGCCTTATACAATATTTTTCAAAAGTTTCACTTTTTAAACGCCAAACCCGAACACCTCCTTCGTCAACAGATATTTGAAATAACGATTCATCACTGAATAAAACATTTTCTCAGTCTTGTTGCCCCCAGAAGCGCTTCTCTTTGCACCAGAGGGTCGTGCACGTCTCTGTTTTATGTTCAGCTTTGGCTTTACTTTGGGGACCCGCGATTGAAACTCCAATTTATGTAATCGCCTAAGCGTGGTTGACTTTGACACGGCAACTCTAGATTCTTTCCAACAATTATTGTAATAAGAAACACTTTTAAAGCGATTGTTTTGGACGATTCGTTTTAATTTGCGTTCATCTCTGGCAATCTTTACAAGCTTTCTACCACATTTACTCCGTTTATTTTTTAGTTGGCCGGTTCTTCTATATTCCTTTAAAACCTTCGAAACTGTAGACTGTGAAACCTTCACTTGATCCGAGATAAACTGTTGCTTTTTTCCTGCTTTAAACAATGATACAATACACGTTTTCGCTGTTTCTGAAATATCACGTTGACGACCCATTTTAAGCGAAAGACTAACTTAAGATCTTCCGAACGCCAAGCTTTATACTTGTCGCAACCTATCGGTTTACAGATATGCAAATTTTCCCCTGCTTTTTAAATTTATCTAGTGAATGAATTGATTATTCTAGTTTTATGACCCATATAAAAAACCAACATAATTTTTAAATGTGTTAAAGACCCTTAAATTATTAAAATAATATCTGTATAGTTGTTGAAAATTGTTTTGCCAATTCCTGAGTAACATACGTCACTTTTTTAATTTACATACGTTCGTTTTACACGACGCATTGCCAAGTTTTGTTTAGAAAATACTGTTATTCTATTATTTTGAATTTGGGTTGTATAATCAGAAACTACACAGCTAATTTCATGTAACACACAAATATTTTTACCAAACAGTCAGTTTCTTACTGTCAATCAGATAATTATACAGAACATCGGAATTATTTAGTGTAGCCCTGTAGATTAATTATTAAGTGTATGCATACCAATTTATGCAATAACCATGCTTTTAAGCATTTTAATAATGTGAGTTAATTTCATTATTTTGAATGCAGTGTAACCATATTAATATAAACTTAAAATAAGTTATGCCCATAGACTGTAAGACTTTATTGTGTTTTTTAGTACACAAACAATACACTGGATATAACCAAATATATATATATATATATACAGCTAATTCCATGCGACTGTTGAACATTTGTACCAACTTTCAAGTCAATTGGGGAATTTTTTAATTTATCTTACCCACGCATGGTAGAGAAAGCATTGTTTTCGAAACTTGGTTTTTGATAAATTTACACGCTCTAACGTCACACGAATCCGAAAATCAAGTTTTTAGCGGCTGGTCTGTGTGTTTATCATTATTATACTAAATAAATAAATAAAAATAAAAAATAAATAAAATAAAATAAAAAATGCTAGCAGGATGTCCAAACTCGGTATTCTAAATCTTTATCATATGGAGGTGCTACTTGATTTTTTTTTTTTTTTTTTTTTTTTTTTTTGTTAAAATCGTCCAAATAGTTCCAGGAAAGGGACATCCAAGAGAATTCATATGCATGCAAAATTTCTGGGAAGTAGAATTCAGAACTCAACAAAAGGAAATAAATAAATATATATTTATAATCATAAAAGCATGTTTTGTATGTAGTACAGTGTGAAAACCATTCACCATTCATTTACAGGGTCACACAAAATAATTCGGATACATTAAGACTATACTTGGAAATGGCTTGATGTGTATTTCAAGTTGTGTTATGTGTTTTTCATAGTGTTAAATTTAAATATATGATGTGGTGTGTGTATATAATTTATAGATAATATACAAGGCTACCCAAAATTAAGCGAAATCATTCTTTTTCTTTTTTTTTCCTATTGAATGTAATTAATGTAGGTTCTTTACTAAATTTTCTTACGTTTAAGAAAGCTGTTTAGGAATAACAATTAATTTTTCATTCCAACACGTCTCAGAAAGTAAAGTTTCAAATACTACTTTTTACTATAATTACGTGTTTTGAGGTCCCCTGAATACGAAAATCAAGTTTTTAGCGGCTGATAAGTGTCTATGCCTTACTAGCATAAGTTAAATAACTGCAGAAAATTTAAATTTGATATTCTGAAGATGAAAAGAATTTAAAATGTTTTACAAAATTTGGTAAGTTTCAAGAAGTGGTTATTTGAAAGTTGTTTAAATAATTTGAAATAAACTTTTAAATGTAATAACAGCCTTTTTTTTTTTTTTTTTTTTTTAATTATTTATGTAAATACTGTATTTAAATAGGTGGTTGAAGAGTGTGATAACACTTTTACATATAAATATATGCGAAAAAATATTTTTTCTAAAACTATTTTGAAATATTTTTAAGGTATATTATTTTACAGTACTTCTTTATTACCCCTTAATCTGTAATCTTCCTTTACAGTATTCAATTGCAGGATAAGAAAAAGTTGTGTGAGTGCAACATCATATTATTTTTCTTCTATTATCATCCTATTACACCTGGATTTCAAATTTCCTACTATTCCGATGATTCCGATGTAGATTTCCTGAAATTTTCCCATAAACATGACTTTAAAGTTGACCTCAAATAGTCAGTTTGTTAGATTAATGATTTTATTTTATCCTAATACACATATATAGAGAGGATGGTTCTGAAAGGACTCTGTTGTAAAGAAATTTAATAAACAAGTCAATTAAAAGTGAAATTTTGCATTAAAAATAAATAAATAAATAAAATAATAATAATAATGATAATAATAATAATAATAATAATAATAATAGATACGGAACAGATGAAGCAGTTAAAATTTCCAGAATTCGCTTTCTAGGGAAAACTTAATAGGAAATACTTTTCAAGAAACGATAACAGTGTTCTCCTGTCAGAACCGGAAACAAAGTCCCGGATAACGATGGGGCCTCTGTCGTAATGGTGTTGTTGTTAAGGCCAGTCGACTGCGCTAGTTTTGCGCCTGATGGGGAGTACCCTCCGTGTGGGTCATTTTACGCAAGTTTCGGAGAAAACTATGGAAAACTCCGGACGGCTAGTTCAACGAGCACGACCTGGCTCCTCAAGTCTACCAGCTTTTAGATTAGAATCTTCCAGCCACTGGTGGGGCCCTCTTTCCTGATAATGTAGCGAAAACTCGATTCTGGTGATTGCCGTATTCCCAGGATCATCTAATTGTCTCCCTAAAACCCTCACCTCTTTATATATGGTAAAATTGTGAGCTGTCGACTCATGGTGAGTTATTTTATTCATATTCTTTTTGTAGGTCCACAAGAAATACTTTCTTTATATATGTATATATATATATATCCCTCATTCGTAAAAATCCGAATTTAAATACTGTTGCTGAGCCAGTTAAGAACGCTAATTAACACGAAATGCCCTTAAAATTGTTATGCATGCCATTATTATCAAGATATAATTTCAATAAAATATTACATAAAATCAGAATAGTGTTTCATTTATTCTTGATATATTTGTCAATTTATTTGCCTTGCATACTTTTAATTATTAGTATTATAATTTTATTATTATTATTATTATCATTTTATTAAGTTGGTTTTTCAACTGAAAAAAAAAAAAAAAAAAAAAAAAAAAAAAAAAAATGAAAAAAAAACAGTAATTCAAAACCAGAGAATAATTATATGCATATTATCTTTTAAATTCACAACACAAAATAAGAATCGTATTTGTTGGGAGACTCGAAACTCAATGGCCATATTTTTTTCCAACAGATTCCCTAACTTAACAAAATGGCATGCATGATAAATGATAGGCAGAGTGATACAGAAAAATGAAACAAGGGGTAAGTTAGATAGGTAGGTCTGGAATTTTAAATACATTCGCTTGCGAAATCGGTGATAAGATTGGCTACAAAAGAGCGTTGGTCTCGAAGAAATGTCATTTAAATGGTGGCTGATATTGTTTTTCGTAAATAGGTATCAAATCATGTTACAATCGATACGATGCTGCCATCGTGTGCAGAAGTAACATAACGTGAGCGAATGGCAAAACTGTAAGCTAATATCTGCAATATTTCTACTGAAAAGGATGAACATACATCAAAGATTAATTGTTTAAGTTATTCCACAGTTTGAACATTGTTACTGCAAACGCTGTCTTTTAAAGAGCGCCAATGAAAGAAGTTGCATAAATTGAGATTCGGGAAGTATGTAGGTCAATCCTTGCTGATACCTGTCACTTGGGGATAATTCAAAGGATAGATTCTGTCGCTGCAATTTTCCTCTGGGAATTCAAACACTGCGCATGAGCACAGTCTGGTCAGGCACCAATTTGTAACAATGTACTATCTAGTGAAAACTTCTTGAAATGAAACAACAAATTGTTGTAAAAATTTAATAGTACAGAATAAATACATACCAGTTTTTTTATTTTTTTTTTTTAAGGAAAAAAGCCGTATGGACTTTTTTGGGCAGTGCAGACCAAACGGTAATTTTTTCAGAATGCAGTGGTTTTGCACTCACACGAGTTTTTAGTGTCTCAAGTTCGTCAGCTTTGTTTATGGATAAAACATTTTATATGAAAATGAACCTCATCAATAAGTAATATGCAGCCTACATCAAATTCGTTTTTTTTTCAGTCATTTGGAGTATATCTCACTTGCAAAGACTTCTCTTTGTTTAAAAGAGCTATATTTATAATTGCCTAATGGTACTGAATTTTGAAAATCGGGTCTAAAAATCTATTCTGCCGAGGTGTTAGGTTTGAGCCCGAGTCAAGGTCGTCGACCTAGAATTACGGAGATTTCCATAGTTCCCCATCCCCAGTAACTCGAGTGAATACGATGCTGGGACTTCTTAGAATGACCCTCGACCCCCTTCCCTTGTAACGCCATTGTATCGTTATGTAAAACATGTTTCATCCCTAATTGTCAATATTTTTCTTTCTTTAATAATTAATTGTTGAACCATGGATGAATATTTTATGCTTCCTGAAATAATTAGCAAGCTGTGGCGTTACAGCTTCTGCTATCGCCCGGAGAGGCGTGCACTCACTTGTACAAAATTTGTTACAACTGAGAGGTTTGGATAAGGTAGGAAAGTTGGACAAAATGCATACACTAGAATAATTTTAAGCATTACATTAAGAAGATAAAATGAATTCTATATAATAGCAACAAATGGTGACTTTAAATATATAATATGTACACTATTTCTCTCTATATATTTTTTAAATAACTCTACTTAAAGCCTCCGCATTAAGATTCTCTATACCTGGTCTATGGACTACATCAAAATCATAAGCTTGCAAAGCAAGTACTCATCTTAACAATCTTGAATTTGAACTTGTGTTTTTGATCAACCACACTAAAGAGTTATGATCTGTCATAATTTTAAATTTGTTTTCATAAAGGTAGTAGTGTAACTTGTTTAGAGCAAAAATTATAGTAGCACATTCTTGTTCTGAGGTACTGTATTTCATTTCAGCCTTTGACATCAAGTATATTATGGGATGCTCTTCTCCATTAATAATTTGAGTTGATACAGCTCCCAATCCTACATTTGAAGCATCAGTTTGCACTATAAATTCTTCATTAAAATCAGGTTCATAAAATATTGGATATTTCGTGAGTTTCTCTTTAAGTTCTTTAAAGGTATGTTCACACGATTCGGTCCAATTTATTTTTCCTTTTTTTTCTGGCCCCTTTAACAAATCTGTTAAGGGAGCTGCAGTAGTGGAATAATTTGGAATATAATGTGAGTAATAGCCGGTTAATCCTAAAAATACACGTACTTGTGTTTTATCTTTCGGTTGCAGAAAATCTTCGATTGCTTGCACTTTTATTTTCGTTGGACTTCGACAACCATTCCCGACTATTTGTCCTAAATATTGAACATGATTTTGTGCAAACTTGCATTTGGCAGGTTTAATTATAAGTTTAGCATCTGAAATCCTCTTAAGAACTTCATTTATGTGTTTTAAATGGGTTTTCTAATTACTTGAAAAGATTGCTATATCATCTATATAAGGCACTGCAAATTCTTCACAACCCTTTAATAGTTTAGCCATTAGTTTGCAAAAGAAGTAAGGAGCGTTCTTTAAACCAAATGGCATTCCTAATGGTCTATATGTACCAAATGACGTAACGAAAGCTGCAATTCGCTGTGCTTTTTCCGTTAAAGGAATCTACCAGTATCCTTTTGCTAGATCTAGTTTTGGAACGTATACTCTATAACAAAAAAATCGACGCACCAAGAAGGAGTTGTCGAAATGAGACGAAAATTGGTAGATGCGATGTACATGCGAAGAAAAACAAATGATTACAGTTTCAAAAATTTGGATGATTTAATCAAGAGAAACAGTTTCACAAAAGTCAACAAGTCAATAACGCACTGGTCCACTTCTGACCCTTATATAAGCAGTTATTCGACTTGGTATTAATTGGTAGAGTTAGAAGATATGCTCCTGCGAAATATCATGCCAAATTCTGTCCAATTGGTGCGTTAGATTGGCAAAACCCCGAGGTGGTTGTAGGACCCTTTTCATGATGCTCCAAACGTCCTCAGTAGGAGAGATCTGGCGACTTCACTGGCCAAAATAATGTTAGGCAAGCAGGAAAACAAGCTTTAGAAACCATCTCTGTGCGCGGGCGGGCATTGTTATGCTGAAATATACTGCCATGATTGCGTGATATGAAGGGAAAGACAACGGGACATAGAATGTCGTCGACGTACCAATGTGCTGTAAAGATACCACAGATAACAACCAAAGGGGTCCTGCTATGAAATGAAATGACATTCCAGACAATCACTCCTGATTGTCGGGCCGTATAGCTGACGACAGTCGAGTTGGAATCCCCCCTTTTTTCGGGGCGTCTCCAGACGCGTCTTCGATGGTCATCGGTTTTCACATCGAAGTGGTACTCATCACTGAAGACAATTCTACTCCATTCAGTGACATTCCAGTTCGAACGATCCTGGTATCACTGCAAACGTGCTTGTCGGTATACAAAGTTTAATAGTAGTCCGCACAAGGGACTACGTGAGCTCATCCCCATTTCTCTGAACCACCTATAAATGGTCTTTGAAGTCACTGAACTACCAGTTGCACGTAGGACCGATGATAACGATGAACTGGGGCTTTGAGTACCGCTCTGACGATTGATCGGTTCTCACGTTTTGCCCTCTTTCTAGGTCGAACGCTTCCTCCCTGTGGCTGTGTTAGGCCATTGTTCACCCATTCCTGTCAATATCATCTAATAGTGGCATCGCTTCTATTCAATTGTCAAACATAAACCAACTTGCTTCTTTGAGCCCAACTACACACCTCTCTCAAATGCTGTCATCTGCACATATTGTTTGTGCACCTGTATGCGAGGCATAGTTACAGTCTATCTGAGTAGACGGAATGAAATTCTCGAACAATTTATGACCTGGAATCGAAATTTCTCATTTTTAATATTCTGCCAATTGTGTAGTTAAGATGCGCTGCAGCGTCACATGCTCATTCGATGGCAGCCAAACTTTAAAATTTTGCATTTACCATCGAAACCTGCATGCATGTCCGTTTGTGTCAAGTTTGCATTACTCCTTCTTGGTGCGTCGCTTTTTTTGTTATAGATTGTATTTGGCTGCACTCACCTTTTCAACACACTCTACAATATTTGGAATTGGAAAGAACTCCGTTCATACAATTTTGTTCAATCTACGATAAGCAATTCAAGGTCTAGGGTCTTTATTTGAAGCCTCAACTAATATCATCGGAGACGTAAAATCTGATTCTCCTATCTCTGTGATTCCCATATTAAGCATTTTTTCGATTTCAACCTTTAGAATATCATTTTGCATTCGAGAAGATTTGTAAGGTATTGAACGCACTGGTTTATTGGATATTAATTCAATATCATGAGTTATTAATTCTGTTTTCCTTGGCGTGTTCGAAAATACTTTTCTGTAGCGTTTTAACAACTCTCTCAATTCGTCAACTTGCATAGGGTCTAGTCTTGATTGTAAGTCACTTTCTTTTGTTATTTCCGAAAAATCAAAAATATTTGGGTTCTCTTCTATATATGGATAGTCAAAATCTTCACTATTGTTGACTTCATCTAACAAGAAATTTATTGTTTCTCGGCGTTTATAATATGGCTTTAACTTATTCGCATGGTAAATTTGTAATCGTCCTCTATTTCCTGGTAGTTTTACAATATAATTAGTGTCTGAGATTCACTTTTCAACTATTCCGGGTCCTGACCATTGCACTGCTAACTTATTTGGTTTTGCTGTTGCAAAAATTAGAACTAAGTCACCTTTATTGAACTCACGTTTTACCACATTTCTATTGTACCATTTTTTTTCTTTTCTCTTGGAGTTCACCGATTCTTTCAGCAGCTAGATTTTGATATCTCTTCAACCTATTGAGCAATTCGAAAACATATTCTACCACTGAATTACTTTCTTTATCTGGATCTAACCAATGTTCATACAACAAAGTCTTTGGAGTCCTTAAATTCTTCCCATGAACTAATTCAGCAGGTGTAAAATCCGTGCTTTCATGTGTCACACTGCGCAAAGCAAAAAGTGCAGCTGGTAGATGTTCCTCCCATTCAAATTTTACGTCAATGCACATTACCTTCAATAATCATTTTAGTGTTCGGTGAAATCTTTCTACAGGGTTTGACTGAGGATGAAAGACTGAACTGTGGGTGACTTTAATTCCCAACTGGTCAAAAAATTCCGAAGTCAAGTTGCTACTAAATGAAGTTTCTTGGTCACACTGAATTTCCTTAGAAAACCCCATCCTGCTAAAAATTCACAGTAAGGCATTCGTTATCGAAACTGAAGTAATATCTTTTACTGGAATCGCATCTGGGTATTTAGATGACATGCAGGTCGCAGTAACTAAATATTTGTTGCCATTAGGTGTCATAGGAAGCGGACCACAAGCATCGATGTTTATTTTCGAAAATATTTCTTTAATAATCGGAACAATCTTCAAAGGAACTTTCTTCTTGTCATTTGATTTTCCAACACGTTGACATGGATCACACGTTTTAACATACTCTTCGATTTCTTTGTAACAACCAGGCCAATAAAAAAATTTAAGCAATCGGTCTTTTGTCTTCGTTACCCCTAGATGAGCAGAAGTTCCTTCATGACATAAAGCCATAATCTTGTTTTTCAGATTTGCTGGAATCACTATCAGCTTCTTAATCTCTCTTAAATGATCTTTAGTTAATTTTAGCAGAATTCCTTTCTCTAAAACATATTCACTCTTGGGATCATCTTCCTTTATTTTGTCAAATAGCCTTGAAGTAATCTCACATTTTCTTTGTTCCTTCTCTAATTCACGCAAACTAATCTTCAGAAGTGATAATTCAGGTGCATTTTCTTCTAACTGAGGTAACTTGATTCCTAATATCTTCGTCATTTTCTCTAACGATTGCTGGATTATCCCTCCTGTCTTCCTCCGCATCAATCTTGCCAACTTCTCTATTTTGATTTTCCTCTGCTTCTCCAGCCTGATGCTGTCTAGCTTGAGAATGTGTAATAACATTGATTTCCTCTATAGATTGCCTTTTTTCCATGGTACATTCTTGAATCATAAGAGCAGTACGATTTCCTACTAAATAATCCCAGGATTCATATTTTTTATTAATTACACCAGCCTTTCGTATGGATTGCTCCAAACTCTCCTTCTAAAGTGACACGTACTAAAGGTAAACAACTACGGTAATCTTTACAAACAGTATTCACCCAAACAGTTTCACCAGTATAAGTGCCAGATAATACATATTTTTTTATGAATTAAATCAATTCCACTTCCAGAGTCACGCAAGACCGGCAATTCATACCCATTTACTCTATAACATAATATAAAAGGAGCTAAATAATCTCTATCAATATCTTGAACATTTATATTATTTACATTTTTCGGTTGTTTTTTTATTAACATCGGGCAGGAGGATTTTAGGTGAGAAGATGAATTGCAGTTATACCATTTAAGTAATCTTTTCCTTTCAAATTCTTTAGAATTGTCATTATTTTTCTCATTATTGCCATGTACGTCATGTGTGGTATGTGATTCATAATTATTTCTATCGGTTCGTGAGAATGATTTTGAGATCGGTTTTCTTGTTTTAAAATCATGTTTAATTTCATCTGAAGTTTCCATAGAATTTTCGTTATCCGCAATTTTCTTTTCGTAGAATCCATTTCTAATATTATGGTTCGATCGTATTTTGTTGTTTATTCTTACAATTTCATAATCATCAATCAATTCTGCAAAACGCATAGGATCTTTAAAATTTCCCCAGTCATCTATAAAATGATCTCTCACTTCATTATTAACACGATTCTTAAGTCGATCTGTGACTAGCAAATCTTTAACTTCAGAAAAAGTCGTAATATCGAGTCCATTTAACCAACCATCTAAATACGTTTGGAGTTCAAAAACTAAGTCTTTATATAAACAACTGGGCCTTCTCTGATGTCTCTTAAATTTTATTTTAAAAGCTTCAGGACTTAGTTTTTCAATGACAGTTGTTTGACATATGCATAATTTTCGACACTTTCCTCTGGTTCCCTTATAATAAATTGCACGATATCCATTGGTAAAAGCGACAATAAATTTAAACCCAATCTTCTTCTTCTAATAAAGTTTTCTTTGCCTGTCGTTCAAATAAAGTGAGATATAAACTAATATCCATTTCATTAGGATTGAATTTCTGCATAACATTTTTAAAATCGCACTTGTTTTGTAATAAATTGCTATTTGCATTTTCTGAAGCTATAGTATTTTCTTTTTCTAACCGCAATTTTTCAATTTCAATTCTTTCCCGTATTTCTAATTCTTTAAGCTCTTTTTCGCGATCCTTGGGGACTTTTTATAACTCTAACTCTCGCTGTATTTCTAATTCTTTGGCGACTTTTTCGCGCTGCATTTCCAATTCTTTGGCGACTTTTTCGCGCTGCAGCTGCAATCGTTCTTTTTTTCTTCAGTAATAGTTTCTAAGATTCCTTTAGCTACTTCTTCTGAATAATTTGGCGAGTTTGAAATTAATTTAATTAATTCACAAACTTTCATGGAAGGTTCGATATTTACATCTAGTTCAAATGCGAGACTTTGTAAGTCAATTTTTTTACTTCTTGCTAAAAATGCCATTTTTTTTCTATAACACTTAAAATAAGAAGTTTAGCATACAAGCAATAAAATAAACGTAAATGTTTTTTCTTCTACTAATATTCCTCTAACACAATTGCAACAATTGAGTTAAAACAAAGCCAATTTGGCGAAAAATAACATTTCAATGTATCAATTTTTTTTTCTAGTCTATATCTTTTTCTATATCTTCTAGTACTTAATTTTTATATATAATAAATACTATATATATATATATATATATATATATATTTAAAGAATCACAAGTCTCACATTTTTCTTGAAAAAAGAACAATTTTGACGTTGGTTCGTCTCATAAATGGCTGCCACCATTGTAACGTACGCCTTTGATACATAATAGGCTACTTTAAATTTCGATAATGTATTTCGTTTGAAATAACTGAGCTTTTTTATAAAATAAATATACAGCTTAATTTCACTTGTATTTACACTATTTACACACTGTATTTCACTTGTTTTTAAACAAACCATATAGTTAAATAATCACCAAAGGTTGGAGACCATTTCTCCCAACCATCACACAAGAGAGAAAAATATCCAACTTCCAATTCATAGAACAACCGAGAGTGTTTTTTTTTTAATTCTCGTGCTCTTTTCAAACAGTTCACGTTCTTTTTAATTTTCATTATTTTTCTTTCTTTAATAATTAATTGTTGAATTATGGATGAATATTTTATGCTTCTTGAAATAATTAGCAAGCTGTGACGTTATACCCTCTTCAAACGGAAAGCATTATACCAAGGTCTAGTTCTCTCGCTTAGACAATCGGCCTTAGCCTATGCACCGCCACCAGATCCATTGCTTGATAAAAATTGTTAAATAAATTTCCGAATTGTTTGCGGATCAGAACACTTTTTAACATTAAATTCTAGTTGAAGACTTCGCTTTGTCATTGTCGGTTTCCGATTTAGTCGGTGATATTCACGTACAATGAAATTATATTTATACATAGCTCTAATGAATGCATGATTTCATTGAATTTTCTATACTAAAATCGCCACAATGCAACTCTTTATCACGTCTGTGCAGTGGAACAGATAAAAAACTGGGTGTTCTGTAATTCTGAGCACTATTTAAAGATTACTCTGGATGCAGCGCCCTCGGTTAGCCTATTTTGTAATTAACTTTTTGAAACCGCTGTATTTAAAATTCGAGACCTGGGTATCCAACATATGACTTATTTTAATCGTTTTGTATATCACTGTTTCGCAGTTACATCATTTAAAAGTTTTGAAATGTTTTCTTTGGTTTCTCATTCTACAATAATTTTTTGTACCTAGGGCTAATTAGACTGGAACCTTCTGCATGAAGTGAATTATGAACCACTTCGAACATCCATGCCTGAACCGTGACCTGGTACTTGTTATCTTTCTAAAAGGGCCGTACATAATAAGAATTAAATTTAGCCGATAAAACTTAGCTTAGGATAAATTTTGAGTCACAAATCTTATCCTAATTGATATGCAAAAATACCGATAGTAAAGCTGAATTAATGTTAGAAAAATGGTATGGTAATCGAGAACCATAGAAATTTTATTTCAGAACCTTGTTTTCCTTCAGCTTATTTAAAAATATATTAACTTTAAGGGTAATCTTGAGAACTTTTTAATATTCGAATCGAGTGTGTAGTGTCTGGAGGTTAAGGCCAATTGTTTGTGCTAGGGACCTACGCCTACGTGGAGTGCCTTCCGTGGGGGTATTTCTAAGGGGTCCCAGCCCATAATTACGCGCGGTTCGGAGAAAAACCACGGTAAACGCTGAATGGCTGAGACAACGAGCATGATCTGATTTTTCCAGAACAGTTAAAAGAAAATATCCCTGATTTTTTTCAGCTCAGTTTCTTTTATTTTGACATGACATCTTATAAATGAACATTTTTTGTCTAATATTTTCTGGGTGTAAACGAAGTTTTGACTTTTTTTTTTTTTTTTTTCAAGATTCTGTCAGAATCCCCCGAGTTTTATATATTTAAATGAAATTTCCTGTTATGTCCCTGGTTTCTAGGTTGTTAGCCATCCTGTTAATGAATTTTAATATTCGAACATTAAAAAAAAAAAAAAAAAAAAAAAAATCACTCAAATTATCAACTAAATATGGGTACATTTTACTTAGACAATTATTCGATTTATGAGAGTAGCCGAAAAGTTTTTACCTCAAAGCTGGTAGACGAGAGATACTGAGTTCAAACCAAGATCATACTCGTCGACTTAACCGTTAGGAATTTTCCGTAGTTTTCTCCCAAACTAGTGTGAGTACGGACTAGGTCCCCTATGAACGACAGCCAACGGAGGGCATGCAACCCAAGTCTATCTACCTTAACCACTGATTTATTAGAAGAAAGTGTTTCCTTGCAAAATGTTTGTTCCAGCATCATGGTGCACCTGCAAATATATCTTATTACACGATATTTAATATTATAAAATGTACCTTCAACCATAACATAGTAACTTATGGTGATCTATTTGAACGTCCACTTTCATCATTCGTTTTTAACCCCCCTTCCCCACCCCCCTCTGGGGCTTCTAAAAAAAAGTATGAAAGAGATTACGCGAGTTGCACAAATTTTCTTTTACTGCCTACAAATTTCTAACATCAACTATGTTGCCGAATTTCAAGAAGAATTCATTTTGAAGATGTGCATTTCTGGATTTTGGGCGAAGCTAATTAATTTGTGCAAAACACTCATTTTGGTAAAAGAACAATCTTTTTGTTGCTTAACCTTAAAACTCAGTTTTTCCTGCATCTTCACTTCCTAATAGAAACATCTGAAAGAATTTTTTTTAACCTATCTTAAAATTTATGTAAAATTTTTACAACATATCCTGCAAAAATTAATGTATATATAAAAATGTAAAAATAAATAATTTTATTTAGAAATGATTGTCAAGCAATTTTTTTAAAAATGAAATAATTATTTTTAGTGGTATTTAAGGGGATGGTGGACGTCAAAAATCGCTCTTCGAAATTACTGTTAGTCTACTGTCTTATTTCGAAATTACTACTATTAGTTATACATTACATAGTTGCGAAAGTTAGCATACGTAAACATTGAAATATGTCATACTGCATATTGATACATTGAAATATCTCATATAAAATATGTCATATTTAATATTAAATATATATTAAAGCTTCACGAAAGCTATTGAAATTAAAAAACTAAATTCAAAATTTTAATGTTTTCGAAATTTTTTAAAATGCTCCATTTGACTTAGTTCCCCCCCCCCCCCCCGTTTTTACATTATTACAGTTTATCAGTATACTCTAAACGTATTTGTGCATTACTTTGTAGATTGATTGATAAATTAATCTTTTAAAACTATTTTTATGTTTAAATGCTGTAATT
Source organism: Salticus scenicus (assembly GCA_963930645.1). Classification (NCBI taxonomy): domain Eukaryota; kingdom Metazoa; phylum Arthropoda; class Arachnida; order Araneae; family Salticidae; genus Salticus; species Salticus scenicus. Next base: position 162,035,049 of record OZ005651.1, read on the forward strand.
TCACGCAAGTTTTTAACATTCAAAGATAAAAATATTTTTAAAAAATTAACTTATCAATCAATCCGCAACGTAATGCACATACATAATATAGTAACCACTGAAAGCTAATTTTCCTGGAGTAAAGAGATGTAAATAGAATTGTCATCTCAAACCCATAACTATAACTTTTTATCAAAATCGTTTGAACATGTGTCCTAGAAAACGAGGTTTCTGCTATATTATGTTCCAAGCAAAACACTGATTACCAACGACAGCTAATTTTCCTGAAGAAGAAGATAAGTTAGAACGGTTATTCATAGGAAAAAAAAAAGAAAGAAAAAAACCTCTAACTGTACTTAAAAAAAGAAAAAAAAAATCGTTCCAGCAATTTCAAAGAAAATAAAGTTTCTGCCGTATTTTTCCCGGGTGGAGTGTGAGTTAGCAGTAAACGCTGGCAAAGAGCGTGTTACTGGTGAACGCTAATTGTGCTGAAGAGAAGGCCACTTCAGTTTGAATTGTAAACTCAAAAAGCCACTAAATCTAAACTTTTATCAAAATCATTCAAGTAGTTTCTATGAAAACCAAGTCTCTGCCCCGTTTTGCTACGGACGGAGTAATGATTAATAGACAACGCTAATTTATGAGAAGATGAAGACAAGTCAAATGGGTTTCTCATCTCAAAAAAAGTTTCGATCAAAATCTTTCGATCCATTTTCGAGAAAACCAAGTTTCTGCTATAGTTCGCAAAGGGAAGTAACGAGGTTGACAGTGAAAGTAAAAATTTTTTTTAAACGTACATGAGTCAGATATTTTTGTCATCTGAAGAAAATCTTCATCCTAAGTTTTTATTAAAACCTTTAGATCAATTTCAGTGTAAACACAATTTCTAACATATGTTGCAATTGACAACGTAAGGTTTAATTTCGTGAAAACGAATATCAGTCAGGTGTATTTGTCATCTAAAAAATATTTAACCATAAGTTTTTATCAAAAACACGATAGTTATTTCGCAGAAAACAAAATTTCTGCCATATTTTGCAACGGGCAAAGTAAGGGTTAACAGTAAATGCTAAATTTCCTGAAAACAAAGATAAATAAAATCTTTTTGTAAAAAAATAGAACCGACTCCAAAAAGTAACTACTATTCAAACAACTCAAAAAAAAAAAAAAAAAAAAAAAGGTATGAAATGAAACTGTAAATTGCGCCTAAAAGTAGTATAAAATAATTTCCTTCGCCAAACAACCTATAACACTACAGTTAATCATAAGTTTTGAAGTCTGTGCAAAATTAAATAAAATAAAATTAGTTTTTAAAGGTTTGTTTTTAGATCGGTAGCAACAAATGCTGTTGTCTCGAATGATCCATTTTCATGTTTCCTTTATTATTTTATCGCTGTATACAATTGGTCCATTAGTAGCATCTACGTAGAACAGTGAACATTCTTCACAATGCGGTATTTATGTTTCTTTCAAGATAGAGTTTCCTTTGCAAATTTGGTATAATTTTGATAACATATCATCTTTGGTGGTTTTGAATTTGGCGATCAAAACGTAATGCAAAAGTATACACGCATACGCAAGATGTATATTTTCATAATATATATTGTACAAAGTATTGTTTCATATTTTTGATTACTCTCTTAATATACCTTATGAAAATAATCATGATATCCCAAAGAAATTAAATATGTTTGCCAGATAATTTTGCGATTTTTCTTTCACCAAGGACGTCAGATACCAGCATTTTCGCCAACTTTTGCTGCTTACGAAATCTTATTTGTTTTCTTGAGTCAAAGTAGTTTTCGGCTGCGTTTTGTAGGTGACAATGTGGGATGTGTATTTTGAATAGGATTTGATTTTTGTATTGAATAAAGGTATCAATTTTTATTTAATTTTACGCCGACTTTAAAAGTTTTGATTAATTGTAGTGTTATAGGTTGTTTGGCGAAGGAAATTATTTTATACTTTTAGGCGCAATTTACAGTTTCATTTCATACCAATTATTATTATTATTATTTTTTTTTTAGTTGTTTGAATAGTAGTTGCTCTTTGGAGTCGGTTCTATTTTTTTTACAAAAAGGTTTTCTTTTTCTATTTTCAGGGAAAACTTATTCATATAGCAGAACATCAGAAGACGTTCGACGGCAGTTTCACAAATCACAACTTCCAAGAAAAGTGACATAACTCAAAAAATGGTTTATGTCACTGAAAAATACAGGAAATGCACCCAATGTGAACAAAAAAGTTACATCTCCATCTAGAAAGTTATCCACTCGAGAGTCAGTTGTGCCAGTTTTATTCAAGTCAAATTATTTTGAAGTTGATTTTTCTCAAACTCTACATTTATGAGTTGTGTCACTTTTCTTGCCTTTATCGGATATGAGCAAAAGACTATCTATTGAATGAACATACGTTAAATTAAAAAGTCTTTAGAAATGTAAAGAACGGATACGTTGTATTCGTAACCAAAAATTCTGTTAAGCATATATATTGAACTTTACAGTGAATATGTGTCATCCGCTACGCTGGAAATTGCGCAGCGTAAAGTTCAAACAAAGAGCAAAATATGCATTGCAGCTGACGAACAGAAGTTTCAACATCGATACTTACATACTGCTTTTACCAGTGTAGCTGCATGCGTTCAGCAGTTAGAGTGAGAACTGACTTTTGTGAGTATCCTGTCATTTGTTTCTATCTTAATGAAATCATAATGAAACCTATTTCAGGCGAAAATCATTACGACAACAAAAAAGTATTAAAATTAAACCATCTCTTACGAAGTTATAAGATAACAAATTTCAACAACAACAACAATGAGAAACATGGTTTGTATTGAGAACCTTTTCTTTATGAAGTCGGTTTAAAACGTCTGTGCGTTAATCGATGTGACCGCTTACAATAACCATACTTTGAATTTTACATAGCATAAATGTCACCCGCTACGCTACAACATATGCAATGTCGTTCAAGTGTGCAGAAAATAGGAAACTGTGAACAAACAAATGCACGTTTAAGCGTTCGGTTTTTAGCATTAATGTCTATCTTTTCGTACTAAATCGATGATGCTCTGCAATTTTATAATTCACTTTTTTCCCCTGTCTTGAACGATTTCCGAGATAGGAACGCTAACTCCACTGTTTTCCACCAGGTGGCGCTGTAGGCGGTTGAATTGCGTAGCACATGTCCACTTTAATATACCTACATACCACTTTTATGACTATAGCTGCAGCTGTTCAGCAGTTAAAAGAGTCGGGACTGACTTTTTGGGCACCCTGTATTTTCTTTTGATCGTAAAGATATTACAGTGGGACTTATTTCAGACCAAGACCTTTACAATAAAACAAAAAGTATCAAAATCGGACCATCCGTTCAGAAGTTATGAGCTAACAAGCAAAAACAAAAACAAAAAATCATACGCTTTGAATTGAGAATCTCCTCCTTTTTTGAAGTCGGTTAATTAGAGCATCTTTTACAAAGTTATAAGCTTACAAACACCAACAACAACACATAGCTCGAATTAAGAACACCCTCCTTTCTGAAGTTGGTTGAAAACGACTTTGCGCTAATCTATGTAACCGCTTACAGTAACAGTACTTTGAACCACAGAGTATACGTGTCATTCGCTACGCTACAAAGTGTGCAGCGTAGTTCAAGTGTGCACAGTGTAGGAAATTGCGAACAAACAACTGCACGTTTAAGCGTTCTATTTTTAGCAATAATGTCTAAAAACTGTCGTAAATCGATGATGCTCTACAACTTCGTAATTAACTTTTCTCCCACCTTGAACCGTTTTTGAGATGGGAACGCTAATTCCGCTGTTTTTCACCAGATGGTGCTTTATTTTCGTTAGATTGTAAAGATATTACAATGTGACCTACTTCAGACCAAGATCTTTACAACAAAATAAAAAGTATCAAGTAATCGTATTTTGAACTATATAGCGTATGTCTCACCAGCTACGCTACAACGTGTGCATAGTGTAAGAAATTGCGAACAAACAAATACACGTTTTTATCATTGTATTTTTAGCATCAATGTCTAAACTATCTTTTCGTACTAAATTGATCATGCTCTGCAATTTTATAATTCACTTTTTCCCCCTGCCTTGAACCGTTTCCAAGATAGGAACGCTAGCATGAATGGCTAAACTATCTTTTTGTACTAAATCGGTGATATTCCTCAACTTTGTAATTCACTTTTTTCTCTAGAACCGTTTTCGAGATAGGAACACTAGTTCCGCTATTTTCCATCAGGTGGTGCTACAAGTGGTTTAACCTTGTACTGTATGGCCACTTTGCTATACTTACATACCATTTTTATCACTATAGCTGCAGCCGTTTAGTAGTTAAAGGAGTTGGGACTGATTTTTTTGGGCACCCTGTATTTTCTTTAGGTCGTAAAGATATTGCAATGGGACCTATTTCAGACGAAGACCTTTTCAAGAAAACAAAATGTATCAAAATCGGAGCATCAATTCAGAAGTTATGAGCTAACAAATAAACAAACAAACAAACAACAACAACAAAAAAAAAAACATACGGTTTGAAATGAGAACCTTCCTCCTTTTTTGAAGTCGGTTAATTAAATAAGTTTTTCCTCTTATAAACCCCTCAAATATAAGTTTTTATCAAAATCGTTGCACCCATTTCCGTGTGCATAAAATTTCTGCCGGATTTTGCAATCGGCGGAGTAAGGATTAACAGTGAACGCTAATTTTACTAAAGACGGGAATAAGTCGGATGGGTTTGTCTTCTCAAAAAACTTTAACCCTAAGTTTTATTAAAATCGTATTCCGAGTAAACCCAGTTTCTGTTTTATTCCACAACCAACGCATAAAACGAATAACAGCGAACATAAATTTGCCTGAAAATAATAAATTTTGCGCCAAAATGAGCAAGACCAAATTATCATTAAAATCGTTATATCTATACTCGAGTAAGCCGAATTTCTACTATATTTTGCACCCGGTGGATAAAGGGTTAACAGCGAATGCTAATTTTCCTAAAGATAAGTCCAATCAAATTTTCAACCCAAAACCCACTTAATCCCAAACCCTCATCGAAATCGTTACGTTCATTTCCGAGTAAACCAAATTTCTGCCACATTTTGCGAACGTCGGGTAAAGGGTTAACAGCGAACGCAGGGCTGCCACAGACAACTTCTTTTTTTATTATTATTTTCGTATCACTATTTCCATAACATAAAATTTGCATTAAATTTAGCAAGCAAAGAGCAGATTTACCTGCAAAAATAAATTATAAATTTTATTTTTCTGAAATAGTGGTACGAAAAGAATATAAAAAAAAGTCGTCTGTGGCAGCCCTGCGAACGCATTTTTTTCTGAAGATAAGTCCAATCGATTTTTTTACCCCCAAATAAACTTAACCACAAATATTCATTAATCGCTGTATCTATTTCTGAGTAAATGAGATTTCTGCAATATGTTGCAAACAACGGATGAAGAGTTAATAGCGAACGCGATCTTTACCTTACCCCAAATTTTCCCCCAAACCATTATATGTATTTCTCAGTACACTCAATTTCTGCCATATGATGCAAAAGGCGGATGAATGTTTAACAGCGAATGCAAATTTTTCTCAAGATGAGGATAAGTCTAATTTATTTTTCACCCCGAAAAACGCTTAACTCCAAACTTTCATCGAAATCGTTATATCTTTTTCTGAGTGAATTAAATTTTTTCTATATGTTATATGGCGGATGAATGATTAACAGCGAACGCAAATTTTCCTAATTTATCCTTAAGATGAGGGTTCAATCGATTTTTCATCCTAAAAATACCTTAACCCAAATTTTCATCAAAATCGTTATATATATATATATCTGAATAAACTCTATTTCTACATATGCTGCAAGCGGCAGATGAACAGTAAACAGCGAACGCAAATTTTCCTGAAGCTGAGGATGAATCCAATTTATTTTTCCCTTCCCTAAAAAAAAAAAAAAAAAAACATTAAGCCCAAACTTTCATCAAAATCGTTACAGTATCTGTTTTTGTGTAAACCCAATTTTTGTCATATGTTGCAAACGGCGGATGAAGAGTTAACAGATATGCGAACTTTCCTGAAGATTATAAGTCCAATCAATTTTTCACCCCGAAAATTCCTTAAACCCAAACTTTCATCCAAATCGTTGTATCTATTTCTGAGTAAATCCAGTTTCTTCCATAAGTTGCAAACGGTGGATGAGGGACTAAATGCGAAAGCGAATTTCCTTGAAGATGAGGGTAAGTCCGATCAATCCCCCCCCCCCTCAAAAAAAAAAAAAAAAAAACCTTAACCTCAAACTTTTATCAAAATTGTTAGAGCAGTTTCTGAGAAACCAAGACAGAGTTTCAAGACAAATATATATGTACTAGCAGGCTACGTCCGCTTTGCTGGTCACTATTTTTAAATGAATCCCTAAAGTTAATGAATTCTGAAAATTGCATTAATTTTTATCAAGTGAAAAAAAAAAAGAGAAAAAAAATTCTGATCGGTAAAAATGCCGCACCGGGTCCCCACTGACTTCGGCAGCGCAGGCCATTGTGCGCTGCGCGCACGCATTTATGTTCGGCACTCTTAATGAATCACTATACTGTCGTAAGAGAAACACATAAATATAAAATGCAAACAAATTTTTCTCTCATCGGTGGAATAATCGGTCCGGGCCCCCACTGCCTGTGGAAGCGTATACACGCGCGCACAGCACGCGTGTTCCTTCGCCCACTTTTCCCGCCCCTCCTAATTATTTTACATTTTCAAAAATATCCGCAATCATTTTCCCGGGCTTTTAAATCAAATAATACAAATTTCCGACGTTCTATCTGAATTTCTTTAATTATGCCTCTGCGCCCGCCCCTCGTAATAATTCTACACTTTCGAAAATATCCGCAATTGTTTATCGGGCCCTGAAACCTAATAATACTAATTTTCAACGCTCTAACTCTTATTTCTGTATTTTTGCCCCTTCGCCCCCCCCCCTCCCGTCTATCCTAATAATTTTTCCCTTTTGAAAATATCTGCATTCGGTTTGTAGGCCCCGAATACGTGCCAATTTTGAACGGTCTAACTCTATTTCTATTGTTTTGCCCCTTCGTCCCCTCCCCTCTTCCTGGCTCTCCTAAAAATTTTACAAATTTGAAAATATCCGCAATTGATTTGTAGGTATCAAAAACCTCTATGCACCAATTTTGAGCGATCTAACTCTATTTTTATTTTTTTGCCCCTCCGTTCCCCACCCCTAATATTTTTACTTTCGAAAATATCCTCATTCGACTTGCAGGCCTCTAAAACCTATCTGTACCAATTTTGAACAGTCCAACAGTATTTCTATTTTTTTTTTTTTTTTTTGCGCCATAACCCCCCCCCCCCCCTTCTGGGAGGAATTTCTAAAATTCTAGAAATTGGTTTTTAGATATTTGTGTGAGCTATATTTTAGAGCAAAAATCTCACATATATTTTTTGTTGTTGTTGTTGTTTGCGATATAAAGGATTATTTGAAATCACGTTTTGCCTCCTCCCCTCTTTATGGGCTGAATTTCTAAAATTCCAGCAATAAGTTTTTAGGTATTTGTATTAGCTATATTTTAGAGCAAAAATGTCACGTATATCTGTTTTTTGTTTGAGATATATAGGATTATGTGAAATCATGTTTCCCCCTCCCCCTCCCCTTGGGAACCGAATTTCTAAAATTCCAGAAATTGGTTTTTATATATTTGTGTTAGCTATATTTTAAAACAAAAATTTTACAGATATCTGTTTTTTTTTTTTTGAGATATGAAGGATTTTGTGATATCACGTTTTGCCCTCCTTACCCCCTTGGGGGAGGGCGAATTTTGTAAAATCGCTTCTTAATGGATGTCTACGTAATATAAAAAATATTGTCACAAAATTTCATGCTTCTAGGTCCAGGGATTTGGGTTGGGCGATGATGAATCACTCACTCACTCAGGAGAATAGATTATATATACATACATATATATATATATATAGATAACAAGTCACGTGCTTAACTCATTTAATATAAGCGAAGGTGTGATAAACCAGGCTTGTCCAACCCGAAATACTTGGCGGGCGGCATTGGGAACCTATTTTAGCCAGGCGGGCCGCACTGTATGTATGTATATGTTTATATATATTTGTGAGTGTATTAATCATATGTAAAGTATATACATATGATTAATTGTGTATTAAAGTATATTTTCGGGAGAAAAGAGGGTGAGAATTTAGAGCAAAATACATTAATATTAAATTATTTTCATTTATAAATTAACAGTAGAACCATCAAAAATTTGTAAATATTCATTAATAGCTACAATAAAAAGATTGAATAATGGATTTTATTATTATTATTATTATTATTTATTTAAACAAAAATGTGTTGTTTATTTAGTAAATGTGGAATTGCATTTTCACTTCGAAAATGCAAAATGGGATTTTTAATGGTTAACCAAAGTTCTCAGACTTTAAATATCGTTAATTTCCTCGCGGGTACTATACTACACAACGGGCTGGCCATCCCTGTGATGTAAAATAATGTAAAATCGAGGAGGAAATTTAATGAACTTCTACACTAACATGAGTTACACTTTTGCTCATGACTTTTGAATCAAAGTACGTAGAATCATAAATGAGGTAATAAAAATGATCAGAATTGTTCATATTTCAAAACACACACATACAAACACGCATTTGAAAGTCGGTATTTTAAACGTTAAAACTTCCTAGATTCCTTAAAGCGTACAATGGAATATTTCGTAATTTTTCATTTTTAATATCCCAGTTCTTAAAAGAATTGTTAAATTATTTCACTGAAATTCATATTAAAATACCATAATTTTCAACGTAAAAGCCGCGGGAAAGATACAATCGGTAGCAAAACTATTGAAGCACTAGCAATAATTCCTATTTAAAATATATACACCTAATACTGTTTTGTTAAGAAAATATTTGTTGAGTCATCATCTTAGTTTTATGCTGTTTATGAAAAAGTAAGTTCATGATAAAAAATAGCGATCAACCTAAAATAAAAGTATGAAAAATTTGGATGTGTGCTTCAATAATTTTGCAGCAGACTGTAAATTAATTTGACACCAGAAATTTTATTAGCATTTGCAATTACGTTTGTAGAGTGTACTACCGTGTACATAAATATTTTATTTTATCAGTTAAAACTCCTGGTGTACGACAGGCGTGTTTTAGCTGTGACTTATAATCTGGAAATTACGGTACGCTTAAATATTTTTATCTGATTCCAGACAAATTATGTCAAAATTTTCTTCAGTAATTGGATGACACTTAAAAGTTTAGCTTGACACATGAGCTATGATTGCTACCATGTTGTTTAATATAGATGTAGATAATATTATGCGGTTGCCAATAGAGCAATTTGGGAATGCGGCTTAGTTATGAATGAGTGGTAAGTAAGCAGTTTAATGCAAAAATGTCATGACTTTACTGTTAATCTTCCGTAATATGGTCCACCACCAATTTATTTAAACTATTTCTTCAAAATATGTTCACCAATGAGCTGTTATTTTTCTAACAAGCAAAAATTTGAAGGAAAATATGACTATGATACGATATCCTTTCCTTCGACTGCGTGTCTAAAAAATAGTAAAAGGTAAAAGTAAATTATGTTTTTAACTATTTAAACGGTAAATGTACAATGAATGAAATAAAATGTCTCAGGTCTTAAATGTCATTTGATATTGAAAAAACCAGAAACTTACCCCTTAAGGTTGGGCATTTGCCTGGTTTTAGTTTTACAGTTTCATCCTCTTCCCCATTCAGTTATAAAATACTTTAATTCTGATTAATATAATGTCAAAGAACATTTCATACATGACTAATAGATATTTGTTTGATTTTAATTTAATGATAAAAAAAAGATGTCATATAGCCCTTATCATTATTAAAAAAAAAAAAAAAAAAAAATTGTCGGTGTAGTCGTTGGTATCATATAATCTTTACGTCTCAATATAGTAGCAATTACTGGGAGCTAAAAAAATTTATTTGTAACTTGAATTAATATAATTTTTACATGCAAAGCTTTTTCTCTATATATTAAAAAAAAGTTACTGTCACTGGCGTCAAATTTTTTTGTCTGCGACAGCATCTTCTAACGGAGGGCAGGGTCCTTCGCGTCATGAGAGGTATCAATGTGTTCCGAATACTCCAAGGCAGACATTTCAGCCGCTTAGAAATTTCTATCATTTTAATTAAAGAAGTTATTAACTTTAAACGAAAAGTTTATGAAGGTACTTTGCCATTTTGAAAAAAGTTTCTCCCAGTGACGTTGTTCTTGTGTCATGAAGTCATTTTACACGAGAAAATTAAAATATGATTCATGGTTGTACGTAGTTAGGCAGGTTGGTTGGATTTAACGTCGCACCAATACTGCGCTATGGGTAATTGGCGACGGTTTGGGACCTACCCCTAGAGATGTTCCGGAGACATGCCATCACAATTTTGAACCTTCACGGAGGGAATCCCCCTCCGCTTTGGTGATCCCCAGAGGTATAGTGTGGATGGAAACATGGAAGACTTTGCGACCACGACAGATTTTATGTGCACCAGCCACCATTAGTGTACACGACGGTCTTTCGCCGAATCAAGTATCTAATCGGCAATCTTCCAATTACGTGCTCAGCGCTTTACCTACTAGGGTACCGCGGCCCGAAACCATGGATGTAAAAAGACTCTACTTTTAGAAAATTAATTTTCTTACACGAGAAAATTAAAATATGATCCATGGTTGTAGGTAGGTAGATAAATAAGTAGGTTGTGTTTGACGTCACCCCATTACTACGCTATGGATAATTGGCGACGGTCTGGGACGCACCCCCTACGGATGTTCCGGAGACATATGCCACCACAGTTTTGGTCCTACACGAAAGGGATGGCTCTCCAGCTTCGGTGGCCCCCAGAGGTATAATTTTGATGGGAACACGGAGGATATTGCGGCCACGACATATTTTACGTGCACCAGCCACCATTAGTGTACACGACGGTCTTTGGTCGGCGCGAGAACCGAACCAACAATCTTCCAATTACGAGCTCGGCGCTCTAACGATGGGGGTACGGTGCTCCGGATTTATGGTTGTAAAAAAGAAATAAAAAGGGTCATATACTAAAGCTGTAATGCAAAATGGTCTAGATATTATGAACTTCTTTCTATTAATATATATATATATATATATATATAAATATTATATATATCAATTTGACATTAAATATGAGGATTTCCATAATAATTTTCTGCTTTTGTCTTGTAATATGCACTATTAATATTCCTTTTCAGTGAAAGAAAGCAGCGAATAGACGGGCAGAGTTCTGCATGTGTTAATAAATAAAGTGAGTCGGGGAGGAGGCGAAGCCTCCTTCGTGGGTTGGTGAGATCAGCGAACAGGGGGCTAGTACTCTAAATCTATAGTATCTTATTAAGGGAATGATCATAAAATTGAAACTTAGGCACCAAACGGAGTGGTGATGATGTAGGGGTTATGGGCGATTTCGGAGGAAACTACAGAAAACTCCGAACGACTAGTCGACGAACGCGACTTTGAACCGAACCCTGCACTTCCCGTCTATCACTTTCAAGAGAACCTTTCGGCCACTGGTGCGGCTTAGGCACCAGACAGATCATTTGAAGATACTAGAATCTTCAGACAGATCTTCCAATTACGTGCTCAGCGCTTTACCTACTAGGGTACCGCGGCCCGAAACCATGGATGTAAAAAGACTCTACTTTTAGAAAATTAATTTTCTTACACGAGAAAATTAAAATATGATCCATGGTTGTAGGTAGGTAGATAAATAAGTAGGTTGTGTTTGACGTCACCCCATTACTACGCTATGGATAATTGGCGACGGTCTGGGACGCACCCCCTACGGATGTTCCGGAGACATATGCCACCACAGTTTTGGTCCTACACGAAAGGGATGGCTCTCCAGCTTCGGTGGCCCCCAGAGGTATAATTTTGATGGGAACACGGAGGATATTGCGGCCACGACATATTTTACGTGCACCAGCCACCATTAGTGTACACGACGGTCTTTGGTCGGCGCGAGAACCGAACCAACAATCTTCCAATTACGAGCTCGGCGCTCTAACGATGGGGGTACGGTGCTCCGGATTTATGGTTGTAAAAAAGAAATAAAAAGGGTCATATACTAAAGCTGTAATGCAAAATGGTCTAGATATTATGAACTTCTTTCTATTAATATATATATATATATATATATATAAATATTATATATATCAATTTGACATTAAATATGAGGATTTCCATAATAATTTTCTGCTTTTGTCTTGTAATATGCACTATTAATATTCCTTTTCAGTGAAAGAAAGCAGCGAATAGACGGGCAGAGTTCTGCATGTGTTAATAAATAAAGTGAGTCGGGGAGGAGGCGAAGCCTCCTTCGTGGGTTGGTGAGATCAGCGAACAGGGGGCTAGTACTCTAAATCTATAGTATCTTATTAAGGGAATGATCATAAAATTGAAACTTAGGCACCAAACGGAGTGGTGATGATGTAGGGGTTATGGGCGATTTCGGAGGAAACTACAGAAAACTCCGAACGACTAGTCGACGAACGCGACTTTGAACCGAACCCTGCACTTCCCGTCTATCACTTTCAAGAGAACCTTTCGGCCACTGGTGCGGCTTAGGCACCAGACAGATCATTTGAAGATACTAGAATCTTCAGACAGATCTTCCAATTACGTGCTCAGCGCTTTACCTACTAGGGTACCGCGGCCCGAAACCATGGATGTAAAAAGACTCTACTTTTAGAAAATTAATTTTCTTACACGAGAAAATTAAAATATGATCCATGGTTGTAGGTAGGTAGATAAATAAGTAGGTTGTGTTTGACGTCACCCCATTACTACGCTATGGATAATTGGCGACGGTCTGGGACGCACCCCCTACGGATGTTCCGGAGACATATGCCACCACAGTTTTGGTCCTACACGAAAGGGATGGCTCTCCAGCTTCGGTGGCCCCCAGAGGTATAATTTTGATGGGAACACGGAGGATATTGCGGCCACGACATATTTTACGTGCACCAGCCACCATTAGTGTACACGACGGTCTTTGGTCGGCGCGAGAACCGAACCAACAATCTTCCAATTACGAGCTCGGCGCTCTAACGATGGGGGTACGGTGCTCCGGATTTATGGTTGTAAAAAAGAAATAAAAAGGGTCATATACTAAAGCTGTAATGCAAAATGGTCTAGATATTATGAACTTCTTTCTATTAATATATATATATATATATATATATATAAATATTATATATATCAATTTGACATTAAATATGAGGATTTCCATAATAATTTTCTGCTTTTGTCTTGTAATATGCACTATTAATATTCCTTTTCAGTGAAAGAAAGCAGCGAATAGACGGGCAGAGTTCTGCATGTGTTAATAAATAAAGTGAGTCGGGGAGGAGGCGAAGCCTCCTTCGTGGGTTGGTGAGATCAGCGAACAGGGGGCTAGTACTCTAAATCTATAGTATCTTATTAAGGGAATGATCATAAAATTGAAACTTAGGCACCAAACGGAGTGGTGATGATGTAGGGGTTATGGGCGATTTCGGAGGAAACTACAGAAAACTCCGAACGACTAGTCGACGAACGCGACTTTGAACCGAACCCTGCACTTCCCGTCTATCACTTTCAAGAGAACCTTTCGGCCACTGGTGCGGCTTAGGCACCAGACAGATCATTTGAAGTTGCATATGTGTGATGTTTTGTAATATGTAGAATAAACAGCTTTTGAACAGTTAAAATAAGTGGTTTAAATTGAATTAAAGCTATGTATATATCTTTGGCATTTTGCTTTTAATTTGCTTTTAAAACTGAAAGAAAGAAACACTCAACCGAAGGGGAATTGAATTTTATTTAGATATGACAGCCAAAACAGGAACACTCTTGACAAAAATACACCTCAATCGCATTTCAGTTGCATTGACAACAGCTATTTCCTTTGAGATAATAGACTAGGCTCGGAAACGGTGAAAAATGAAGAGAATATTATCGAATATTTTAAATTCTGCATTTTTGATTTCATATCATTTCTGTTTCTGTACAATTTGAGCAAACTTTTTTTTTTTTTAATGGTGAAACAGAAATTTCAGCAAGAATGAATTTTAAAATAATAAATAAATAAATAAGAAGAAAAGAAACACAGAGCAACAAACTCATCTGACGCTATATGAAGATAAATTTGACTTATTGATAATTTTTAATACTGATTACTGGAATAGAAAAATAGTGCAATTTGCGTTTCTAATCAGGAATAATTCTCTTCATTTTTCAGCTGCAGTCAAAGCAAATTCAACTATAAATAACTTTTAACATAGCAACAAAAACTGTGTAAAGTGAGAAATATTAACTTAAAAAGTCACAGAAGTATTTATTGAGGAAAAACTAATTAGATTAAACTTTGGATAAAAATATTTCATAGAAGGGGTAAAAAGGACTTTTTTTTCTCTTTTACCAAGTCAGAAAATATGCAGTTTGGTACACCTTAAGATGTAGTCTTGGACATTTTACCTTCACTGACATTGTATAGAAAGGAAGATGAATTCTATAACAACAATATTCAATAATACAGTCTTGCTTGGAAGAGCGAATAATTTATTTCACAAAATGTTAATAACATATATACAAAAACGTTAAAACCACTTAATAGTTATTGCAAACTGGTTTAATAATAAATGAATATTTCATGAAAGCACTATATAGTTTACCACATAATTTCATAACATTGCTTATTTCTCTAGAATTAACTGAAATTATGTTCTTAACAATAATATTCTTTCTCTTCTGAAAAAATATTAAAAGAAAGAGACATCAATTGCATAACTTAAAGAAAATAAATTTATAACCATAGGCTATAATTAATATAGACAAGAAAGTGAGGAAATTGCACTCTTTTATGAATTTCAATAAAAACTTTTATATAAAAACAAAATGTACTTTACATAAAATAAAATTATATTGCATTGAAAATAAAATATATACATATAAGTGCTAAATGCCTTTACATTGGGAATTTTTTTTTCTTTTTTTTTCATAATTTTGTTTTATAGAAAACGCCATTATTTAATATTAACTAGTGGAAATTGAAAGATAAAATCCTTTAAAAACATATTAACAAAACAACATAAAAATCTACACCTTATAAACCAATTTTTTTTTTTTTTTTTTTTAATTTATTGCACAAGTAAATGAGGCTTTCAGGACTGTATATACCTTTTTAAGAGAGTATAAAAGTGTGAAGGAAGACATATCTCCTAACTAATGAACTTTAACAATAAAAAATATGATTAAAAGCAATTTTTAAAACTTAACAATACAGTAAATATATTTTACACAATGAGCAAGATCCATGAATCAATACATTTAAAGAAACTTTTAACTCAAACAATGTATCGTGAAAGAAATAAAAATATTTTCAAATACTTTTACAATTCAAACTTTTATGTTTCACTGTGAATTTTTACATGTTACCACTGTAGCAATTTTTTATATTAAAATTTGTATATGATATATTTACAACAGAAAAAGAAATATTTTAAAATATTCCAAACAAGATAAACAAAAGTCATATGAAGGCGTTTCTAAAATTTTGTAGAAATTAAGATTCATATTCCAATTCAATATTATACTTACGTAAGCTGTATCTAAAAAAAAAAAACACACACCGATATATAGCCTTGAACATTTATTGATATACAATAAACTCAACACTATCACACTACTCACTTCTAATCGCCTAAGGTATGTTGTTGTGCGAGCAGTGCTAGTGTTATCAATATTGCATTCAGAGTGATTAGATTCGTATAACATACAATATATTGTAAAAAGTATTTAAATTTTAAAAATGTATTGCATGCAGATATCAAATTAAAAGTGCTTGTAGCCCGATTGATGGAAAACATAAGTTTTTAAATCAGCTAATGGAATTCCAGTTAGCTGATGTTCAAGGCTATAAGCACTATAATTTTATTTTTCCTCTGATCTCGCACAGATTTATGGGATTATAGCAAGGATAAATAAGCAAAAATTAAGCCCATCTGACAACCTACAACAATTAGCATGTTGTGAAAAATAAAGACACATTTATGTTTTCACTTTTAAGCACATAACGTGCTTTAGTGACAAAACTCGAATTATGGTTGTGCAATTTGTTTGAAAGGTTTGATTTTATTTCACTCTTCAGTAGAAGACTAGCTAGCAGCGCACAGAGCTTTTGAGAATGTTGAACAAGAAGTTGTATGCGATTGAGACTTTGGTAGCTATCTGTGCATAACATTTAAGGGTGTAAACACTATCACATTTTATCACATCACACAACTCTTAATTTAGAAAACTAAGATGGAACATCACTTTTTTTCAAGTACAATTTTGGCATCATATCACTAAATGCACTGATTGTTATTATTATTTTTTTTTTGCGTAATTCAGGTGAACTCTTTATTGTTCCCATTTCATTCCACTTGTGTGAATTACAAGTCCATCATGTTCATCATGACCCTTTGAAAACAACGTCACACGAGTAAGAAAAGGTTCACGGGCATGATAGGAAACGACCACAATCACAGATATCTGAATCAATCATATTATGATGATAAAACAGATCTCTGTAGAACACCAATATTTGATTTTCCCCTATATATAATTATATATTTATATCATCTTTTTCTTTACAAAGATGAAAAAAGAGAACAGAAAACTTTGAAATTTTTTTTTTCTGCTGCCCTTAGAATTGGCATCAGTACTGTACCAGGGAGTATGTTTATCATGTCATGAGCAGGAGATTATATCAAGTGATTTACAAATATTTAAGCTCATTCTGCACTTCTTTCTGTACACATTCCCTAAATCACGTCTTTCAAGTCTTATGCCACTAACCAGAAGCTTTGGTTTTGAAAACCACTGAATGAGAGTAGTTTATTAAGAAAATGTGTCAATCCCCTGCTGAGCACCACATCAGGAGTGAAAAATTGTGAAAGATCCATCAGTAGTTTAACGTCTGTCTGTTAGATGAATCATATCAGACGAGAACTGCACTGGTCACAGCAGACTAGGCAAAGGCGGATGTCTAGGACTTCCATGAAGCAACATGCACACATTGATTTCACAGTACATCGCAGGAGCACTGACCAAGTCAGTATGAAATTGCTTAGATGTATATTTATGAACTTAAGAACAAAGAATCACAGACATTATTTCGCCGATATTTAAAAATTTTACCTTTTCAAGAGAGTTTGGCTAAGTCCGTGAATGGAAGGACTTCAACAACAGATTATTGCACACAAAAGTCAATTTTATACTGCACCAATGGAATGGATAGCTTTCTCTCTGAAAATGTTCTATTCAACAACGTTTTTAATTTAAAATGTTCTGTTGAGTGGTGTCATGTAACTAGATGCTACTGTTTGAAGTAGAAATAACGAGGGGTCATTCTGTTTCATATGATTAACGAAATATGAAATAATGATCTAAATTACAAAACCAATAAAAAACTGCAGTTTCAAACTTTGAAATTGTAAAGAAAGGAATGAAAGGAACCCAAAATGATGTATTTAAAGAAAAATTATAATGTGACTTATAAAGATTTATCTACACGAGAGCCGTTAGAAGTTTAGTTAGAGCATTTTAATACTGAAGGCCTCAGTCTATTTTATAAGCATTATTAGGAGAGGAGGGTTCTTGTTTGATCCCTTTCTGTGAAAAGGCGAGTAGGGCATTAAGACTATTTGAAGTTCCTTTTCCCATAGGTTCTGGAGAAGAAGTGATATCAACAACAGGAGAATTACTGCCTCCACTTCCGTGTTGTGGATGGAGATGCTGATGATGGTGATGGCCTAGGCCATTTGTTCCGTTTGTCATGGGCATTGCAAATCCATCCACCGAATGAGATGAGGCACTGATAGGGATGTTAGAAGAGTTACTATTGGTGTGGGATTCTGAGGAGCAAGCGGGGCCATTCATGGTTGTTGATGATAGTGAACGTCCATTTTGAGCAGAAGGAGAAGTTGCAGGTGCATTTCCTCCATTGTTAGAAGTAGTACTATTTGTATTTGTAGCAGAAGGGGAAGGAGTAGATGCTGGAGGTGGATGGCTCATAGGAGTTGGAGCTCTTGATCCACCGCCAGTGGCAGAAGCTGTTGTAATAGAATAATCTCTGTCGAGCCTAGGTGGCCTACCCCTCGGACGACTACCAGTCTCAGGTTTGGAACTACTAGAAAGGTTAGGAGTAGGGCCATTTGTTGTTGTACTACTATTGTTTCGAGGTGGGCTGACATTTGGAGGAGCCAAGGCAGAAATTTCGCTTTCTTCTTTTATTTGATTCGCTAACTCTTTCACAACACGAAGACCTTCATCCATTAATGTTTCTTGAACCAGCTGTTTAGTAAGCTGTGCACTAGTTTTCTTCACCATTTTCATAGTTCCGAACACATCTGTTGTATGTACAGATTGATTGGAGTCTTGTGATGGGGAATCATGAGCATCATGACTTAAAGTTGGAGATGAAGCATTGCTGTAAGCAGAAAACTGAGAATCTGAAACAAGAGAAAATTTATTAGAAACCTGAAACACAAATAAACCACTTACCAATAAATCAGAAAAAAGTATCAAAACACTGATGCTGAATGATGAAGAATTTTCTAAATCTTTACAATGGTATTCAGAGAGAAACAAAATTATTTTCAGAATTAAAATTTATATATACACACACTAATATTAATAGGATATATACTATATGTATATTTATAAAAAAAAAAAAAAAAAGAATTGCTGAAAATTTACGGTAAATATAAACGAATACTTAAAATTATTTAGTTAGAAAATTAATGCGAGAATAAGAATCATATTACAAACTGAAATTTAAAAAATAATAATTATATACTTACTTGACTGGATATATATAAGTTAATGTACAAAAGTAGTTTCATGCATATAGAATCAATTCAAATTTTACAAATTAAATTAAAAAAGACTGGAAATTTTAAAAATAAAAGAAAAACATGAAAAATGTAAATGTATACGCATACATATATATGGGATTTTGTGATAAACCACAAACTATTAGAAATATTGGAAAAGAAAAATAAATGTTCACACATACTTATTTTTCCCTTCATTAAAAAACTAAATAAAACAAAATAAAAATAAAATAAAATAAAATAGATAGATAAATAAATATTTGAGGGGAAAAAAATTGAAACGTTTGTAAAAATTTTAATTTGTTTTCTAGCTTTAAGTGGTGAGGAAAATCTATCAACTAGATAACAAATAAAATTGGAACACAGGTATCCTTCTGCTCTATTATCGAAAACTGTAACGATTGTGTGAATTTTTCCCCATTTAATTATTATTTTTCTTTTTTTAAAAGCTTTAAAAACAAAGTGGACATTTTTTTTTCGATATTAAATAATAATAATAATAACAATAATAGGTAACTCATTGTATATGAGTGAAAAATAATTGCAGATGACTATCAAGCAAAAGTCTTTTAAAATACTGAACATTTTCAGTATGTTTTCTTTTAAATAAATTAAGAATGGTACTACTTTTTGTACCTGATACCTAGCAGTGAATGGTATAAAATATTTTTAAATAGAAAAAACACTACCATAACTAAAATTCATAACAGTAAAAGCGAAAGAGTTTTTAGAAACCTGAATATATATTATTTTCATTTATTCAATTATTATTATATTTATTTAAATTTCTAATCTTAAATCTAATTTATTGTATTAAATATATGCATATTATTGATTTGCAGAATTCTTAACAAAATTAAAATTGTTACTATATTTTTGCAAATAATAATAATAATAATAATAATAATAAATTATCTTACCGGTATCATCATTATCAATTTTATCAGGATCAGAACATGATGATAACCTTCCACAACCTTTCCCTCCAAGGTAATACCTATAGATACAAAAAGGTTTTGGTATGAAATTACTAAGCAACTACAGTGACATTATAGCTATAATCATTGTTTGCGAAACTTGGATATAGGGAAAAAATAAATTTACATTAAAACATCTTTTTCTTCTATAAAATGTTACCAGGAAAATTTTACTAACACAAATACATAAAAACAATAATAATTTCGTTGTGATTTCTAAGTTTTCGATATGATAATTTCCCGTTTTCGTGGAAAGTGGTCGGAAGATTCCCGTCGTTAGCCTAGAATTCAAATAACGGCTCTGTTTCCCCAGAAAATCCTTACAGCCAATTAAAAAGGAGCTTCATCTAATTGTAGCGATAGGTGTTTTCTCCCTGTGCTTTTGCAATCTAACTTAATCCCGAGGTAGGTCAAGGTACATAAGATACAATAAAATAACGCAAAATTATAGAATAATGAATTACTTTTGTTCATATCCTGAATGCTTAAGTCCTTGATTAAAAAAAAAAAAAAAAAAAAAAAAACGGATTATAAGGTAAATGTAACGAAACACGTTTCAATGGATTTCGACAATATGGCCCATATGATGTGGTAGGGCCCGGGTTTAAATCCTGGACAAGGAATGGATGTTTTGCCCTATGTTAGGGGTATCGATAGTTGCTCATTGAATGCCCCTTCACAAATGGCCGGCAATGCGGCGATCTATCCCTCAGCCAACGCTTAGGTAGCAAGTGACGCGCATTTACGAAAAAAAAAAGAAGAAAAAAAAGATTTTGATCACAAAAATTAAAAATTTTTATTAAAAAAAATTCATGCAAATAAACGATATACACTCAGTTTTATACATTTTAATTTTAAGAAGACGTCAGTCAATTAAAAAAGAAAAAAAAAAGAAAAGAAAATTAATATCACTATTTTTTCTAAGAACGTAGAGATATTTATCAATAAATCAAACTAAATATGCCAAAAATAATTTAAATTTATTTTAAAACCTTCCCGCTACATCCATAAAAATTTAAACCAATTTATCTTAAAGAAAATCAGTATGGAAATCTAAAAATTCTTTCATAGGCACACTTTTAATAATTATAGAGTACATTTTAAAGCTGTTTCAGATCCAAAGTCTAAATTTTGATATAACCACAAAATCACTTTCATCTTTTCATAATTAGCATATATTTTATACAGATATATAATTTTCATATATTTTATACAGATTCCAAATAATTGATCAATAATTTTCCCCTTCTAATAGTAAAATGCATTCCCGAAAATAGCACCAAGGCAAAACACGCTTTTTTGGAAAAGTGACTGAAAGGTGGTCACCACATAGGTATTTGAATATATAAAAAACTTTGTATGTAAATACCATAAATTGCAAAGATATTCGCAATATTTTTTCCTGATTGAAAAAACAGCATGACCCTTCGTCAGGCTAACAAAGTAGGTACGAGTGCAACAAAGAAAGCGGGGACGTACACTGAGGGAAAAAAATGTAAGTAAATGTATATATACCGCCTTCCTCTAAAATGAATGAGTAGTCATTTTCTGTATCCCTAAACTAGAAATATAGATTTCCGAGCTATGCGTATAAGGTAAACAAATAAACTGAATAGACGAAACAATTGAGAATTTCTAGTCTATACTTTTCTAGATGATAAAGCAATATTAAGAATACTATAAATATTACGAATCTTTTGCATTACGATAAATTCTCGCCTGATTTCCTAGAATTGGCTCGTAAACTAAAATTATAGTTACTAAAACACGCCTCTTGTGCTTGCATTTATTTGCAAAGATATTAAAATAAGGTTAAGATTTACAAAAAAAAAAAGGAAAACGCTCTAGAATTCTAATTTATTTTCTAGATGTCAGTCACAGATCTTTTTTTTTTTTTTTTCAGTGTACTAAACCAAGTTCAGACTCGGATAACATATATATATATATATATATATATATATATATATATATATATATATATTGAACACCCTTTCAAACATTGCATTATATGAAACCAAGTATCACATGAAGAATTATAAAAAACGAATGAATATATATATATCGAATCTCATTCATATCTGATGCTTTGAAAAATTTTCGAACTCCAGTTTTGGACGGATTTACACATTTTGAGATGTTTTGAACACGATTTGACAGTTTTTGTAAAATATCCGTTTGTCACAAATTTTATGGACGCTGCATCTCATGAACCAATGAACGGAATTCAACCAAACTTGGTATTTAGTTGGACTCCACCTAAACTGGTGCTGATTACATTTGGGGATCAATCTCTCAACAGGTGATGCTTTGTTCCCATTTTTTCTAAATTTTTAACATGGCAGTATAGGTGTGTTTGTGTTTTGGGAGTAAGTTTGATTGACTGCTCTAGGGTCCCAGGCCTGAGGGGGCTCCCTCCGTGGGGGTCTTTCTCAGGTGTCCTAGCCCGTGCATATAGTAGTAGTAAACTAGGGAAAAAATTTATGTATGCAGAAGCATCGCTTCTCCCTCCCCCCCCCCCAGGGAACCTCCTACCCCTGCTTTCCCGCTAGGGGGAAGGACCCCCCCCCCCGGGAGGATATAAATTTACAATATAGGTATCTTTCGAAAAAATTTTTCAATACCTTTAAAACGAATAGTTAAACCATAGATCTGTGATGATTCAAAACAAAGTTATAGATTTTTTTTTTTTTTTCATTTTTAATGGGGGAAAAAAAATCGCACAAAATTGACTTTTATTCGGCATTGAGTGTTATACATTTTTTAGATAAAATTTGCCTGCATTCATCATGGAAAATAATTTTAATAAATAATTTCTACTGCATGAATTTGCGTAAGATAATATAGAAGAAAGTCTTATGGAAGCCACAACATACTAGTTTTAATTGCAATTTTTGTCACACCAGTATTTCTATTGGTTTTCAGTTTTATTTATTTACTCTCGTCATTGAACTCGATTTCGTGCGTTGCCGTTTTGTTTGGCTGCATTCATGCCTACTTTGTTTGCCTGACAAAGCATCGTAGTATTATTTCAATCTAAAACAATTGTTGCGATTTTTTGCAATTTATGGTGTTTACATACAAAGTTTTTATTTAGTACTTTTCAATACCAATTCTCCGGTGAATATTTTGCCACATAAATATTGGCTTTAATTTCTTTTTATTTTAAACTAGAAAACAGATATTAGACTAGTGTTTTCGGAACCAAATAAGGACATTTGGAATTTTTAGATATTTTCAGATAAAAATAGTTTTGTTATTGTATAAGAAAATTTTGTGTTGTTAAACGGAGAAAATAAGAGATTAGAGGACACAAATGCAACTTTGATTTAAAATAAATAAATAAATATCTAAAAGTTTATTGTTTTTATATAGTTTTAATTTAATGTGTTAACCAAACTGGAGACTTAAGGCAATAAAACTTCATAAATATGACAGTTACGAAAGCAAATGTTAAAATGAAGAGTAGTTATAAGACTTTCTATAAAAATATTTATAATTTCCATAATAATTAAGGAGAATGGTTCTTTATTTTTAAGTTGCTATGAGCCTCTTGTACGTATCTTTCCAGGATTTAAGACTTGGGATATTATTCCTTAGATTATGGAGTCTAGAAAATAAACATAAACATATGCGTGAATATACACCAGTTGAGGGAAATTTTTCCGTTTTAAAAGGTGAAATCTGAAAATTCAAGCACTGATTCTTCCACGGAAATTTTCCAGAAATTCCTTTTTTTTTTAAAAAAAAGAAAAGTAATTTTACGGTAGTTCCTTGGGATTTTTGCTGTCAGGAAAATACTATTATTTTAAGTTTTTTTTTTTTTTTTTTTAAATTTGCATTATTTAAATTTAAGATAGATTTCAATATTTTTGTTTTCACTTCTGGCGATTCAATACGGGGGTAGAGCAGCAAAATCCTATCCCCCCCCCCCTTCTTTTCCTTAGTGCTAAGGTAAAAATGACTCTAAAATCACTTTATTATTAGTATTTAACAAAAATTTTAATGAATTAAATATGAGAATTCGACTGTAAAGCAAAGCACACAGGGCAGAAAAGCCCCCAAAAGGTAGTTTGATGCTAATTTGATTCAGATGTGTTAATTAATAATTTTTTCTTTTAATTCCGAAATTAGAAACTTAAGTTTCTAAGTGAGATACCGAAAAGTGAAACAAGTGAATAAATGAACACTTTTGTCTTTTATTTTCCTTGGTGCCCTATTTTCTTTTCTCATGTTAAACTGATAAACATGAAGAAGGGAAAAACTTCGTACTGGAAAGCTAAATAAATGAACAACTTACGATGAATGCTGAATTTATAAAAATTGAATAATAATAAAAAGAATAATTAAAACCTAATTTTAGTGATTATATCAACATTATAGTTTATTTTCCAAATTATCTTGATGTAATTTTTGGTAAAATTACTTATACAATTTCAAAAGTAAGCAAATACTAAATTAGATATGCTAGGGTTGTATGAAGTTCATTACAAAAAAAACTAAAGCAAGTATGCGACTATTTATTATTATTTAAACTGATAAATTCTCAAAAAGTGCCATATGAGGAATTTCTTATCTAACTACAATGTATCTGGAAAAATGTACTTCACAAACTAATTAATAGAAGTTTAATATTTCATATTAAAATGTTGATGAAATATTTAACGTTGAAGTTTATTAATCATTGTTTTCCATTTCTCTAAAATGAATGCACATACCTTTGAAAAAATGCACTATAATTTGTAATTTCCTAGAAGCGAGTTAAGTTCTTTTTATGGGAAATCTAAAATCATTGAATGAGCTTCTTCACTTTATTTTTTACTTTCTTTATTAATACTTTCTTTTTATGAATGAAGATTCATAAAAAGAAAGTATTGGATTCGTAAAAATTTTCTACTTCCAATTTCCGATGTATCTGCATGTTTTGAGAGGTCCAAAACAAGATTTTATATCTGAGAAAAATTTGTGACAGCTCTAAATCAAAAACTAATGCATAGAATTTTATAAAGATTAAAATTTAGTTGCATCGACATAAATTGGTGTCTACCAACTTTTAGTATATATCGCTCAACAGGTGGCGTTGGCATCACTTTTTTTTTTAATATGGCACTAAAGGACAAATTTCGTATAAATGTACACAACGAGGATTAATTTTGACCAATCATGTACAGCTAAAATATAAAATAAAATAGGAATAGGAATAGTTAACTAGGATACACATTTAGAAGTAATGTTTTTTATTCTTTACAATGTTTTTACATATCTTAGAAATTGTAGGGGGTAAATTTCTCGCTGATTTAACTGATAGTTTTTCTATATACTTGAAACACCCCAAAGAACTTTTGATGTTTTAATTTATTTTCATGTTGTGAAATGACGACTATATGGAAGTTTCGTTTAAGTGTCTAGTAACCAATGAAATAAAAGCATTAAATTTAAGAACAATTTGTGTTAGTTATTTTTTAAGCATTCATTTACTTTTCATAAAAATGTATGCTGCCCTTATTTATTTATTTTTCTTTTAAAAATATATTTAACTATCTTGCCAACACTGCAGTCAGAATTTAAGCCACTTAGTTGTGATTCATGCAGCGACAAATAAGTAGGTTATATATATATAAAAAAAAAAAAAATATGCGAACATGTAACAAATGAAATATTATCAGAAGTTATGGGTCCTTAAACAGTGCCCTATAGGGTTTGGGGTACCGCTCTAATTTTGCACATTAAGGCTCATTGGACCGAAACTTACGGCTTAAAGTGGATTACAAAACACCAAAAATGCAAGAATAGCAATGCCTGAACCTGGTACCTGAAAGTCAGAGCGCTAATAAGTTCACTACCAGATGGGCCTGCCTTATTGGACTCTTATTACTTTAGATATAAATTTCTTAAACTCTACAATACCAATGATGAAAATTATGATACTTTGGTTACAAATCCATATAACACGGATTAATATTAAAGTTATTTATTATAAAATTATAAACGTTATGTGTGTGTGCACGTGCTTGATATTCTATAACTCATGAGAAAAAATTATAAAAAATAGTGCTTTAAATTTTTATTTCATTTGTGTACCTCTCTCACAATCACAAAATGTAGGCATCTTTTTGTGAAAATTTCAAAGGAAAAAAAAAAAAAAAAAAAAACTGTTTGACAATTAGAAGTAATTTTTTAAATTGTTCGGCAAGTACTTCTTAATGTACTTAATTAAGACTGTTGCTGAGTCTTAGCAGTTTATAATTACTTCAAAATAGTTTTTTTCTTTTAAAATAAAAAATCGCATAAGCCAATGATATACCCACATATAGAGTGTAAATAAAAATACTATCGAAAAAGAAACGTTTATTGTTCCGAAGTTATTGTAGATAATGAAATGGTTTAAAAAACATTGTATAAAAATCACGTGTAATCCCTAATTGTTGTCCACGAGATGGGAACGAATGTCCTGGTGACAACCACAGATTCGAGCACATGTGTAGATATTACCAATATTTTTGTTTTGATATCCACAATAAGATCAGCGAGCTTATTTGATTTATTCGCATACACCCTATCCTTGATCCCCCCCCCCCCCAAAAAAAAAAAAAAAAAAAAAAAAAAAACCTTTGGGAAAATAAATAAATAAATCACCTGTTTGTTTGGGAGTAAGGCCGATTGACTACACTGAGTCCTAGGCCTGGGGTGGTACGCCCTAAGTAGGGGGTCTTTCTAAAGAGTCCTAGCACGTAAAGAGTTTCGGAAAAAAACTACGGAAAACTCCGAACGGCTAAATCGACGAGCGCGAAAAGGGATCGAATCCGGCACTTTCCTCACACGAATTATGATCCGATCCATCGAGTAAAGAGAACAATTAATGCTTGCAGTCTAAACATTACTGTAATGAAGCATGCAATAACCAAGTTAAAAAAGTATTATTTACTTGTGATTATTCTTTTCGCATTTGAGTACAAAATTCTGACATATTCTTAGTCTGCCCTGGAAGTTTGGTAATTTTAACGACTATTTTTTTCCCCCAATGGCGAGGCAGTTGAGACTAAGCATTGGCCAGGGGGTCACCGAATTGAGGGCCATTTGTGAAAGAGCACCCAATAGACGGCCATTGTTACCCCTAACAGAGATAACATATCCATGTCTTGTCCGAGATTCGAACCCGGGCCCTACCGTGTGGGAGTCAACGATGCTAAACGCTACAACGTACGGGCGGCAAGATAATTATAAGCTTTTATTTTTTGGACAGTTTTTTTTTTCACCTTGTCGTAGCAATAAATAATTTATTTATAACAGTCTAAACATTAAAAAAAGAAAAGATATAGAACATAAGAAGTGAGACAGTAGTAATATTCTAAATAAAGGCTATTTTAGCAATATCTAAGTGTAGTTTTTTTTTTTTTTTTTTTTTTTTAAAAGACTGTTTTTTTGTAGGTCAGTTATCACAGAATAATACTGCTAATAAACATAGATTAGAATTTATCTATGACTGAAAGTTATAAAGCTTGAAATTTATAACTTTTAATTTTATAAAGATAAAGTTTAGGGGTTACGAATTCATGAAATGTTCTGAATACATCTTGAAAAGATTACAAATCAGCGTAAATTATACATATAACATTGAGTCTATCGTAAAATATCAAAGAAGTTTTAACAGTTTTGTATCCTGTCAGTAGTGGGTGTAAATGCAATTTAGAAAATCTGAAATTTGGGAAAGCATCTACATTTAAGAAACTTCGTAGTCTTTGTTGCTTGACAGGATTGCATTTTGGCTTAAAACAGTATAATTTCTAATGGACGATTTAAATTTTGATATTACGTTCTTCAAAAAAACTGATTAGAATCATAAACTAACATGCAGAGCTGCCAACCTAATCCGGCAAATTGTTAACGCCTATTGAAAAACGCCCCTTTTTCTACACCACTTAATTTTTAGAGCAATTCTCTTCAAATGTATCTATGATGAATTAAGTAGAAAAATACTCTAAAAATTAAGTGGTGTAGAAAAAGGGGCGGTACTAATAATTTGCCGGATTAGGTTGGCAGCTCTGAACATGTGATTAGAGGAGTTATTTTCAAATTAAATACATGGTAGTTATTTAAAGGTTATTAATTTAAACCAGAACCATACAGGGAATGATGTATAATATAAAGCATGTTCTTGATAAAGTGTATAGACGTATAGAAAAGACACTATGCAGAGTCTAAGTGTTTTAGTGAGTCAATCGACATTTAATAATTTATTTTACTATTGAATTAAATGAAAAAGGTCTTTAAATTTTCAAAATCATATTTAATTGAATGAGAAGGTTTACTATTATCTTTGGTATACTATTATTTTCTTTGGCATATCACTTCGGTCTTAATAAATGTAGGGGAAAGTGGCCTAAAAAGATCATAGAGGGCAAAACTATCCACATATGTTTTCTTCCAGACAGATAGCGCTATCTACAGGGTAACACATAAATTAGTAGTGCCAAGTCAAGAAGAAGCAATGGTGTTATTCAAGCGATCGCAGTATTATGCGTCTGAATAGAATTCTGCGAAAAAGTTAATTTTTTCACATCCTGTTATAAGGTAAGTACTAACTTTCCTATTTATTTAGATATACAGACTTTCATACACAGAAATGCTATTTGATTTACTTATTTGATTTTATTATGTATTACCATAATTACCTTTATTTTGCCGATAAAAACAATTTACAATTATTTTTAAATGAAGAATCATTTTGCCTTTTGGTGAGGGTAAAATGATCCTTTGGACACTTTTTCAAAAATCTATTTTTTTTCATTATTCGATTTGGATTTAGAATATTATTAAAATATTTTAAAAGTGCAAAACATACTAGCAAAGAGCCAAAGTTTTACTTAAACAGTTATATTATTTTTCACAAGTTTTCTTCTTACGAGGATCATTTTAAGGCCAACTTCTACTTTTTTTTTTTTTTTTTTTTTTTAGTTTTGTATATTAAGGAAAGTACAGAATTTATAAAATTAAATTCACCTCCATAATGTAGCCAATAATAATGATAATAAAAAAAAAATATTTTAAGAGGGGCTATTTTTAGAAAAAACACAGTGAAAATATTTTTAACAGAAATTGCTTTCCTTTTTTGCATACAAATTTGCACGAAAAGTGTATACTTAAATCCATATTAATATATGTCAGTATAATAGATACTTAGTTGACAAAAGCCGAAAATTGACTGCAAAGGAACTATGCTTGGAAACATTTTATGTGAAAACATAAATTCAACCAGTGCAATATCAATATCTTGAATGCAAGATGCAATAAATGTAACTAAGGAATTTTTTGTTTATTGAACTGTATTTGTAATTGTATTTGTAATCACACCGCAATTTGCGATGCAAATTAAAGAAAGTTCCAGCATAAAAAAAATAAAAAATAAAAGCAAGACAAATATTAAATTAAATACAGAAATATATAATTAAATAAAATAATATTCAACTACTTCTTTTTTTTTTTTTTTTTTTTTTAATAGAAATACCTAAAGAATATTTGTTGGAAAATCCAAAAAAACACTCTGATTCAGAATGGTACTAACATTATTAAAAATAAAATAAAATAAAAATTTTCCTTCTCTTTCTTTGTTTTTTGCTTTTAGATTATATAGGGGGGGAAATGGCAACTAATTTCGATTTTGTAACTTGGACAAAACTGAATTTCTCTTGGATTTTCATCTTTTGAACAATTTTCTCGTTTTCTATAGCTAAATACATGTAAATTTTTTCAATAACCATTTCTTGTTAAAAAGCGTCTCAAAAAGCAAATTAAACTTACAACACAAATATCAAAATAATAAGATGAAAATTTCCTTAATTTTACTATTTAATTTATTATTTGCCACAAACAATTCTCTAAATCTCTTTCAACGTCTTTAAAAATGCAGGCATGTACAGACAGCAATTTCATCAATTAAAAAAAAAAAAAAAAAAAAGGGGGCCTTCTTTTATCACTCTCGCTATGGTATACATTTATGTCTAGAACAAGGACAAGCTAAGAAAAGTTTAACCATTTTTGTTTAGATTTAAATAAATTTGAATTTTGGGCATTTTACAACTTAGAAGTTGGCAATGTTTTAGAAGTATAAAAATTCATATTTCATGAAATGATATTTAAGATGGTGATTATTATCTTTTTACTTTTATTTTATTTATTATTTTTTTTTTCCACTAATCATTATCAGAAAATTTGAAGTAGTAATTTTCATATTGTCCACACTTGTATACAAAACATATATAATAATGAAGACACAAATTCGGTATTGTGTCTAGAATTAATAACATCATTATATTTATATCAAACATAACTAGAAAAAATGAAGTATTTATTTTTATGGAAACTTGATCAGCACAAATAAAGTTGTTGCTCCAGTTCACCTATATAAACACATTGCTAAAATGAATACTTACTTGATATATTATGTACCTAACTAACAACAGAAACTACTTAAATAACTCACATTATAATAAATAAAAAAAACTTTGTATGTAAACACCATGAATTTAATTACCGTATTTTAGTGAAGATAAGCCGCGGGCTATCTTAAAAAAAAAGAAAAAAAAAAAAGATTTTTGGGGACTGCCGCTTATCTACCAGTGCGGGCTATCTAATGATAATGCCAAATTCCGTCAGACATATTTCTTGAAATAGCCGATCTCCCCAGAAAACGAAAGTTTAGTATTTGTAGTTTCTCGAGCTCTGATTCACACTTTCGCCGCTAGTGATTCGTGGCACGTCGGTTTCCGTTCGCATCTTCTTTTTTCTTTCTTTTTTAACCGCATTCACATACTGATATATTCTTTTTTTCTTTATACGGAATTCTTTTTTTAAATACTTTATTATTTTTATTTATAACTAATAATCACTTATTTTGATTAATTTGCATATGCGTCTGGAGTTCGCCATCTTGTTCCCTTGTTCTTGATTTTTTGCATCATATTTGCATACTGGCTTTGTTTTAATCTTTTCTTTATACAATACCTTTTAAGATAACTTATTACTTTTATTTATAATTAATTATTAATTATTTTTATGACTTTCCATATACGCCCAGATTCCGCCATCTTGTTCCCTTGTTTCTCATATTTGTTGCGTTACATCTGCATAATGGTATAGTTAGATTTTTTTTTTCCTTTATACAGAATTATTTTTATAAATAATTTACAATTTTCATTTATAATTGGATATTTTATTATTTTTATTAACTTACGTAGATGCCAGAAGGCTGCTGTCTTGTTTCCATATTTATCTGTTATATCATCGTAACGATGCTAGCATAAGCCGCGGCTTACCTTCCGGTGCGGTTTATCTAAGGGTATTTTTCCCGCAACATTTTAATAAGCTGCGGCTTATCTACACTAAATTACGAAAAATAAAAAAATTTTCGAGTCGAAATAAGATCCAAGTACTCTCTCTCTCTCTCTTCGTCAGATGAACAAGGCAGGCATGAGTGCAGTAAACAAAGCGGCAAAGAAATTTAAGGTGTTTACAAACAAAATTTTTTATTTATGACATCACCAGTTCTCTGGTGTATTCTCTACTGCAAGACACATAATAGTTGCATTATGTAATTAGATCATCCAATTTTTATTTCTGTATTACACACTATATATATATATATATATATATATATATATATATATATATATATAACTTTCCTTTACAAAGTAACTCAAGTATTTTTTGGTGTTGTAACTTCAGCGAGTAGGAAAAAAGTATTGAGTCATTCAAAATTAACCAAAATACATCTATTTTTGTTAGAAGTTAAATTTATACCCATTAATTTCAAGCAGGTTATCATAATTTTTATTAATAGGAAGGTTATTTCATAGATAACTTATTTTTTATTAGAAATTAACAAAAAAAAAAAAAAAAAAAAAAAAAAGAAGGAATCAATTATATTATCCTTGCAAATAATCCTAAAACGTAAAATGATGATTTAAGAAACTTTTTTTTTTTCATGTGTTCTGTATCTATAAATGTACAGCTTACATTTGTGACCAATGGCAACTGGAGTTCAGGGATAAAACTGAAAAAAAAAAAAAAAATATATTTTCCGAATTTGGTGGCAATTGTCACCAAGTCTTTGGTAAACCTCGCCAAAATCCCACACATGTACGATAATTTTTTCATCTAAAATAATTATAAACTACTTTTTTCAACTCATATTTTGAAACTATTGAATTCAGGTTGTTATTTACAAAATTTGGGGGAGGGGGGGGAAATTAGTTTAAAAATTAAACAAGAACGAAAAATCATGCTATTCGCATAGATTATTAACACTTTCCAATTGTACGTACACGTTGCCTATTTTAACAATCAAAGTTTTTTGCCTACGTTATCGCACAACGGACAGACAAAAGGATAAAAAGACAGATAGATAGACTAACTGGACTGGACTCATAATCACTCTTAAAAATGTTTGAAAATTGTTAAAAATCTTTAACAGAAATAGAAATGCAATTCCATTAATTTCCAATCATAGCTCTAAATGTATCTGAATATTTTAGTGCGACCCTGTAAATCTTAACTCTAAACACATCATAAACTTTAGAATTTTTTTTTTCTTTTGATAAAAATTCTTCTTATAGAATGCAGTGCATAGGCTTTTTTTGGGGTGTTGCTGTACATAAACCAATTGTGCCATTTACATCATTTTAAATAGGTAACATTCCATAGTAAACTCGAATAGTAAATAACAATTTGAAGAATTTCTGAAAGTATTTACGGACGTTACAGCACGGACAGATAGACAGACAGGTAGAATAAATGAATTCACAATTACTCTTAAGCATTGATTAAATATCTTTAATAATAATAAAAGAAAATGCAATTCCAGCAATTTTTAATTATAGCCCTTAATGTATCGGAATATTTTTGTAAGGCCCAGTAAACCTTGATGCTAATTTGCTAATCATACTAAGTTCTAAATAAAGGTATTAAAATATGCTTTATAGAAATACTTCTCATAGAATGCAATGATTTGGAATCCTTTCGGGTATCCTTGTACACAAGCCACTGGCAAAATTCACCCCCTTTTTCAATAAGGAATATTTCATAATGAACTTAAATAACATATATCAATTTCAAGGAATTCCATTAATATTTGCATGAGCTAGAGCGCAGAATGACAGATAGGTGGCAGGCAGACCGAAGTCATGAACAATTTTCAACTTTTCATTAAAGTGTTAATTAAAACGAGGTTCTGTTTACTTAATATAATAAAATAAAACAAGCATTTACATCCTAATTGTTTGTTTTCTTATTCAACCATTGTCTCTTTCTCTTTTGTGGTAATATAACAAACAAACACACAAATAATAATAATAAGAAAAATTTAATAAAAAAAAAAAAAAAAATAGCATTTATTATATATTC
This sequence comes from Salticus scenicus, assembly GCA_963930645.1. NCBI lineage: Eukaryota > Metazoa > Arthropoda > Arachnida > Araneae > Salticidae > Salticus > Salticus scenicus. The sequence continues at coordinate 162,068,366 of OZ005651.1, forward strand.
CTTAGAGTGGTTCAATTTATTTTTCCCCAGCAAATTACATTAAGGACCAAACATGTTATTTCCCGAATAGTTTTTATCATAATTACTGTGAAATATGACAATACCATGTTTTTTTTTTTTTTTTTTTTTTTTTAAACCTACATGTCATTTTTTTTTTTCTATTCTTTTCACCAGCATTTGCTGTAGCATGGTTTGGATGAATAGCTTTTTGCGTTATTTTAAAAAGTAATTACTTTTTGGCATTCAAATTGTGATTTTCACTCGGCAGTTTCTTTACCCTTGCTGAGTAGGATATATTTTTATTTATTTATTTTTTGATAGCTGTTTTTCATATTACTGATCAGAAATGAAAAAGAAGTGATCTCATCATCTACACGTGTTTCTTTACTTTTTAACAATGTTTCGCGGTATTAATATTTTTCTTATATCATTAAAATTGCATAACTTTATTAACGCACTCACTGACAACAGCAGCATCCCTCCCTCCCCTCTCACTCTGCTCAGCGCACAGGCCCCGTCACATTATTTGAAGATCATTTCAAATAAACTTCTTGTTAGAAACCTTAAGTTATTTTACAATTTCCCATTTTCGGGAATTAATATTCAAGCAACAACACAGTTTTTTTTTTTTTTTTTTTTTTTTTTTTTTTTAAAGAATATCTTAAAATGGAAATGTATTATGCTATTTTTACAAAAGAGCATCGGTAATTGCTATATAAATAATAATAATAAAAGACATTGTTGTATCTATCTATCTATCTATCTATATATATTTACTTTCGAAAGTATTGAATTCACTAAAATTTTCGATTACCGGTTTTCGATTTATTTAAACGTTTTGAGCTGCTGTAAACAGGATTTGGCCTTTTTCGAAAATGTCTGCCTATGTGTGTATGTCAGAAATTTTGTAGACGCTGTATTCTCACGAACCAATGGTCGAAATTTAACCAAATATTACATTTAGTTAGATATGACTTAAATTGGTGTTGATTATATTTGTGGATCAATCGCTCAACAGGTGGCTCTCTCTCTCTCTCTCTCTCTTTTTTTTTTTTTTTCAAAAATTTTAAATGACGGTATAGGACAAGATTTCGTATAAATGAGCATAATGAGAAATATTTTTAACTATTCAATGTGATATATATATATATATAGTATATATATATATGAATGATAAAAATAGACAACCAGGAAAATTTTTTTGTATATCAATGGTCATCACTGTGTAAATTTTCAATATGGATATCTTTCAAAAGAACTCAATATTTTCAAAACAAATTTATTGATTTTTTTTTTTTCGTAAAAAGAAAAGAAAAAAAAAAGCATTTTCTCAAATATTGATACAAAATTGACTTTCTTTCGTTATTTAGTGTTATACTTGTCTGAGATGAAAATCGTCTGCATTCATCATGAAAAATAATTTTAATAAATAATTTGTTCTGCATAAAATTGTTTAGGAAAATAAAGAAGAATGTTTTGTGGTGACAACAACATATTAGTTTACTTTTGTCTACCAGTTTATAATTTTGAGTCACTAAATTATAAAACTTAGTGGCCTTTTTAGAGCACTAAATTTTCACATCTGGCATGAATCTGGCACGTATGCCTATATGATATATATGTATTTTTCTTACACTTTACGTATGTATGAAATATATATATATGTATATATATATACATATACACAAAATGTGTGTACGTTTCTTCTTGATTATGAATATGAGCTTATTTTTATAATTTAAAATGTTTTGTTAAGCTTTAGAAGTAAGCTATTTTCGATATGTATATATACATAAATTAAAGATTTCTTTTTCCATTTTCACGACAAACAGCATTAAATTATTTAAAATTTTTTAACAGATTCACCATTAGCAGGTGTTGCTGTCATCATGAGTATTGGTGTACTTATTTTCCGTTAAGTCTGCCCATAAAAATGTTATGTTTAAACAAACCACTTATTTATTCCTTAAAAAATATACAATTATACGTAAGTATATTGCATGCATGTTTCTAAATGAAATTATTATATTCCTAAATTGATTTGTTTTTAGAGCTTTGAACACTACATCTACATATATTTAATAATAAAATAAATAAGCAAACAAAATATTACTGAAGGAATTCCGACCGAAAAACACCCTAAAAGAAATTAAATTTCATTTAATAAATATATTAGTACCTGAAACATGATGCTGATTATTTTATTTTTCTTCGTGAAAAATTTTTGAATTCTACACAAGACTGAACCAGACATACTTTAGAAGTAAATGAATACTTTACTAATTATTTTAAATCATTTACAAGTGCTAAGTTATATTAAAACACATGAAAAATTTAATTTGCACAAAAACAACAGAATATAGCTGATAAAAAGCTGTAACGACGTAATTTGATTCTTTATGTACCACAGTTGTGATGGATAAACGTATCTTGTGCTTCATCAGTAGTGGCCTTACCTGTTAGTAAAGTCTAAGATGATTCTTTTTTCCTCTTGGCCTTTTCTGAAACCTATAATTTTGATAATAAGTCCGATCATTAGGGGATCCAGGCATCCAGGCGATTGTTTATTTCGTCCATCTTTAAGATTGCCATCACATTCAATTTTCTATGTATATTTATTTTATCTCACACACAAGTTTATTTTCTTTCTTTCTTCCTTTTTTTTTTAAATGATAAAATAAAGAAGACACACAAACAAGATTTATAAAGACATAAAATTTTATTGACAAGGGATGGGGAAAAAAATGAGAGATAATTTACTTACTCTTTACTTTATGAACTGAATACGTACACACACACATATATATATATGGATTTTGCAATTGTTTCACACACACACATATATAAAATAATGGTCCAATTATTCCTTCTTCTTCGTTAAATTACATTATCTGGATAAACATTTATTATGACTTTTACATTTGAATCAGATTATTATCAAGTAGGTATTTGGGATTTTTAAGTTCCTCATCAAATGCGTAAAACGGATTTTTTTTACGCACACACACATAAAAAAAAAGTTCATAAATATATCTCTATTTTTGTTTTTAGAGGATACTTAGCATTTGATAAACTAATTTCTTGCATTATGATTAAGCAATATTTGTTACATTATATATATTTAATATCACAATTAGACATTGAAACATAACTACGCCCTTTGGCGTGTAATCTATTTTATTTATTTTTTGCCTATTTATATTTAGTTGTCGTTTTTCGCTTTATAGTCATTTTTTTTTTTTTGCACATTGTGATTAATTAGACCGGGACGTACAGCTTAAAGTGGACTCCGAACCACTGAGAACATCGACGGCCAACAGACGAAACTTGAACTCGACTGTTGGCAACTGAAGGACAGAGCGCTAACCATTCAGCCACCAAATGGACCATTTAAATTTAAGTGACATATTTCCAAATTTCCAATCAGTGATCGATTTATAATTTATTTTTGATTTAATTTTCGGCCTTGTTAAACAACATTGAAACAGATCACATGAACTGTACAATTTTTTTTATTTATAGTATAAATAAATAAATTAATAATATAAATCAACACCAGTTTATTTTAACGATTAGGGACGAGGTACATATGTTTTTAAATATAATTTACCTGATTCCTTGGTTTATTATTTCTAATATTCTATAAAGGCCTAGAAAATACTCGTGCCCGGAAACAACTTTTTATTTTATTTTATTATTATAATTTTTAATCGGTTTATAATATAAGTGTATAACATATAAAATCATTGTTATCGCTTTACGCGAGAACAGAAAATACATCGCTTATAAAGGATTGGAAACCAAATTAAGAATTAACAATCAGAATTCAACCTTTTTTTTTTTTTTTTTTTTTTTTTTTTTTTTAAGTTTGCTACTGTAGAATAATAATAATAATAAATCTTGTCCTGTTGCCGCTGCTATGTTCTTTCATCATACCTATGAGTACTGGAGAATTTCCCTTAAGATAATTACAACCATGTAGCTGAAAGTGAATTGTTTGCAGCGAAATGCTACATTAAAATTTGAGGCTGCAATATATACGTAGAAAAGAAATTGACAGTTTAGTAATTTTTTAAAGTAAAACTTGACACCATTCCACAAAATAGAAAGACTATTAAAAACGTAAATTATTACTTTTCATTTTGATCAATACTGTACTATTATTTTTGAAGAATGCATGGTTTTATAGAAAGGAAAGTAATACTATATATTTAAAAAAAAAAAAAAAAAAAAGTGTAGTTGGCATATAATTTTAAAAGACCTGGTACGGTGGTGCGACATTAACAAAGTACTCGAATTCTTCGACGCATTTTTCATTTCCTCAATGATGCTGAGTTATTAATTTATTAAATCACACTTGATTTATTTCATAGACAAGCAAATTTACATTAGAAAGATTATTTCTGTAGGAGCGCAGTAAGACTAAAAAAGACTTAAAACAGACTAAATTTTGCTGCAAGTATTCTCGAATAAAAGTTTCGTAACTACGGTGGCTTCTCTTAACTTTTAATTCGGGTACTACACCTAGATATTATATTATTATATGATTTTTCCTGAATTTAAATAGATATTGTAGCTTTGTGTTGATATCAAAGTTAAGTCTATAATAATCTTTGATGGCGACTCAAGTGCTAAAAAAATATAGAGGTAGTTAAAGGGTTAAAATATAGAAGTACATTTAATTAAAAAGAAATATTCCCTGGATGTATTCCAAGCTTATTTCGTTCAACTATCTAATTAAAGTAATAATAACGCCAATGTACTCTAAAAATATCACTCAATTACGGGTAGTTTTAATTGAAAAGAAATTATCTGAATTTAATTTTATTTATTATTATTATTATTTTGTTTCGTTAAATGTCTAATCAAAATAATAATAATAATAACGTGAATGTACTCTAAAAATATTTCGTAATTAGAGGTGAAAAAGAAATTCTCGGAATTTATTCCCAGCTTCTTTCGTTAACTGTCTAATAATAATAATAATAATAATAATAATAATAATAACGCGAATGGACTCTAAAAGAATCGTCAATCTTGCTTAATTTTTATTAAAAAATGGCAAATAGACATTTGTATGTACATCCTCATACTGTATGAAATCGACAAAAGAAAGAATTTGAATAATATTAGGACCATCCTTCATATTATTGGTAACGTACCGTTCTATTCTCCTAAGTTGTTTATTTATCTCACTCTGGTCATTTATAAGCTGCATTTGTTGAGTTGATATTTGCTCTAACTGAGATTGCAAATGCGTTACAGCTCCAAAATTTTGAACTTCACGGGCTTGCTGAAGTCTAGTTTTTAATTCTTCTTGTTGACTTCCTAATAGTTTGAGCTGCTCTGATATTGCTTCAAGCCTCTCCTGTTAGAGAAAAGAAAACCATTTTATGACACTTTATGAATAGAAACAAAAATACATAATTTTTCAAGGAATTATGACTATATAAAACTTTTTACTTATTAAACTACTTACACAAAAAAAGCAGAAAAATATTACCTGTCGTTTCTTCCTTTCCTCTTCAATTTGAGTTTTGTCTCCAGCCTGGCCAGGACTGGTATCAAGCCGAAGGCGCTTACACGTCTCCTCATCATACGATTTATTGTATAACTGAGACCTAAAAAATACAAAAAAAGAGAATGTAAAATTAACAAGTTGCAATTCTTTTTGTACAAATGATGGTGATTATGGAATAACAGTGGAAATTAAATGCTCAGTGAATTCCAGGTTGATTCCTTTTTAATTTGACCTGTTTGTAACATCGAATAAATAAAATAAAATAAAAATTATCAAAATCAACTCATAGTTTTATTTTCGACACTAAAGTTATCATTACACTTTATGTTTTATAAATTATTATTAAAAAGCGTATAATTATTTCAGAATCAAGGAAACAGCTCGATTAACTTTAATAATTTATTATCTTGTTAACCTAAAAGAAAAAAAAAAAAAAAAAAAAAAAAAAGCGCGCCTTATATGGATATCTGAAGATATAAAATCTAGCTAAATATATATATATATATTAATTATTTCATTATTTACTATTTATAAAAGTAATTATCATTAAATTTATAATTATCATTTTATTGGTCTGATCGAAAGTACTTTCAATCCGAGTTAAGCTTCACAAATTCTGAATACTTGAAATTTCGAATTTTTTTTTTTTTTTTTTTTTTTTCAGGTTAAAAAGCATACTAAATAACATAAACCTTTGCAAGCAATATTTTTAAATAAATATTTTCATTCAGTTTTTACTGAATACCCACACCAGTGGATAAACTATGTGAATATAACTGTTGGTAAAAGTCTTATTGAAAATTTAATCTTTATTCTCTAATTATTTGCTAAATATTCAATATAATTAAACGAGCATTGTTTTTCCAAAGAAAACATACGTTATAACACCTAATGTATAATATAATGTTATAAAAAATAAGTTAAAGAAAAAAGAGAACATTTTCATCCTTATTGCTGTATTAGTTTTTTTTTTTTTTTTTTTTAATTGGAGGAGGTGGGGTGGGGGTTAACGACCAATTTTGTGTGTTAAAACTAAAAGACTTTAGCTTATAATTGAAGTTTTTTTTTTTTTTTTTCTTAATTAAAATGCTTTTGCGAAATAAATCACCAAATGCGATTTAACAGAGCTGCTGGCATATACAGGCGAAATTCATTACATGTTCATATAAATTCCCTTCCGAATTGTACTTGTATAGCTATACACTTATACAACTATAACCCCCCCCCCCCCAAAAAAAAAAAAAAAAAAAAAAAAAAAAGATATAAGTAAGCAACTTATATATGTCTAGTTAGTTTGTAACCTGTAACTCTAAGATCACTGAGGTAAATGAAACAGAAGTTTTGTTGTATAATATACGCCCCTCCTCCCCCCCCCCATAAAAAAAAAAAAAAAAAAAAAGAGTAAAAAGCGCAAATCATTTCTAAATGCCGTTACTTTCAATAAAATAGCTATTTTTGCAGATGAAAGTTTTCTGAAATCATCACCAAATACTCATGTCTGTTTCCTTCATTCTCCGTTAAACCTTGTCAGAAGATTTTTATAGATACTAAAAATATTATATTTATGACAAAACACTAAAACTTTTTCAGGATGCATGGTTAAGTACGCCCCAGAGACTCCCAAACAATTTTCAAGAGTTCACTAATGACTTTATTTGCTACCCTTCTTTGCACAAGATCAGATGATTTAGGCAAATAATAATGATATTAATAATAATAAAAAGAACCGTGGAATCTTTCTGATGCCACAGACAAAAAGTAACTTAAAAAAAAAAAAAAAAAAAAAAAAAACAATAATAATAACTAAGGTGTCTGTCTGGAAAAATCTTATAGATTTCATTATTCCCAAAAGTACTGTAAAATTAGATTAATTTACAAAGAATCATCCGAGAAAAAAAAAAAAAAAAAAAAAAAACTATAAAAAATTAAAAAGATACGAGTTACTTTTCTATTAATGGTTTCTTTGCCCCCCCCCCCCCTCTTATAAACTACGAGAGTAATAAATCATATTTTACCAGACTTTTATCTACAACTAATATAAGTTATATTTCTCAAAAAAGTAATAAAGAATGAATTCCCAAATAAACAAATCATTCGAAATTTGACGAAAATAGAAACCCCTTTCCTCTCTCAATATGTATGCTAGTATTTTATTATCATAGTGGTAATACAAGCCGAATTAAATAACTTCATTTCACAAAAAATGTAACTGATATTTGATAAAAATAGTCAATGTCTGAAATGTCAAATGATTTTAGTAAGTAGAAAAAAAAAAAAAAAATTGCAATTTTGTAACACGTTATTCACAAAATGTCATTATTAAAATATATTTGGAAAAAGGTTTTAAACATACTTAACTTAAAATTCAAATTGGGAGAAAATTTATATTAAATTTTTAATCAGTTTCATAAATCAGAGAACACAAAAAGAAAGTGTGTTCATTTCTGACATATACATACCTAAACATACATACAGAACAATACATGAAATAAAAGGTAGCAAATAGGATAGTTCTTTCCAAAAGAAATTTGCCATACAACTGGTCTTCATATTGAAGACGAAACTTACTCTGCAATTAAATGTAGGCATTCAGTCATGACTGGCTTACTTTTATGACAGCTAAAGCTTATGCTGACTTTTTGGCCAGTGAAGTTAATAAATGCGAGTTGAGAAATTTAATGTTAGATGATATAATAAGATTTACATGGACTTAATTACGCACTGGATTTTTACTAACCCTTTATACTGAAAAAAGTATGTGAAACGAAGAAAAAAAAATATATATAGCCGTTTTTAGGTTTAATAAATAGAAAAAAAAGAGCACAATTTTCAGTGAAAAGGAAGTGTTGAAGTAGATTCTTTAGGGGGATGGGGTAAATTGATGAAGGATATTTTGTACTGAAATAAAAGAATGACTCTCACGAGTCCATTAAACACGTAATCTATATTTCTACTAAATGAAAGAAAAAAAAAAAATACCTATTTATAAAACGAAATACTTGTAAATGAAAATTTTGATGATTATATTTTTAAATATGAAATCATATAAATAAATCAAGACAATTTCAAAATTACATACTTTTAATATTTATGGGTAATTTTTAAGATAAATATTTAAATGGATTTCAACTTTTAGAAACGAGAATATCATTTGCAAACTTTTAAATGAGTTGGCATATGTATTACATGCACTAATAAACCATTTCATGTATGTATGTAATACATGAATACTGTTCAAACAACTAAATGCAATCATCTCAATTTTGTTATAAAATAAATATACAAAGATGTTTATTTGTGTATTAAAAAATTAATTTATGCATTAAATAAATAAAGTAATATTCGTGAATTAATAATAAATAAACGTGTAATTTTTTAGGTTAGTAGAATTTTAAAGAAAACAAAATCAACTCTTTTACATCTGACTATTTTTATTTGATTTTTATAAAACTGTAAGGCGGATACACATAATTTATATTTTTATTTTGGAATTTGAAATTCGTTGTTAGAAAATAAACCTATCCAGAATTTTTGATTATTTAAAGTTTCTCATAACATTTTAAATTAATGTACTGGCCAAAAACTCGCCTAAAAATTTGTAGCTGTGCTTGTCAGAGCTGTTAAACTACAAATTATGATAAAGAAAAATAAGTAAATAAACCTTACCATGATCTAAACTTCGCTCTTGCACTTCATTTTATGACTGATAACTTGGTTTTAAAAATTACCCATACAAAAAAAATAAATAAATAAATAAATAAATAGCAAAGATGCATTCAGCCATCAATATAATTTCATATTTAAACAACATTAAAAGCAATTTCTTCCTGCATTAATTTAAGGTTATTAATTAGGTTTAAATAAATTTATTGATAGACAGTTTTCATTTATTCTATTTCAAAAGGTAAAAAATGAGTCATAAAAAATTACATGTATACATAAAAAAAAAAAAAAAAAAAAAAAAAAAAAAAGTGTCTTCAAAATAATAACAGTTTCTGCAATTTGAGATTTTCTCTGATATACATACTCATCATTTGAGATTTTGTCACCACCAAATGTTACAAATAACCAGCGAATTTTAAAACCGTTGAAGCAGCAATAAGGCATCACCACATTTCGCAAAATTAATGATTTTTAACGTATATTTTAAACTAACAACATTGATTCAAATAAACGAAATCAACAGAAAATTTTTCACGCAAGAAAATAGTGGCGAAAAAAAAAAAAAAAAAAAAAAAAAAAGATTTTCAGAAATAAATCATGCTATTTTCCTCTTTCCATTTTTTATTTATTTACTTATTTTTTAATTAATATATAACGTAAAAAAATCAAGCAGCGTTCCAATTAGAGATATCAGATAATAATAATAATGTTTAAATTACGCAAAAATCATCCTAGTTCACACAAAATTAATACATGTGCATGATTAGAGATAATAATAAATACTTAATCAAAAATAAATAAATAAATGAGAAAAAAGTAATTTTAAATTCTTTTGGATCTTTTATCCAGGCTTTCAATAATATTTTATCTTTATATTAAAGTATTTAATATTAAATTTTGAATGTGCTGCATACTGTAGAAATCACAAATATATTTTACATGCAATATATGCACTTTATTCTTCCAAAGCGTCCAATCAAAATATCTTGTTTGCTGTTATAAATTCCCCAAGAATTTCATTTTAGACAATCACTTGACTTTTTGAATTGCATAAATAAATTTAAAAGAAATACTGAAAGCCCTGTTAAAAAGTAATAAAGAAGTGATTAAAAAGTCTACTATAATTCATTCACATTTCAGATAAAAACCGTCACTGCGTAGTACTATGTTTATGCATATTTAAATGTGTTTATTGAATTAATCGGCTTTTGTAAATCTCTGAACAACTTAAATAGATTACATTAGCAATATGTTTCGTGTTTTCTTCTTCTTTTTTTGTTAAATCTAACCTTTTTTTTTTTTTTTTTTTTTTAAAAAAAAAAATCTTTCCTCAAGTATTAAATGGTCAAAGGCTTAAAAAAAAAAAAAAATAAATAAATAAAAATAAATAAAATAAATAAATAAATAAATAAATAAAAAATTTTATTCAGAATTTTGAGCATATAAAGAGCAATATTTAAAGAATATTTTATAAAATTTTCATTAAAAATTTTGGAAAATTCAGCCGGTGGCTTCTGGTTTTCGGAGACCATCAGAAAAGCGATGTACACGATTTCTCAAAAACTAATGCAGCGATCTTATAGAAATTTCGCACACTATTTCAAAATAGAATTGATTTGGATTTAAAAGAAAACTGAAATTTCAATTCTTGGCAGAACTGTATGCAAAAACAGTACAATTTTAGGTACATTTTACCTCACGTATGGCCTTGTAAAATCAGTTGTAATAAAGAAAAAAAAAAAAAAAAGGGGGGGGGGAAGAAAGAAAGAAAAACTTCCGTTTAAGCAGTAGTCAACTCTATTTTGAAGAAGTGTGCGGATTTAAAATAAGATCGGTCTAGTTTTTGAGAAGTCGTGTACACCTTTTCTGAAGGGTCTCCGAAAACAAGGTCCCACCGACTGAATTTTCTAAAAAAAATTAATGAAAATTTTATAAAATATTGTTTAAATGTTGATCTTTTATATGCTCAAATTAATATATACCGGATATACTGGATATACCGGGTGATCCAAAAGCCACAGAAAATATAAAACATATATTATTCGAAAAGTATTGACCGTAGCATTATGCGGTTTTCACTGGAAAACCTAAAATGCACAGAAAGATATGATAATTTTTTTTTAGGTATTAAAAGATTTATCAGCAAATTAGTTTAAATTTTTTTCTTCAGGTAGACCTTTTATCGTAAAATCACTTTTTTACAGTAGCACAGAACATTTAACAACGTAACTTGGGTTATAAATGCTCAATGTGACGGCCGTCATTCATTAGAATAACTCTCAGACGTTGCACATAGGAAATGCTGTTAAAACAATCTTCAGTATTTGCAATATGGCGTCATTTGATTAGGCAAATCTGTTTGAAATATGAGAGGATACTGCAAATATAGCACGATATGTTGGTGAAAAATGTAATTAATATATTTTCATGTATATATATATATATATATATATATATACCATGCTTTTCTATATTTTTCAGTGAAAACTGCATAGAACTACAGTCAGTACTTTTTGAATAATATTTTTATTATTTTTTTCTGTGATTTTTGGATTACCTGGTATATATATAACATTAAAAAGAAAAAAAAAAAAAAAAAAAAAAAGAAAAAAAGAAATTACGTATATTTTAGACTTTAAAATCGGGTAACTCCTTAAAGGACATTTTTAATTCGTCTTAATTTATTTCGAAAAGCAAATCAAGACAAATAAAATTTCGTTACTACAGATGTTAAAAATCATCACACACACACCATAGTATGTTTGTAGAAGGAAAAACAATCATGAGTAGTGATGTTAAATCTTAACCCAACAAAACTTATATATCGGATAAACAAAGATCTATTTTAGTAATTATAAAGTTATTTTATCACACACACACACACACACAAAAAAAAAAAAAAGGAAAAGAAAGAAAGAAAGAAGAAGAAAAGAAAAGAAAAATGCTGTTGAAGTTTTGAATTAAAAAATCTATCGCGCACCACAAACATGGTCTAAGAACCTAATTTTTCAAAAGGTATTTTTTGGAGCTACTGATGAGGTTCCATTTCGTTCAGAGTCTAGAAAAATTGCGCCCTTTAATCTGGTTATATAAAATACCTACTCTATAGAAAGAACCATGTATTACACCAAGTTATGCGATCAAACAATGATATCAAACAATAAAAAAATTCACGTAGCATGTATACCATGTTAGTTACCAAAACAATGTGAACATAAATCAGTTGCGTTTAGGCAAGCATAACTACATAGATATTATTACGATGATGATACAGATACACAATTAATGCCAAATAGCCAAATACATTTTATACTTTTTCAACACCTTATCTATAACAATAATAATAATGGGTTGAAGCGATTTTTAATCAAGGGAAACGACGTAAATATGCATTATATCGCCATAAAGTATTTAAAGTAGAGGGAAAATTTACTTTTGATGATTAATTTATAAAACCACGAATTTTACAAGATAAAGACGCATTTTGAAGTCGGTGTTGAAATATACATCTAATGAATAAAAGGAAGATAAAGAGACAGCATCCTCAAAAATACGCATGAGTTTCAACATTTTAAGAGAGAGGGGGCAAAAATAAAAATAAAAACTACGCATCTTGCTAACGTACGAAAAAAAAAAAAAAAAAAAAAAATAAATAAATAAATAAATAAATAAATAAAAATTAAAAATAATAATAATAATTGCTGAGGGGAAAGCAGTCCCGAAATGATAGAATGAATATATGAAACACGTGAACAGGTAGGAACTTCAGCGAGAAAGGTTTAGAGGTGAAACTAGGAAGCTTTATTTTCTTTAAGCTTAGGCTGAAAGAACGAAGAAAAAAAAAAAAAAGCACTAGAAAGGAGGGGGAAAAAAATCTTACAATAGCCTCAAGCTCGAACTTTCACTCTAAAAGAGGATCGTTTTCATTTGCCTCACCCTCACATAGAAAAAAAAAAAAGCTTACGAGGACTATGACCCTTATATACGCATTTCATCAAGCAGGTGCTATTAACAGGACAATTTCAAGGTTATATTTTTTTATACTTTCTATTTCTTCTTTTCTTTCTTTCCCCTTTTTTTTATTTTTATTTTTATTTATTTTTTTATTTTTAAGCACTTTTTTTTCTCTCCCATTTTCTTGATAGCAATCGACTTTTTATATAGTACATATATTAACAAGTGCATAAGAAAATCCAAGCAAGAACACTGCGTATGGTATTGTTGAAAATGATAATTATTAATTTTTTTTTTTTTTTTTTTTTTTTTTTTTTTAAGATTAGTATTACCCACACTTCCGAAAATAATCAATATCTTTATAATAATTCACAATAATTAGTAACAAGATGCAACTAAATATACTATCTAGAAAATGAACCAATAAGAGAACATTAGTTTAATAGGTGCTAACGCGAGATTTACAAAGTAAAAAATCAAAATTGTTATTCCCATATGTTATTTTTTTACTGACTGTTTAGATTCGGTGAGGGTAATTTTCCAAAACATCAACAATAATAAACGTATAAACACACTAGTAAGCAATAAAACATTTTCTTTTCAATATATATACTATAAATATATTGAAAATTTAATATAGATATTAAAAATATATGTCTTTTTTTTTTCAATTATAATCGAAGTGATTTTGGCCAAAAAAAAAAATTTCAACTATCCCAGATTAAAAAATAAAATAAAAAACATGCCTCTACCCCCTTTGTTTACTGGGAGAAACTATACTATAGATCTTTTATGATGCTCTTAGATAAACCTCAGTTTATTTCCTAATTAAAAATAATAATAATAATAAATAAATAAAATAAAAAGATGGTGCAAAGAAATGTAAACACTTGGAGATAACATGAAAATCTTTCAAAGTGTCTGGTAATTCGGTTTGTAATAACATACACATATTTTAGGTTAATCATATTTTAAAACAATTTTCAGTATATTCCTTGGACGAAGATGGTAACCAAATACAGAATTTAATTTCCTGTCATTATATTTCCCTCAAAACATGAGTAATTTGTAGAAAATACTATGACAACTATAAAATTCAGAATTTTCATAAACATCATTTCCAAATTTGAAAATTAATATATATATTTGAATTAACGATGTACTGAAAATACGGTGTTAGTGAAATTCGATTTGTCATAGGCCACAATTTTCATACAGCCAAAATGCATTGCAAAATGATTAGTTTTTTTAAATACCAAAAACAGTTTCAGGAAAAATGTAAGTAGTAATGTAATTACTTTTCATAAAAAGCTGAATAAGCCATTTTAGTGAAAAGATTTTTGCTTAAGTATTTTGCCGTCTGTATTAAGCTAGGGTCCTGGGCCTAGGGGGAGTGTCCTCCGTGAGGGAGGGGGGGGGTCTTTATACTTTTTTTAGTAGAATTTCAGTAGAACTAATTGTAATACCTATTAATAAAATTCAGTATTATACTTTTTTGCAGTATAATATACTAGAAATCTAGTGTTGACGTATGGGTTTAAGGCCGACCACCTATCGAATGGCATAGACCTTGGAGGGGGGGGGGGATGCCTTACGTGAGGAGTCTTTCTAACAGATCTCAGTCTATATTTACGCGACTTTGTATGAAAAACCACAGAAAACTCCAAACGACTAAGCCCGACGAATGCATCTAGGATTCCAACTAGGCCCCTCTGCCTGCCGGCTTCGGGAGCAGAACCTCTCAGCCACTGGTGGGGTCAATAAAGTATTGAATGATGAAGAATAAAAATATTATAAGCAAAAATACGTAAAAATTATTTCAGACCTAAAAATATAGACACAACTGCAGGTCCCCCCCGCGTCACTCGTACTCATCCCCCTCCCCCCACAATAAAGGGTAATGTTTAACTATTTTGACCCGAAACAATTATTGCGTGTTTAATATATATATATATATATATATATATGATAGATATCATAATAAATTATAACATTAAAATTTTAGCATTTAATAGATACATGTTAACACCAACACCACAAAAATAAAACCGATTGTAACACAGTATAAAAACTAACACAGAAATGTTGCGATTCATATTTAGATTCAATAAGAGACAAAACCAATTTAAATTACTTACTATATAGTTTTTTATATATATATGTTTTCCTCTCTTCATAATTAAGGAAGGAGAAAATGGCAGTTTTGCGTGTACATTTTTCATTAAAAATATTTTTCTTATTAAACTCATTAACAATTTTTCAACGACATTATTTTATATAATAGTAAACTTTGAACTCATTAGTATTATTATTTTTAAATATGCAGACACGCACATTCATCAATACTGTTAAGTAAAATAAATTATATATTTTTAGATTTTAGATAATTTGTTTCTGTCATATTTCCTAACTCAACAGTGTGTAAAAATGCCTTTTATTTATTAAAATAATAAGACTTAAAAAATATAAACAACAATAATCTTGAAATTATGTATTTTAATACTATACTAATTTTATACTTATTTATGAATTATATACTGCATCGTAAATTAGTTTTGGCTATTTAAAATTAGTTAATGTAAAAATAATTGCGAGATAAAAAGAACTTTTATCACGTTTTTAAATTTTCTGTTTATTTCATTTTAATCACTTTTTAGTCATTTCCCACTATCCATAGACTCTATAAACTTTAATTTTTATAATTTTCTAATTTTTCGCATAATATTTTTGTAAAAAAACTAAATTCACATGTATTCTGTTTTCAAAATCGTCAAACACCATTACGCAAAAGTGAAAGCATTGAATTCGATCGAAGCACCACCTTGCGAATTTTTCAAAATTTACTGAAAATGAATTAAATTCTGCTTAAAGGTGGCTAAAAGTATTAAAAGAACGCATTGTCATCGTGTTCTGAGCTATTCTAAAAGTTTCAAATGTCTAGCTAGTCAGGAAGTTAGTTAAAAATCGATTGCAAGATTTGTACTGGACAAACAAACAAACAAGAAAGCGAGTTAATAAAAACATGGTAATAAATAAATTAATATGTTTTTAATATATATGTAAGAAAAATCCTTTAAAAATTTATTTAGATTTTAATAAAGTTAAAAAACACTGTAATATACATGAAGAGGAAAGAAAACTATTTAACATTATTTACTTTGGATTTGTTCTTATATCAATGATAAACGAAAGAGTGCCACATACTAATTTTGCACTAGTAAATATTTAATCCTAACTTAAATCCTATAAAATAATTTAATCGCACGCATAAAAACACAATCGGGCACAAATTTAAATATTAATTTATGCTGGATTGCTTGGAGAATTTTTCATGGTTATCTGCAAATTAATTTCAAGGAAGAAAAATAATAACAAAAGCTATTACATAGCAAATATTGTGTAGATTTTATTTAATTACTTCTTAAGTG
This sequence comes from Salticus scenicus, assembly GCA_963930645.1. NCBI lineage: Eukaryota > Metazoa > Arthropoda > Arachnida > Araneae > Salticidae > Salticus > Salticus scenicus. The sequence continues at coordinate 162,084,932 of OZ005651.1, forward strand.
ATATAACATTTTTTTTTTTTTTTTTCTTTTTTTTTTATTTACATAAATTATCCTACTCTTAAAAATAAATAAATAAATAAAAATACAGTCGCACAAAATTAAATCAAATACATAAAAAAAAAAAAAAAAAAAAAAAAAAATCAAACACAAAATTATTAAATAAATACGACATTAAAATTAAATATACTAATCTCAATATAAGCACAATCTTTAAGGGGACAAGGAACGTTGCAATTATTTTTGTTTTACATTCTTTTGCTTCTCAAATCAAGTATGTACTGTCATAAAATCTATCATTTTTATGCATATAACGTGTTTTAGAAGTAATTTTTGAGATGAAAAGGCTTCTTTTATGGGAATAATAATACAAAATAACGCCCAATTTCAAAATACTTCATACAAATTATTAGTTATTTTAAAACTCCAATATATTTCTAGCCTGCCCTTTGCATGTAACTGAACCCATCCGTGCATTGATTTATTATTATTATTATTTTTTTTAAATATCTCAATTAAAGCCTCAGTTAGAAACAAAAAAAAGTTTAAAACGTGAAATATTCATGAGTTTTTGTCATGCGAATAAAATTAAGAGATCGTAATAAATGTAATAATATTTTTTATTTCAAATTGAATGCCCAGTTTTGTGACAAATACAACTGATTAATATTCACACGATTTTTTAAGAGGATTGAATGAAAATCAATTTAGCAAGGAGCATTATAAGTAACTAATTATTCCCGAAATTTGGAGCCCAAGAAGAATAAATTTAAAGTTTAAAATTTTGTAAAAAATTTTAAATAATGCACGAGGAGCTGTAGAGTGATATTATTTAAAAAGTATTACATAAATCAGTAGATTCTATAATAACTATCTAGGTACTTTTAACCCGTTAGCGACCAGTGTCCTCATTTGAGGACAACTAATAAAATGGCACGTATATTTTTTGTGGTTTCTTGGAACGATTTCTGCTTTTTTGTGACAGTTTATAGCGTCACTATAAATGATCCCTGAAAGTTTTATGTGCCTACTATTAATTATTATTTCATAATTTGGACAGTCATTTTATGATTTTTCATTCGTCGCACATATATTTGCTTTTTGCGCAGGTATACTAACTTAAATCGAGTTGAATAATAATATATATTATAATACTTTACTTTCGAGATCTTTGTCAACATATAATAGGAAAATAATCTGTTATGTCAAAGTTTTTCTATCTCGAAGTTTTCTCGCTAGAACACTAAACGTCAATAAATGAGTATAGGCTTTAAATTTAAAACTATCAGAAGAATTGTTTAAGTATAATATATTTTACTGTCAGTTGTCTATATTAATTTAGAAGTGAAATAATCAGCTAATAAAATTTCGCAAAATTAATTCGGGCGTTAACGGGTTAATTGCATCGATTTTGATAATTTTCACCATCCCTTGTTTCCTTAACTGTGAAATTTAATTGATAAAAATATTAACTAATTTTTTAAAAGATGCAATGAAACAATCCTAACAGGGCCATTCACAATGACAAAGAAAATTGGCTCTTTAGAAAATTGGTCTTTTAATAGAGGATGTATAGAAAATTCTAATTCCGGAAACAAATTCTATAAATTAATTGGTTTCAATTATTCATATTAACATTATTTGTCTACACAGTTTTCTAAAAATTACTGATAGCCATTTATTGAGTCTGTTTGAATTTTAGAAGCCTTTTATAGCAACGATTTTGTTTTAGAAAATTGTTTTCAAATGTTGTTGTCGCAAGTTTTCATATTTCTTTATTGGAGTATTTATATAACTTTAACATTTTTTTTTTTTTTTTTTTTTTAAACAAATCTATTATTTTAAATATTTTTATATATTTCAGCATACCTAATCTCTTGCAAATAAATTTTGTGTATACAGTTTCACAAATGATTATAAATGTATGACAAAACAACTTTTATTTTTTTTCCTCCCTCTTTTTGAAAGAGTTTAGTTTGCGAATCTTTTCCAAAGATTAAAGAAAAGAGGGGGAAAAAAAGATATTTCCCCCCCTTCGTTATTTTATATAAAACTCTTCCTAATAAAGCCAAACAATCAGTTTCAATCCATTCAAAATTTAAAATAAGACTTCTTTCAGTGATATCAGTAATCTAACTAAATACTGCAATGTTAATTATTATATTATAGATAATTATATACATAATTTTTTATATGATTTATTCCATGTTACAAGAAAGTATATAGTCTCATATTCTTAACATATTTCGAATAAATATTTCAACTTGGCATTTGGATTTTTCACTTTCTGCGTATCAGATAAACTTTTAAGTCCCCCCCCCCTTTTTTTTAATGTTTACAAAAAATGAGGGGTGGGGAGTGAAGCGAAAATAAATAATCACCTTCGTGTCAATAATAATAATAATAAATGCAGATTATTTTAATAAAACAGGAAAAAGAAGAAAGGAAACAAAAAATCTTATATTGCCCTACTTTACCAATGCAACACCTTCCAATATTTTGTGTTATCCGCTTTAACATGTACTATCAAAAAGAAATAGTAATAAAACAAAGAAAAAAGCGATGAGAAAGAAAATTTGCTTGACAGATAGAAAAAGAAATTACTCAATTTTCATTTTCATTTTTAAGTATAAATCAATAAGTGACATACAAATGATTTATGACTACCAATCCATCATTTAAAAGTCCAATATTCTTTTTGGAAAATTATAATACTTTACTTCTTGTAAAAAATGCTTCGAATGAATGAGAAACAAGCAAAATAATATCCAAATATTTACGATGTTATTGATTCTGAACTTTCGTATAAACTAGTCACTTGTACGAATACTTTTTTGATTACTGATGTTTTACTATATCTTTTTGATAGAATACTGAATATGTCTATAATTTTGTTGAACTGGTAAAAAAATAAGACATGATATACGGCATATCTTCTATATGAGATAATTCCAATAAGTCTTGAAAATTATTTTTCTTATTCTCAGGGAATTTTACATTACTGAAAAACGTTAGTTCGAAATTTTATTCGGAATATTTTCAAAGTTAAACTTTTTACAAAAAATGTGCAAATATATCACAGCTATACCTCGGGATGTTTTTGTCCATTTGTAAACAATAGAATTTTCATTCACGAATATTTTTCAGCATTCCAAGATTCGAAAAACAAAGTAAAATAAATACTTTGGCCCCAGAGAAAAATTTACGAATTTTTTAATGGTTTCACTTAGTGTGAGAATATTTAACACGGTTCATTTAAGGACAAGCTTTAAAAAATAATAATAATAATAATAATAATTTAAGTAATAATTTCACTTACATTGAACATGGAAAATAAAATTAAAATAGCATTTATAAGGCTTCATTTGTACAAATTAAAATTTTATTTAGAATGAGAATTTTTCTAATTCAATTATCTTCAAAGAAAACACAGTTTAAAATTTGAAATATAACCATTGAAACTTATTATCAAAAGAATAATTAATATCAGTATTAATAATCGATTTAATTTATTAATAATTGATACCTATAATTTTTAAGCCCTGTCCAAAGTAGGTTATTAGTCGTATTATTCAACTATTAAATACAAAAATGTTTTGCTAGAAATCTGCCCACACTTTACGTGCTTGATTGTGAAGAACATTTTTGTTTCAAGTCGGCAAATGAGGATAAAAACACATTTCTCAAAGCATTAGAATGTTGTTGAGAGTACCGACTACAGAGTACTTGAGAGTACCGAGTCAGTGTCTAATAAGTTGGGGAGGGAGGGGGGTGAAAAAATCTCATATACATACAATGATGCAATGAGTTTTTATTAAAATAAAAAATATATACATTGAAATTGCACATTCCCGAAACGCTAAAATAAGTATATAAACGTCCATTTTCAATGTGTAATTTATGATAGTATATTTACCATAAACAGATTCAAAAAATGGTCATTATTATTATTTTATTTTATTCTTGATATTTTTCGTTTCGCTTGCTAAAAATGCTTGCCGACTAAACAAATTTTACGTACAACATGAACTCATTTATTAAGTGGGACGAAAATATCAGATACGTATGCAAGGTCCGATTTACAAAAATTTGGACTACATGCAGAACTCGGTAGATGGGGAGCCTTAACACAGGCGTCGTTAAATTTGTGTTTTAGTAAAAGAGCCCTCCGCCCAGGAAAAAAAAAAAAAAAAAAAAAAAAAAAAGAAATGAAGAAAGACTTTTTGCCAAGAGAGAACTTTGTTTTAAGGTGCCGCTGACAAGATGAAATTGATTTTAAAAGCTTGAATAGAGGTATACAAAGAAAAAAAAAGCAATTAAAGAAAGGTTATTAACAAACTTTAAAGGTTTTTAATATAGTTTTAAACTGGAAATAAATAAATATATTTTAAAATAAAAATTTTACAGATGCCTTAAAAGTTGGGGGTCTCCTACATCCGGGCCTATTGTGTGTAATAGAAAAGTAGGGCCTGTATATATGTTACATAAGAAATGGAAAATGTGGTATATTTTATTAGTCGCAATATAAAAATATCAAATTTAAAGAATACAATATGTGGTTAATTATATTTGCTATTCTAAAAAATGTGTGCGTGTTTTTCTAAACTAAGAAACTTTTATTCTTGAAGTAATTATCTTTAAACTTCTTTTTAATTGAAAGAATAATATTACTGAGAGCCATAATCACAAGATAACTTCTGTTTACTTAGCTATAAAAAGAAAACTAGACACTCTAATTCAGATTGCAAATAATTTCTTTAAGAACTCTAAAATTAACTTTTTCATCAGAATTAAATATTAAAAAATTACTTTCTTTTCATTGTAAAAAAAAAAAAAAAAAAAAAAAAAAATCATGAAAACGGCAAAACCATAAGAAGCAAAAAAACAATTCATAATTAATTTAAAAAAGAAGAAGAAGAAGAAAATAATAATTTGCAATAATGGAACGAAAAACTTGAACTTAGAGAGTATTTTATACAGGAATCGCCCTCCCCCATTAAGAATAATTGAAAATGTTTAGTTACATTTCAAAAATACTCATAGTATTAAAGATAATCCAGATTTCTAAACTTTTAACTTGTCTTCGTTAATTATGTATATGAAAACTTTCTTTGAATGTGATATGCCATACCATACGTAGGTCATTCTACAGAAATTCTACGATTTCACTACATAAATTTTTAAATTAAAATTTTTAAAATGAAAAAAAAAAAAAAAAAAAGATTATGGTATAAATGGACTCATATGTGTCACACAGATCAACTCCGACAGTTTTTTTTTTTTTTTAAACACCGTGAATTGTCACAAAGGGCAAGATTAACGCAGGGGCTGTTAATTCCATTTCCATTTCCTCTTTTTTTTTTATATATTATTTTTAAAATATGCAAAAATGCTCTTAAAAATCACATGAAAATTTTACTTCTGAACGGAAAATAAAACATTTTACAAAACTAATATTTTACTGAAATATGCATTATTAGGTGAAAAAAGTGGGAAAATTTAAGATTTTATTTTTTTCAAAGCGTAATAAAAACCATGGAGAAAATAATAGGTAGAGGCCGGCATGTGCATTGAGCCATGGGCCCACTTTTGGATTGATTAGTCTCTGGGGACAGTCGCTACTGTAAAACGAATACAACCACAGAGGGGATAAAATTTTCTGCTGTCCTTAATAATTACGTCATGATTGATATTTTTGGTTTGTGTCACTTATAACATTTAGGTAATCATGTTTCATTCAATATGGCGCGTTAAAGAAGATACATAAGTTACTTTTATACTAAAAAAGTTAACAAAGGTGATGTCAGAGCTAAGAAATAACCAAACGCATAAATAGTAAGTATATACCAAAAATTTTTCCAACTTACTTTAGAGCAATCTGCTTATATTTTCTAAATAGCAGCTTCTTTTTACTTTCTTTTATATATAAGAAAGTAAGTACTGGATTTTTGAAAATTTTTAGAAATCCAGTTTCTGATGAATTTACACGTATTGAGACCTCCTGAACACGATTTGACTGTATTTAGAAAATGTCTGTCTGTCTGTGTATCACAAATTTTGTGAACGCTGTATCTCACGAGCCAATGAACGAAATTTTACCAAACTTGGTATTTAGTTGAACTTTGACCTAAACTGGTGTTGATTACATTTGGAAATCAATCGCTCAACAGGTGGAGCTGTAATCCCACTTTTTTTTTTTCTAAATTTTTAACATGGTAGTATAGGACAAAATTTCGTATAAATGTATATAATCAGACTTATTTTTAAAGCATGATTATAAAATTAATATGAATTATTGATAATAATAGTAGTAAACTAGGAAAAAAGTGCATGCTTGTAGGAGCATTGCTTCTCCTGGGGAGGAAGTACCCCCCGGGGTTGTAAATTTTCAATATGGGTATCATTCAAAAGAACTCGTCAACATCTTTAAAACGAATGGTTGAACCTTAGATCTGTGATAATTTAAAACAAAGTTATCAATTTAATGGATTTATTTTTCCTCTTTTTGAATAAAAAAAGGGGAGGAAAAAAACTAAATCGCACTTTTTCTGATGTTGGCACAAAATAATTGACTTTCTTCTTTCGGCATTGGTATACTTCTCTGAAATAAAATTTGTCTGCATTCATCATGGAAAATAATTTTAATAAACAATTATTTAATAAGTAATTTGTGCTGCATGAATTTGTGTAAGATTATACAGAAGAAAGCCTTGTGGTGGACACAACATTAGTACTACTTCCATTTGTCACTGAGAAAGACAAAAATCTCGACCTAATGAGGATTTTTTTTTAAGTGCCCACAGAAATGATGCAGAATTTTTTGACAACCCCCCCCCCCCTTAAAAAAAAAAAAAAAAAAAAAAAAAAAAAAATTCCTTGTGTCAATAAACAGAGCAAAAATATCTTATGTGATGTTAAATTCATACACTTTCTAAGGGTTGGGCTGATAGGTGATATTCTGTATATTTTCTATGGAGAATACATTTTACTCTCTATATGGGATAAAATGTATCAGTTATTACTATTGAAATTATACAACGTTGGCTTGTGACAGTTCACAGAAGTGATATACCGCTTCACTTTCTGTAGACACATTATATATATACACGAAGCAAACATTCAAACCGTGTTTTCTCAAAAAAAAAAAAAAAAAAAAAAAAAGGAGTTAGGGATTTTTCTTTGAACTTAGCATAAAAATACACTCCTGCTCAAAAGTTTAACAAGATTTGCAAACGACCGTTTTTTTTTTTTTTTTTTTTTTTTTTTTCAATTAAAAAACTTATCTCTGGATGAAATGTCTTCAGAAAAATTGGGTATTTAAAGAACTGGGTCTTCCTCATGTTTTTCAGTAAGATTGGTTTAAAACAACATTTAGGGGGCAGGTAACAAATTGAGCAAAATTAACAATGTTTGGGATCACCCTGTATCGTTAAGTGAACGAAATTAAGTGTAACTTTGGGATATGTTGATGCAGAGCCAGTTTAATTTGTGGATGAATTTTCGTGATGACAGCACATTAAATAACGGCGATATAAGCATTTATTTTAAAACTAAAAAAAAAAAAAAAAAAAAAAATCAGCATGTTTTTTATTAATACTATACAGAGTTTTTAACGAAAATTATTCCCACTTTTAGATAAGTTTGAAAAACACTTAAAACAATATACTGCAATCGGAATACAAATAACTTAAATATCTCATGAAATATGAGCATTTTCATGAGAAACGTTTTCACTGCACACGTGCGAAAGATAGAATATATATACATATACATATATATATATATATTGCATAAGTTGAAAGCTAGATATATTGGGCAACTTTTGTCAAAAGTGCATTTGAATAGAATGAAAAGTAAGCAAATTATCCGAAAAAGAACAAGCAACATTTTAGATATTTTCCAAGAGTTGAAATTTCTTAAGGGGTTTTTTACATGCCGCGTAATTAATTTAAAAATTCACAAATTATTTTAACCACTTAACAAAAGTTCTTTTTTGTGAAAAAATCCCTTATCTCACAAATCTTAGTAAATAAACAAAAATACGTTAAAATAGATAGATAATGTAGTTCGATAATTAGATTTTAAATTTAGTTATTTTTTAATTTATTAGTTTTTGTGTTGTCTGAAAAATTCTGTCTGAAGGAGAAAACACGGTTTGAGTGTTTGCTCTTCATATATATATATATAATTTCAAGAAATTTTAAATAAATAACCACAGTACATTGCACGTTTACACGTAATAAATAAATAAATAAAAATAATAAAAATAAAAACAATTTAGAAAATAGTTTAAATATTATTGTTTCATGACTTGAAAATGCAGGTTTTCTGTAGAATTACCGACACATAAAATATTAATGTAAGAATGAATATTATTTTGTTGATGCGGCTCAAAGTTTATTTTAAAACATACAGATTATTACACTAAAAGATTCTCACTTGAGACTTTCCTGATTTTTTGACGAAGCATTAATTTATTGTTCAGGTTCTGAAATTCATCTAATTCGCCTTGGTTTAACAGATACAGAATATATTTGGAAGTATTTTATAGGAGAGATGTTTCATGAAAGGGTTTCTAAAGGGCAATAAATAAATTTCAACTTTTATTTTCACGTAAGAAAAGCCCTTAAATCCTTGCTATGTGGAAGATGATGTTGGTGTTAGGGTAAAACCAGCTGATTACACGAGTAGTCTAGGCCTGAATAGTATGATCTCTGTGTGTGTGTGTGTGTGGAGGGGGGGGAGGAGGTTCTTTCTAAAGGGTCCTAGTCCGTATTTACGTGAGCTTCGGGGACAAAGTACGGAAAACTTTGATCGGCTAGGTGAATGAGCCCCAGCAGGGATCGAACCCGGCACTTCCTGTCTACCAGCTTCGAAAGCAGAAGCTCTTGGGGGAGGGGGCACTGGTGGGGCTTACTATTTGAAAGAATTGTTCAAGAAAATCTCAGTAGAGAAATGTTTATTCGAATATAACGTTCAGTTTCATATATCTAGAAAGTATAAAGTATTTTTTTATAACTTGCACTTACCTGGAATGCCCTTTTGAGTACTGGTAGCCACTATCTCGAACCACCTGCCTAGCCAAAGGGAAAAGCTCGTCTCTTCGTGTTAGCAGAGCCGGAATGTGCTTGCAGATCTGGGCGGCCGCTTCATTCACCGAAACCTGGAACCAGTCCTTTGCTATTATTGTACACTACTTCGGACAAAACGTATTCCAAAGAGAAAACATAACATATTAGTGTAAAAAATCAAACACACTTAGATTAGTATAGGAACTGCACACCAATTCTCAAGAAAGCGTAAAAAGGAGCTTGCTTCTTTCTTCCATACATAATACATTGAATATTAAACATTTACATAGAATGTAAATTTATGAAAATCGAAAATCATCACGTGTTAAATTCAGGAAGGATGAGAAAAATGCGACTGATGTAATATATTTTTCTAGATTAAAAAGCATAAATTACACCCCTCTCTCTCTCTCCCCCTTCTCCTACCCCTTTTTCAAAAGTACACAGCAGTATATTCGCATAACATATCAACAAAAATAATTTAACCCAGCATTATTTTTTAAATACTCACCAGAATTACATGTCATTTTAAACCCATTTGAAAAAAAGAAATATCGTAAATATTAACGGTATATTTTTTAAAAACTAATCTTAATAATGAGATCTAATAATTTTTAAATAACGAATTAAATAATATGATTAAATGCATACAAATAGATAAATATGTTAATGAAGAAGCTACACATTAAATATTTTCGAAAAACACTCATAGTTGTGTCTAAATACCGGACAATCAATATTGCTTTATCAATAAACAATATCACTATGAGGATTTTAATATTCTTTAAACAGAGTTCCCGAATGAAAATTAAACTGCTACTATTTGAAAAATTATAATCTCAGTCACAAATAGGAATATATGTTTCTTGCAGAATATTTTACATTTATACAACAATAAATGTGAATTGTCGTCAGAGTCTTTTCTAGTATTGTACATATATATGCAATTTACACCTTTCTCTATTTTCTCAAAATGTTCTTTAAGATTTAAAAAATAAATAAATATATTAAAAAGTATTTTTAATTAATTACGAAAGAAAAGAAGATATAACAGAAGAAGTACAGAAATAAGTATTTTTTTCATGTTAAAGAGATATTATCCACTTTAACTAAAAATTGTAGGAAAATATTATCTATCACCGTAGAAAATCTTTTTAAAGAGCTAATAGTTAATTAAAAAGCCCATTAATTATACTAGCTAACTCTCTTATTTCTAGTAATAAATGTAGTCTAATAAAAATTTACAAATGTTGGAAATTAAAAAACAACTAATAAATCAAATTAGAAAGCTAGATTATCATTGAATATCTTCCCCATAGATGGCGCCAGCACTGAAAAATTCGAGCGCAACATCGCCCAAACTTAAAAAGGGATTTCTTATTAAGATATTTATTCAGTTTTGCTAATAGAATTAATGAAAAAAATATTTATTATGGATAAAACGATAATCTGAAATTTTTTTGAATCAATTATAAGCGGAATCAGAGGTGTTTAAATAATTACTGCTTAATAAAATTTTACAAGTGTAGTTTATTTTTTCATTCATAGATGGCGGTATCATACAACAACAAAAGAGCAATGGAGCAACAACATCTTGAATTTAACTAGATAGACATGCCTAGAATTTTTAGACTTAAAAAAAAAAAAAAGAAAAGAAAAGAAAAGGAAAAAATTACATCCCAATAAAAAAGAAGATTTAACAATATCTTTAAGTAGTTCTTTATAATTATGAATATAACAAACTTCTGTTGAAATAATTCACTATAATACTTAGAAAATACTCTGCAAACATTACAAATATTTATTTAAAAAATAAATCGACAAGTGATAAGATTGATTTGGCTCTCATCATTAAAATGAATCTTATAGTACCATTAATTTCATATGGAAATGCTAGTTGTATCTGGATTATTTTTACTAATATAGGCTTTTTAATTACTTTATATGTTTTAACAACAGTATAAAAAATATAGGGTTATTTTTTCAAGTCAAGGTTTTGAAAATATTGTTAAAGCAATTTACAAACATTCAGAAACAATAAACAAATGAAGTTAATATAGACTTAAACCATTCTGTGTTATCTTTATAATATATTAACTACAATCCGATACGAACCAATCCCTTTTTTTTTTTTCCTTCCAATAAAGTATTTTTATATCCAGTATTTGCATAAAATAAAGGGGTAATTCACTTTAAACAAAATACTAAATAAAATGATGGTTTTTTTTTTTTTTTTTTTTTTTTTTTTTAAGTTTCAAACAAAAAATCATATGCAAAGTATAATTAAAAAAAAATAATAATAATCGTTCTAGAAGCATTAATAGAAGCAACGAAAGACTGCTGCTCATTTGAATGGAATAAATACTTCTTTAGAACATTAAAACAAAAATCAATTTAATACCAACCATATTTAGTCTTCTAAAGGAAACAAACGATATGTATATTTTGATGTGTATCCTGATAAAGATTTCTTTCAGACACGTATAACGTATTTTCATTTAGCGTAATTTTTGTAAAAGTAATTAGTATATAATAATAAGTAAGTTGAAGTGTAATTACTTCTTTCTCTCTCTTTTCTTAAGCACTTTATGAAAGATGTGCTAATTTTTTTTCTTTATTACTTTAAGAAATAATGCATAATAAAGGTTTTTCCTGTATAAGAAAATATATGTAAAATTGCTAAATTTGCAGTTATTGATTACAAAATTTCATCTCAGAGAAAATAATGCATTATTTATTTATTTATTTTTATTTTATTTATTTATTTTTTTAAGTGTTAAGATTATTTAATAAATGGTTCTAGATATAATTAAAGATTAAAATTTGCACAAATAATGTAAAACAGTTCAAATCAGAATTTGAACCATACTTTAAAAAGTTAATATAGTGTTTTCAAAATACATATACAATATATCATTATACAATATATCATACTTATTCAGTCATACTCGAGCCTGAAACAGAAATTACAAAATGATGCAAGTAAAAAAAGAAAAAAAAATCCTATTAACGTTTTTATTATTTATCATATTTATTTCATCTTCCTATGAATTTAAAACCGGTTGTAGCTTTCCAAGAGAAAATAAATAAGTCCCCTCCCCTCCCTACAGATTAGAATTTGAAAAAATATCAGTAATAAATAATTTAATAGTCACAACTCATAGATATGACTTCAAAAAATTTAGATTCTATGTAAATGTTTTGAAGAAAATAAATGAATAAGATTCATTAATGTATACAATTCCTATTGAAAAAAAAAAAAAAAATATCATTTATCACAGAAGTACTAAGTTCAAGGCACATAAAAATTTCCACACTTTTTTAATATTCTACATATAAAATCTGATTTTACTCTCAAGCTATCACACACAGCATTTGACACCATAATAAAATTACATACATAAAAAAAAAAAAATCACGCCGACGAGTTGATTCTTACCTGCCTTAGCGTCCCACCACATAAAATTTAGCCCAACATAAAGCCTTACATTAAAGAAGGAAATTAAATTATTCTTACCTTTTAGAAAAGTCATCTTTTTTTTTTTTTCCCCGAATAAACTTAACAGTAACTCAAAAATAAAATCTCAACATACATAACGCATTCAAAACAGAAAACAAAAAGTCTCACACTTGTTCATCAACATTTTATTAGGAACCAAAATTCCACAGCAATTCAACACGATATAAAAATCTTTTTCACAACTTTGTAGAAGTAATAACACACTCACAAGGCAATTGCTACTGCAAACAAAAAAATAGTCCATAATTTGAATCTTTATACAAGTTTTGGGGTGGATGATTTAAAAGGACAGGAATATTGGGTTAAAAAAGGGGAGTGGGGGAGATCGATCAGTCTAATGTTATACCTCGTGCATAGTTAGAGGTTTCTCAGCTTTCCTCTTACAGTCGAAGCGACCGTAAATAGCCGCATACTTTCGGATTTCATCCATGCGGCGCGGGTCATCTTCTGGCATGTTCATCACATACTAAAATGGAAAAAAGAACAGCATATAAGAATCATACAAACAAAAAAGAGTTGAAAAAAAAAAAAAAAAAAAAAAAAAAAAATCATATAAACATTAAAAAAAAAGGGGGGGGGGGGGACTTAATAAGATACGATAGCTATTTTCTAAAAGAAGATTGCTAAAATTCATTTTAGTAACTATTCAGAATTAAGTTGGTCTAATTTTTGTAATTATTATTTATTTATTATTGCGTAAATCAGAGTAGGTATTGACCGATGTCAACATAAGATTTTAATCAAAATAAAACATGGGGCAATCTAAAAAATAGATTTGTATTCTTTGTTTATTAAATGAGAGAGAGAGTGTGTACTTTTATTATTATTATTTTTATTATGTGCCAACTGAAAACATTCATTTTATTTACATTTGCGTATTGAAGTCACATAAGAAGTTTCAAAAAATGGTTCACAATACAAGTCTAATATAAGAAAGAAATAGACGAAATTAGTAAGCAGTTCAATAAAGTCCATCATTTTCGTTTCCGTAGAAAAGTCACCATTGAGGAAAAAAGCATGCCTTTGCCTATGTCTATTCCTATCCTTTTATAAAGCGATATGCATACTATTCCTATCTCTTTATAAAGCAATATGCACACTCATACTAATTTTATCTTGTTCTTAAAAAAAAAAAAAAAAAAAAAAAAAAACTCTTAACTTTTTTTGATGAAAAGATAGGTCTTCTCTACTTAAAATCACATCTGTCAGATGTTAGGTAAAGATTTAAATTAAATTACGAAAAGAAAAAAAGAAATTAAAAATAATATTCATATTAACTAACTAAAATAATCTACTATATAATTTCGCATCTCTGCCCATGTTATACAACATTAATTTCTCTATAGACGTGATAATTAAACGTACATGAAACTGGGTTTTGACAGGCATCGGTGAAGTTTAATGGCTATCTATGATTTTAATTTCAGTATTTGTTATTCACTCTTTTTACCGACTATCAGGTTTTTCTTCTATTTTTCTTTTCCAAATATCAGCTTCATAGTATCTGCGTTTTAAACAATGTTTCTTTTTTATTTACTATTTTTTCTTAATTTATAATATTATTACGTCTTTTCCTAGTAATCTTTTTTATTCATAACTTTTTGCCTTTATTAAATACAGATAACAAGCGCAATTTCCTTTAGTAAGCAATGTTTAAATAACTCAGATAAAAAATAAGTTGTCAGTGTTAATAATAGAAGAGAAATGGGCTTGGGTAAACCAATTCATGAAAATGCAAAATTATTCATAAACAACATAATTCAGTGAGAAAAAATCAGATTTTAACATCTATCTGTTAATTTTTTTTTTTTTTTTTTTTTTTTTTTTTGAACAAGCCTATTAAAGCAAGATTTTTAAAATGGGAAATTGCTGTAAAATCTAATTTGATTAATATTTATAACAGAACTCAAAAATTAAATAAAAGCATGAAAAAATAGTAAAGCACATTAACTTTTTTCTTTTTTAAAATACAATATAATCTAAATGGGCATTTTTTATTTTATGAAGCAAAAACAATAATTAAACATTAAAATTATTTATCAACAATAAACATGCAACTTGGCTTCATAAATATTGTTATTAAACAGTTCGTTATTAAAACTGCGAAATTCAATTATTCACCGAAAACCCTAACAAGGATAGAGGCATGACATATAATAGTATACGTATCACAAAAGCGTATACGACTATTTATAATTTACGTTTCTTTCACAGACTTATTTTAAAACATTGAAAAGGCTACAATTTTCACCGAAAATGAAAGTTATGATTTTGTTTCTGCCATAACACATTTAATTAGAGTAAAATTTTTCAAACAGAAGCGAACTGTTTTAAATGTGGATTCCACTGCACTAATAATTTGAAAATAAATAAATAAATAAATAAAAGATAAATAAGAGCAAAAATGTAATACTGACCTTTCGAAAATTTGATAAAAGTCTAAAAAATGTTAAGCATACTTTTCACAATAATTTCTGGGGGAGGGGTTCAACTTATGCACATTTACATTGATATTCTATATCCCCCCCCCCCCCCCCCGCCGACAATCATAAAAGAAGCAATTATTATAAATATATATGATAGAGGGGGGGGGGGGGAACTGATTTATTCAAAAAACTCTTTAAAAACTTCCTTGCAACAAATGTTAAAAATTAACAAATTATATTTATCTAAAAACAAAAGTTGTATTAACTTTCGTTTTCGTTTTATAGATAAATGACATGCTACATGGAGGAAGGGGAAAAAAAGGGCTTACATAGATGTAACAATCTGATATAAGAGAAAAACATTCCAAAAAAGAGTTACTTGCAGGTGATGAGGAGCAAGTGCTTAGGGTCAAATACCGTGTTCTTAAAGAGGGAAAAATAGGGCTAAGCGGGGTAAATAAAAGGGAGAAGTGTTAATGCCCTGTACTTTACCTCTTTTTTATGATAAGGTTTTTTGCAAGATTTTTTTTTCCTTAGAACTTTTTACTATTCTTTGAGTACAATGTGATTAGAAATTTCACTAACCCCTTTGCACGTTCTTACAACTTACAGAGCAACGAACTCTTAGCATCTTAGTAAAAAGTAAAGATTTTTTCTTTTATACTCAACATGATATGCAGTGTAATTCTGTTTATAAAAATCTTATTTTTAGATTTTAGGTAAGATTTTAGATTTCCAATACAATTATTTTCTTACGGTACAATAATTTATTTATAATAAGGAAAAGACATAAAATAATGATTTAATTTACATGTTTTTCCTTTAAAAAGTATAGTTTTAAATTCATCAAAGTTTTCTTCCCCACTTAAATTTTCTTGCAACTGCCTTTTGAGAATTGAACAGCATAAAATTGGATTAATGTTATCTAAATTACCCAAATTTATTTAAAAAAATTATCTTAATTGTGTAATAATGCCCCTTTGTAACACTCACACAAAAAGTAATTTACTGTAATAAATGAAACGCAATTAAAATTTAAAATAACGTACTGTTTGAAATTGTGCTTTAAATTGCGAACAAATGATATAATAGATGTAATTAAATAAATTTGAAAAGCGAATTTTTTAAAGCATTTCACCTATTTAATTAAACTTCCCTTATTTAATATGACATATGCAAGTATGCATATAGTAATAGAGTAATCTTATAGTATATTGCTTTGAAAGAAGTTCGAATAAGAAAAATAAGATGAATAGAATCCATGAAAATGTGAAAGTATAATAATAATCAATACTTCATCAGGGGCATATATTGAATGCAAAATTGTATGCAAAAATGTAGGTAATTTCTGAAAGTAAATCTGGAAGCTTAAATGTAAGATATAACATTTTTACATGCTCAGTTACCTATAATAGAAGCGATTTCAATTTAATAGGAAAAGAAATAAATGAATGAAAGCGAAAATTAAGAAATATAATCCAATATTTACAAATAAATAAATAGAAATAAATAAACATACTTATATCTTTGTTACTACATGGACATTTATAGTGCATAATAGAGCAATTACTTACGATTGTGCATGTGTATGTGTGTATGATAGATTAATACACAAGCATTTTCAAACTGTCTGCAGTAAAAATTCGAATAATAATGCTTGCTATTTCTTTTTTAAGTATTGCAAGATGATTTTATTTGCATAAAAAATAAAGCACTTTTATAAACAAAAAATAATAAAAACCTACATTTTAGAGAGTGTCAGAGAAGAAAATCAGACGCATTATTATTACAAAACTCTTAACTAATAATAATGACACGCAAATGCTTATAATGAAGACAAATAACGAAATAAAAATTAAACTTTGAAACATAAATTTTGTTTGATATTTTGTCTTATAATACGCCGATACACTCTGTAAGGTTAGTTCTAATTTAAAGCTCGAGTTAAAACAGCTTAAATTATTTGTCATGGTCAAGTTGTAAAAACTCATACATGATTTATATTCTTTTCTTATAGAATAAGCCAATTTATTTAACCATGAATTTTTAAGAAAGAAGGAAAAAAGACAGAAAAGAAAGAAAGGGGGAAAAAAAGGAAAAGAAAGAAAGCAAAAGTAATCAGAAAAACTGATTGAAAAATAAAACAAAAATTTATAAGCGATTTGGAAAATAATCGGGACGAGGGAGCAATGTTTCTCCAACAAGTAGTACTTTAGGTGTTAATGCAGCGTTAGGCATGGCCTTGGGTCATACGAACTTGCACTGTACAAGAACAGGTTAAAAATAATCAGCAAAATACAAAATTATCGACTAGGAAGAGTGGGATAGAAAAAGGCTGTCATCCACTTGCCTATTTTTATCTTTCTGCAAAAACAGCGAAAGACTTGAGAAGGGGTTAAACGAATCAATATCTGCGGAGGAACGAGAGTATTCTACTCAGAAAATGAACTAAATTGCAGTTAAGTTGATTCTTGATGTAGAGAATATATTTAATTTTTCAAGAATTAAGAATAATTAAAGGTTTTAATCGTTCAGACTATACTATTCCGAACAGTTATCTTTGAATGAAGTTAAAATTATGCAAAGTAGGTGGTTCGATATGCCATTTGAGTTTGAAATCGTAAACAAATTTCGCTTTTAAATGGTTTTAAAATCTCTTTCTCGAATACCGCAATGGTATTCAAATAACAAGGCTAGGCTTGATTTTGGGCTAGAAAAGTTAAGCTAAATAATTATAAGATAAAAAAAAACAACTTTTTATATACCATGTTTTTAATTTCCTGATGAATCATAGAGCTCTTATCAATGTGCATAAAATTTTTAAAGCGATAATGACGTCAATTTTTGTGAGATGCATAATTTAACTCTTTATAATTTTTTAACGTTCATGTTTAATTTAATGTATTTATTTTTATGTCGAAAGAAAATGAACTCGTTTTTTTTTTTTTTTTTTTTTTTTTTTGAAACAATTAAATTATAGCTAATATTTTAATGGCTATTTTAACGCTATTAGGATGTTATTATTTTCATATTTTAATTAATTATAAGAAAACTAATCAAAAATTCGAAAATCGAACTTCAAAGTATTGTGTTGTCACCTGGTTTTGAGCTACTGTGAAAGTTTCAAATGTCTAGCTAGTAGGAAAGTTAGTTAAAATTCGATTGCAAGATTTGTACCGGACAAACAAACAGACAAGAATAGAAGTTAATAAAAACATGGTAAAATGCTAAAATAAACTGGTTTAAATATAGTTAAAATTAGCATCAGCTATTCGTAGATGGTACAGCATATTAAAATAAATTTAAAGAGAGAGAGAAAACACTAGATACAGAAAAAAAAAAAAAAAAAAAAACTTTATTTATTTCTTTTTCAAAGATGTATCCTTTCAACTAGCACAGACTAAAATTAAGAGGATACTTCACCTAATTGGACCGACAGTCTAACCCCATGTTAGTCTACGGAGAAATTTTTTTTAAATAAATTACTCATTACCTAATGCATATATATATATATAAATGATAGATAACGTAATAAAATTTAATCTTAAAATTTAGCAATTAATAGAACTAAAACAATAACAACACACAAAAATATAAAACTGAATTTAACATAGAGGAAAGACTGACACAAAAAGTTGCGATATAGATTAAGAACTATATATATATATTTAATTCCGTTTTCTCTCATTTAGACTATTCACAATTATTAAAATGTTTCTTGTTTTTCAAAAATTATCTTTTTAAATTTTTAATATTTCAGTTTGAAGCTATAAAGTGCATAAAATGCTCTTGGTTAATTTTTGGAGTTTTACAGCTTTAAAACAAAATATTAAGACAATTAAATAATAAAGTACATTGGGTAATTTATAAAATAATTTCTCCATAGAATAGAAAATGGGGTTAGAGCTGCCGGTCAAATTAGGTGAAATATTCTCTTAACATATTTAATTATAAGCAGAAAAAAAAAAGAGTTTTGTGCACATATTTTTAAAATATTATTTGCAATATTTAATATAACTTGATAATATATAGTTTGATTCTTTTCCTTTTAAATGTATAAAAAATATTTTGATAATGAACATATATTTATGAAAACGTTTCGTAGTATTTAAAAAGGGGGAAAAGTGTCATAATATAGAGAATGGTTTTTCCAATCATAATAAAGATTTCCAAAATATAATTAAAAAACAGAACAATAAAAACATTTAATAGCAGATTAATCATGCACAAAACTTTACAGTATATATCCCTTAAAGTATACTTTACAGTATATTTTATACTATTTGTTCTGTAATATATTTAATAAAACTGTTCTATAAACAGCCAAATTTTAATTATAATGGACTCTTACAATTTTTTAAACGTATTTAAAAATTTCTGAAAACTGGATTTCTTAGTTAATGCATACAGAGTATGCTGATCAAAATTATCGGATTTGTACTTTACATCATTTACGATATTACATGTTGCAATGACATTCTCATGTATTTCAAAAGCCGATTTAAAATGTAATATTGAATTCAGATGTGATTCATTAATTCAGGACATAGCTAAATAACATTTTGTTAATTTTTAATGGGATTTCTAATTTTTAGAAAGACGATATTAATTCATATGTGAAAAAGGTAACCCAATTTTATTTTATTAACAACAATCCAGGTCATGGTTATAAAACTTAGTCACAAAAATCAATTATATTTTTTGCTTTATTAAAAAGATTTGCCTTGAAACTACAAGAAATATTTTATAGTTAGTAATGTGTTTAATGTATGTCATTGTTTTTTTTTGCAAGGACGTTTTCATTTAAAACTGCATCATTCTGAGGAATGTAAATAAATCGAAAGAATTGACAGAGTTCCCCAATTTTTGATCAAAACCTCTCGTATTGTTGTTTAATAATCTGGGAAAAGTGTCAAATCTCTGATTCAAACGCAAAAGTACGAAAACAAAAATCAAGGTTGCAATTACTAAAAGAAGGAAATGACAATTACTATTGTTGAAAAAGTTGTATGTTATTGTGATTACATGAGTGATCCTTTTTAAAATAAGTAAATAAATAAGCAAGTAAATGTAACTAAAATATGATAATTAAATAAATATTACATTGAGTTTTTGTTTTTCTTTTCTTTCTTAGCTAAATTTCATATTTCTTCCTGTAATATGCTTGAAAAGTTATATATATATATATATATATATATATATATATATATATATATATATATATATAATAAATTTTCTAGTTATTTGTATTTTCTTTAAATTGGATTTTACTTCATACATTTTGTTGTAGTCCACCAGCTTTTGTTAAATACGTAAATCTCTTTTTCGAATTTCAAGTAGGAAAAAAAAAAGTATTAAAAGAAAGAGTTTCAGTACTTATCTAAAGTAAATTATTTAAATTATTATTATTTTTTTTCAAATCACATCATGTACTAATTTTAGATACTATGCAATCATAGTAGCCTAACGGGCTCTTTATTTATACTAATCTCTTATAAAGCTTTGTATGAGAAAAAAAAGTATTTTAGAATTTCCGCATTGAGGAAAGCTGAATATGCTGTAATTTTTCTAAGTACAAAATATTTAAAGCGTAGTCGTATATCGTAAATTTCAATTCTTACAAGTCCACAGTGTAGCACTACAACGACACCCACTCAACGTCAACATGAATACAATCATTATTTGTTACAAACATTTTAAGGAATTTTAAAATCTTTACCTAATATGAAAAGTAACACTCTCATTAAATTAGAGCAAATCTGAAAGTGCTAAACAGCATCTAATTTATATTTGTAATTTGAAATTCAAAATACATAAGGAAAATTTATGATAAAAATAAATCCACCAAGAAGTTAATGATGATGTTTAAAATTAGTGTAATAAAGTTTAAGAAATCAAATTTCCAACAGCTAATTATTTTTCAAACTAATATGCAATTAAAATATAAATCTGACTTTTTTTTTTCCCCCAGCAAAAAAAAAAAAAAAAGAAGGAAGTGCAGAAAAATTTAAATATATTAAGTATATTTACATTTGTAATTAATTTAAGTAATATCAAAATAAAAAGAAATACATTTTTAAATAATGTTATTAAAAAAGTGAATTAAATAGTAATGTTTTATATAATACCCCCCCCTTCCCCTCCCCTCATTTTAATAATCTCTTTCTCCGCCGTTGTAATTTTTGTCGGAGAAATTCTGCCCTTCTACTTCTTTAACTAGTTAAAAGATGGCACTACCGTCGGCCATTCATAAATTCTTTCTCCGATGAGTTTCTCAACCCTTTAGGCCCCAAATAGTATGTTTGTTTACTGATTTCGGAATATTTAATTTTAAAGCAATTTTTTATCAAAAATTATTACTGATAAATTCTTCCAATTTTCTATTTCAGATAACTTTAATTGGGCACTAATTTGAATTTCGAAAATCTCAATTGTATTGAAAATTTGGTTTTAAGAAAAGGGAGATTGCGAATGAAACAGCAGGAAATACATATTTCATACACCTAAAATTTTGGATAAATTTATCATGAATATTTTCTCTACCTAGTATAATAATAATAATAATAAGTTAGTTTATTTACTTTTTATACATACATCTTTGACATATTAAATCACGCAAGATCCTACTGTCTTGAGAATACATCGGCGTGTCATCTTTACCATTTATAAAAAATCGTTACAGAATACATTAAACTATTATACAACTTACTAAATAAAAGATATAATTTATATCAAAATATGAAAATTGAAAAAAAATAAAATAAATAAAAAATTTTCCATGTCAGATTTTACAATTTAATAAAAATGACAATCAAAACAAGATTTTGATAAATCAATGATTAACATAAAACCTAATACTTTATGCTCTAACAACAAAAATGAGAGAAAAGAGGCGGCTGCAACAAAATATATCCTAATATATAAATATTATAAATTATTATACATTAAATATATATAATTCTTTTTTTTTTTTTTTTTTTTTTTTTTTTTGGGGGGGGGGGGAGGAGGAATGAAAATTAATTAGCTGATTAACATGTCAGTATGTCTTTGCATGGCCTTCAAACCATATAACAATAATCGAAATAGCAAAGTTATTTAGATATGTAAACTGCACTGCATCGTCAATCTATTGCGTTTATAGGATTAAAAAAAAACCATGAAAAAACTATGGGAAACATGGGATGTTTTCCCCCTAAAAAAATAGAGCAGAAATACGAAGGAAAAAAAAAGAAGTTTTAATTATTAAATCATCTTGAAATACTTACGAGATATTTTATAGCCCCTGTCTGCAAAATGTCAAGCAAAATAAACTTTTCTTTTCAATTAAAATTGGAGGGGAGTGACAAAATATTTCAGTATACAGATCACAAAATACAGACAGAAGAACAACAAAAAAATAAATATTATTATGATAAACTGGAGGTCTGAATACCACAAAAGAATCCGGGATTAAAATAAATTTTCGCTATATGAAATCCTGACATAAGGGAGTTAGTTATCTGCTTACACGGGTACGTCATCCAAATAAATTACATTATTTCACATATAAGGAAAGTTGCGAATCGCAGTGCTGCACCAGAATTGTTTAATTACTAAAAATCACGAAATGTATAAAATAGAACAGTCTAGATTTTCAAAGATAAAAAATATAGAAAGAAAGGTTTAATTTATTATTATGATTGATAAAATTTTTAAGCTAAATGAAAACTATAATTTATTTATTTATTTATAACTATAATTCTTTATATAACTTTTTTGAAATGTTTGGTGCGAAATTGATCATGCTCTTATTTATTTACTTATATTTTTTCTTATTAACATAATTTCAGTTTAACAACGGCAGGCACTGTTAAACCGAATTACTTCATTCAATTTTAACTAGCAATCATTGGTTTATTATATATATATATATATATATATATTATACAGATATTACAAGGGATGAATTCGTAACAAATAAGGCTCCTTAACTAATATTTAAAAAAATATATAAAACAGGGTGAAAATAAAAGAATAGTTAAAACTTATTATTAAGTACACATGCGTTCGTCTGTACTGCATTAGCTTACTTGCCAACATCCTAATTAATATTCCGTAGTACTGTTAGCCCCGCCTTCTTTTTCACACCAGTATCTTTTTAGAGTATTTTTCCTCTTATTTAATCGTAATTGCATTTGGAGAATATTACTCTAAAAATTTATTGGTGTGAGAAAAAGGGCGTGACTAACAAGACTACGGAATATTAATTAGGATGTTGGCAAGTATGCATTAGCAAGGCAAGCAAACACACACACACACACACAAAAAAAAAAAGGTTGAATATTATACAGTTACAGTACACAACAAATATGTTTTCGAAGAAAACAAAAACATTTATGAATTTAAATTTAAAAAATCATTTTGTCATTATCATAAAGTAGAAGACAAGAATCGAATGAAATAAAAATAACTCATGAATCCGGAAGATGGAGCATGGAGTGGTGAGATATGAAATTTTCTTTTAGCATAAAATATAAACATTTTTTTTTTTTTTACGTTAACGGATTTACTAATACAGTTTTTGTAGATAAATCCCTGTAATTGTTGGTGAAAAATAAAATTACAGAACGTATGTTAAATAATGTCTTATTAAAATTTAAATCACTAAAATTAAAATAATTTTTATTACATGAAGAATTACTACCAAGGAAAGAGTTTATAAACTGTAAGCACTATAATCTACAGCATTATAATATTTTTTAAAGGAACAGTGATTATCGAGATATTAATCTATTCAAGTATAAAACTTAATGTCATTAAGAAATAACCTGTGTCAAAATAATTTTATTTTAATATGTAACTTATCATAACAGCAAGATAATAATTACTATATCTATATATTATATAAAGTAATATTTTAAATAAATCTGATAAAAGAATAAAAATCTATTTTAATATAAACAGTAGTTTAAAAAAATCACTATAAATAATTATATTTGAAATATTTTAATAACTATATAATATCTATATGTAAAGAAATTTTCCGCTCTAGCATAATTTTAAAATATAAATAAAACAAAGTATAAAATATCTAAAAGAAATTGCTATTTATCATAAGTTCATATCAAACACATTTTAACTAACTAGTAAGCATTCTACTTAAAAGTTTCCTTAAGTATATTGCCTTTTTAAATAATGACACCAAAGAAAAAGGAACTTAATTTTATTAATTTAAAGATAAAACCTTAAAAGTTATATATTAAAAAAACTCTTATTCTACATTATTACACACTTTCATGCGGGGAAAAAATAATCATTATTATCATAATATTTTAACTAATTTAAATATTAAAAACATTATTAAACATATTTCAACTAAAAATAGCCAAACATCTTAATATTTTGTATTGTCTAGCTGCTGTGATATCTTAAAAAATTCCGGTTATATTTAACTTTCATTGCATGCCTGAATATTTTTTTTAATGTAAAAAAAAAAAAAAGAAAAAAGGTTACATATTGATATTAATTTTTCTTACAAATATTCGTTTAGTGTTTAGGCTATTCATTCATTTCATCAAAAACATAAATTTTATTATTTTATTAGTAAAGGGCATTGTTTTGTTAAAATCTTTAAAATTGTATTGAAAAGTTAAAAAAAAAAAAATTAGCAAAGTAATAGAACATGAATGAAACTGGAATTTAAAATATAGAAAGCTAGTGTCTGAATTTTGCTATTTTTAACAAAAGTGTTGACAGTTAAACAGCAATTTCTAATTTTATATTATAAACAACCTTGTTTCAGAAAATATGTAAGATAGTCACAATGGATCTACTAAGCATATATTTCGAAAAAAAAAAAAAAAAAAAAAAAAAAGGAGTCACAATAAATCATATAGCTATCTTTCTCATAGTTTCAATACAGAGGAATGCTTAACAGAAATCAAATTGGTTTGGTTTTGGAGTTGAAAACAACTAGTGCGAATAAACTATCAAAAGCATATTATTATTACAGTATTACAGCTGATAAGGTATTTGTATTAATATAGGTAAATAAATCACAATATTAAAACCTAAATAAATATTATAAGTTGTAGCTTTCAGCAATTTCTTAGCTAGTTAGTGCTCTAATAAAAACTAATGAAATAACATAAATCTACAATTCGATTATCTTTCTAAAATTTGGTTTTCTGCTACAACTTTAAAATTCTTTAAAATATTTTTGTAAACAGGAAATAATAAATCAATCTGTCTGTTTTCTAGACATCACCACTTATTAAAAAATGGGGAAATTTTTCCGTGTAATTATTACAAGCTGAAATAACGAAGATACTAAGCTGAAAAAAAAAATATTCTATTCTAAAAATGAAATAAAATGGAACAAAAAAAAAAAAAAAAAAAAAATTGAGAATAGCCAATAGAATTAATCATAAAACACATACAAAGATACTAAGAAGCATTCTGCAAAAATCGAAATTATGCAAATAGCTCCAAAGGGATTTTGAGGGCCGAGGCCAAATAAAATGGAGAATCAAATCCCATACCTCTAATTCTTTACTAATCCTGGTCTTCTTGCTATTAAGATGTTTGGGGTCAAACTGGCAGAGGATCGACGGGATCAGGGACTCCGCGGCCTCGGACAGTCTCTGGATTTGGCTTTCGACCAGAACCGGCGTCAGAGACAACAGAGATTCACTCGTGGCACACTCGCCGAGGCCCTTTAACGGACAAAAAAAGACATCTCGTTTAGGGGCTAATAGTGCCAAAAAAACAACTGGCCAAAACATGAGGGCTCGCGCCCCGAACTAACCTCATATGAAATTCATATCAATAAGAGTAAAGGTACTCAAATATAGTAATAGCTTTACGATCCAAAAGAAAAACAATACTAGCCACAAACGAACCTCAAAAATACTTACTCATTTAGAAAACTCAGACAAGCGATAGACTGTATAGATACAGATGAGCCCGGCTATAACGTGTTATACATTACTGCTTTCGCATTGATTTGTCAAAATGTTTATTTATTTTACTATTTATTAATTATTGTAGTTTGGAACAATAAAGGTCCCTGATATATTTCATTTATAAATGAAGTCGGAAATTCAAAGCTTTGTTTTCCCGGAGCCTTAACTTTCTATCAGGTACTTTTTATAACAGGTATAATTTATGTTTTGTTTAATATCTTAGAATTCAATAAAAGAAGGGATAAATGCACCTACCAAATATCTCAGATAAAAATCCATTCGAAATACTTGATAAAAAGCCTAATTAAAAAAAAAAAAAAAAATTTTTTTGGCAACAAAGCACATGTTTATTTATTCAGTAACATATATCAGAAAAATAAAAAGATTTTTTTTTTCCTCAAATACAGTGGAAATTGGTATAAAATACCTACATAATTAAAAAATGTTTAACTCTGTGTTTAAGTATTACCCGAAGAAAAGAAAAAAAAAAAAAAAAAAATTAAATTTTTGTTTTACCGCGCTTGTTTGAATAATTAATTTAGTTTTTGGGTTAGATAAATAATCAGGTTTTCACCTAAAGTAAAATGTTATTTTACACAATTGAATACACAGAAGTTTTAGAATACTACTTAAATTCAAAGTGAAAATAACAGTTCAATTAAATTTTGCTATAAGCGGGCTTTATTGTAGACATCTGCGATTAGTTGTCTGTATTCAGTGTTTGCTAGCTAGCAACACAAAAGCAAAATAAGGACATGCTGTGTTATTGTCTGAGATCAGTCACGATTAATAAAACAAAATTAAAAAAAAATATATTTAACTCGATAGTATTTAAATTTCTTGTGTGGCTCTCAAATAACACATTTTTCTTTTTTCAAATACTAATAATATAATTAAAACTAATGAGTTACGATAAGGATTTAATATAAATAGTTATAAAATAAAGCATAAAAATATCAGAATAAAATGTAAAAATATGAGTAATAACCAAAAGAACTATCTTTTGCTAAGCACTATACGAAGAAACAACGCATAATATACATATATATATATATATATATATATATATATATATATATATATAAAGAAATCCATGAAGATACACGAAAAATACAAATTTGATAGCTTTGAATTGAAAAAAAAAAGAGTGCTTAAAGTTTAAAACATAATTTTTTATTTAGATGCGTTATAAAATCTAGCATAGTACTTAGCAGAATAATAAAAATATTATTAAAAGAATAAGGAAAGCATGAATAAAATTAATAAATATACCGTAATTATAAACGCATTATTTTTATATACATATATTTTTTGAATTAATCATACAACTATATTATAACATTTGAAAAATAAACACATTACAAACTTTATAAATATATTAATTTTACTACTACTACAAATAAATTTTAATGAAATAATTTATTCCATTGGGGAAAAAAAATAATTATATTTAAAACATACTATTCATTTTAGCTTTGATGAACAGAAGGAAAGTTATTTATTATCATTTTTATTTTTTTAGTCTTAATGATAAAGCAATTTTAATATGGGACTTTATGAACGATAGTTATTATAGAGATGATTTCAGAGTTTATTTTGTTTATTATCTTCAAGATTTCTTCAGCTATTTTAACACGCTTACTTCTGTTATAAAAATGTGAAAAACTCCAACTTTACTGGCAGTTGGACATAAATTATTTTTAAAGTCTAATCATTTTATGAAATAACGCATTGTAAAACAATAAATGAAAGTATTTTTTGATAACATTCCGCATTAAAGTTATACGAAAAGCCTGTCAACTGAATTTAACACAAAAAAAATTAATTTCCATGCGAGTGCATTTAATTGGAAAAAAAAAAAAAACCGGGGTGGGGGGGGGGGAATAACTAACATTAAATTTGCATTTTTCTTTTCATTAATATTAAGATACGTGTGCCAAAATCGGATACTGTACTAATATTGGCCTTCTTTAAACTCTAATAATACGTTTTCTAAATCTTGCATAGGTTCACCTCGCATATTGAAGGTCTGTGTTTCAAATCCTTTACTATTATAATCTCGAACTAAGAAATTTTCAAGCCATCAGTTCTAGACTGAAATCTATTAAATTGAAATAGTGCGAATTTTTTGTCATCAAATCACTATTTCTTAGTTGTTTTGAAAAAGGTAAGCCAAACTTCGTTTGTTTTGCATGTTTTTATTTTGAGCTAAATTTTTGTACCCTGTACTTTCATACAACTAAAATAAGTATACAGAATTCATTTATTGTGTTAAATTTTTAATTTTGTAATAGCACATACCGTTTATATGGGGGCACTACTGGTATCACAATATAACATTAATGTCAGTAGTGGAATGTCAACCAACTACTGTCATTTGATTTTCAATGTAATGAGCGAGCCAGCAGTGATTAACTACAAGGTGGTATTCTTATAAATTTGGACTGGATTATAAAACCATTTCACTCAAAATCAGATAGGAAGAACTCGAAACATTAATAGGAGTGCTTTTTACCTCAAATTTTATGGGGACACATTTGTACCCCCCCCCCCCCCCCAAAAAAAAAAAAAAAAAAAAAAAAAAAAAACTTTATTACTTTAGTAGTTAGTCTGTTAACTGAATACATAACTGTAGCTTTTTTTTTTTTTTTTACTTAATATTAAAATATTAATAACACTGTGGAAAAAATGAGAACAAAGAGAGAGAGAGAGAGAGAGAGAGAGAGAGAGAGAGAGAGAGAGAGAGAGAGAAAGAAAAGGAAGGAAAAAAAAAAAAAAAAGATTTACGATTTTTTATTTATTAACATACATAGTGATAAAAAATTAAACGATGTTTAACAAAACAAATAAAAAAAATTGATTAAAATATATACATAAACCAGGTGGAATACCACATAAATTCAGGATAAATAATTGACGTAAGGAGGAGCCTCTGCCTGTTTCCAGATTGGTAGCGAAAGAAGGGGGAAAACGAAGGCGGAGTCTCTAAAATCGGGGGAACTATACCAAACACCCCCCCCCCCCCTTTCCAAAGAAAAAAAAAGTTTTTAATGATTAAGGGTAGCACGTGTGAACCAAGCATTTGGCCAAAATTGAAAACGCTAGAGAAAATGACAGCAATGTGATTATGTCATTTAAGTTTGTTTTTCATTTATATAGTCGTGTTCGAGATTTTTTTTTTTTTTTAATGACTTCAACGAAACACGAGACAGTTAAAAAATTACCCCAAGCGATTTTTAATAGGAATATTAAAAAAAAAAAAAAAAAAAAAAAAACCTTAAAAGTAACATAGAATAACTGAAAATTACGAAGTTGTGATTTAAAAAGAAGAAGCATGCAAAACTCTAGGAATGTATTTAACAATTAAGAATTGGAATTTCAACTATGTTTATAAACAAACAAACAAACAAACAACAACAACAACAAAAACTTTCATCCACGAGTATCATTTAAAAGAAAAGGTGGGGGGGGGGGGATCCTAAGCTAAAGCTTGCAAGGTCAACTGATAGAAAGGGAAAAGAATAGTCAACTGTTTTAAAGAGAGAAAAGTAAAAGTAAAAATAAAATAAAATAAATAACATCGCAGTTATAGATCACCTCACATTCAAGAAAAATTAAGAATAAAACTACATTTTCATTCAAACTTTATATGAAAAACTGAATCGATTGCAATGCCTAGTCTCTTATTAATATTCGAGATCATACAATTTTAATTTTAAAATATATATAAACTCCTTTTCCTTTTGCCTTTCTGCAAACAGGTGTAAAACACTTTACAGATTTAAAAAAAAAAAAAAAAAAAAAAGTGTTATTTCTGTAGTGACAAAAGCAATTTTATAACTTAATTTGAATTCATTAAAGTAACAAACTGCAAAACCGTCAATAGACTAATAAAGCATTAAGCCTCATTACCACATGTAACGTAAATAATCTAAAGTAATACTGTCTCATAACAACCGATAGGAATTGATTAAGGTTTAACTTATTTAGAAGCATTTCTGCATTATTAACAAATGAATACACCCTCTAGCATATTAGCTCTGTAATGAAATTTAACGCAATTATAGAAGCAGTTATAGAATAGACAAGAACGGAACATCATATGTAACTTATTAGGAATTGTTAAATTGCTTACGCAGTTCAATTAAAATAAAGTTTATTAAAAAAAAAAAAAAAAGAGTATGGCATAAGTAACAAGAGAAGAAGTACACAAAGGTTGAAACTCTAAAATATTTTTACATATACTAAAAGCATTAAAGGTATTTTTTATTTTTTAAAAATTACTTATTAGAATTATTATTGCCGTTTATACAAGTCATATGTTTATAAAATTGATTTTTCACCATATCAAAAATGTTAATCTCTTTAAAATAATATTTTGAAATTCAGTCGTGTTATAATTTATCTACTATTAGAGAAGTTAGAAAGTAGTGAAAACTATTTTTCAATGTAATTCAATGACAAAGGTAAGAACATATATTTAAACCCTTATTTTCATTCAGTTATTTTAACACAGACTCTGTTATTTTGCTGTTTCCTCACTCTCTTTAAAATGATACAAAAGATATTTTTTATTTAATTGAATTTTGATGATCTTTCTCTGGCTTAAAGAGAGAGAAAAAAAAAAAAAAAAAAAAAAAAGTCAGCTCTGAATGAATAATGCAGAGATCAACTCATTTGCTTAATGATATTTGCTGACTCACGAAATTACCGAATTAAGATTTAATATATGAGTCAATTAAATGATAAAAACTTTTCTTATCGATGTATTGGTTTAAAACCGAATGTGCGCAACCGTAAAAAATTAGTAATTTTGATCTACTTAAAATAAAAAAATAATATTATATTTTAATGATGAAAAACTATTGTTAAATCAAGTCAAAAGTGAAAAATATAATAAAATCTACTCAAAACTAATAAAAGTGTCTATCAAATAGCAAATACTTTTATTTTTTAGTTAAAAGGTGATAAATAATTTCAACGGATTAAGAAAGAATAAAAAGTAGAGGAAAAAAAAAAGAGAGAGGGAAAAAAAGACTTTTTGTTCGTTTGTTTATTTGTTTTCTATCTTTAAATCACTAATGTGTCACATTTTTCTGATTTATCTTTAGGAAATAGCTATTGTAGGATTATTTATTTTTATATTTATGAATTCTTTAGACAAAATTATAAACCATGCACTCTTACTCGCATTAAGAGTTTGTTTTTAATTGCACAGTTTTTTATTTTGAAAGTGTCTTAGAAGCTAGCGCTAGTGTCATTTTGATGTCTATAAATTGACAAGATGTGACCAGTAACATTGCTTAGTTTTTCTAGGTTGGTGGGAAAGCACATATATTTTTTAAAGATTTGATGATATTTTCTTTTTTAATTATTTACTTTTAAATAAATATCGATCGGAATTCAATGCTCAAAAAATATTGCATAGTATAAGATCAAAATCACCTTTCGATTTTTCTTTTCCTTTCCTTTCCTTTTTTTTTTTTTTTTTTTTTTTTTCAAATTTATAAACATTCCTCGCGTGTCTAATTTTTAGTTTATCGGAAATTTTAATAAATAATAATTAACAAAGAAACCAAACTCGAAGAAATATTATCCAGAAATATATACAAGAGGATTCCCTACTTAATGAAAATAATCTGGTGTGTCACTCACACGACTTTCTCTTACCCTGAAATTTAATACTATAAATACAGGTTGCAGATTAATAGGTAAGATAACGAGTACTGTTATGTAAACCTATGTTAAACAATTCATATTAGGCTTCTGAAGAGTTTTATATGATAATTAGTTCTGTGTGAGGGGGGCTACCGCCCCCCTCAACCCTCCGTTTCATTAATGCACCTACATTTATATAGAATTTAATTCGGTTATTAAAAAATATTTCTCTTTTTAAAAAATAATTTATTAAAATTATTATTTAAAAAAAATTATCTTTTATGATTAGGCAGACGATTTCCATATTATAGAAGTGTATAACACCAAATATCCAAAAAAAGTCCATTTTATTCTCAATATTTAAAAAAAAAAAAAAAAAAAAGTACGATTTTTTTTCAGTTTTTTTTTTCGCTAAAAGTAAAAAAATCGATAACTTTGTTTTAAATTATCGCAGATCGATGGTTCAACCATTCGTTTTAAAGGTATTCGCGAGCTCTTTTGAAAGACACCCATCATGAAAATTTACTCCCCTCGAGGGGGGAGGCGAGGCTCCTACATACACAAAAATTTTTTCTCAGTTAACTGTCTCTATTACAAAAAATATAGATTTGTTTCATTTGGTTTAGTGCAGTCTATAGAGGTTAAACTCTATTTTCCTGCAATTTCCCCCATAGACGTAATGTATTAGAATTCTCTTGATTGTCCCTGTACACGAACCATTTGCTTGATCTTAACGAAAAGCTTACTGTAGCATCCCTATATGATACACATTTAGAATACCAAGTTTGAACTTTTTGCCATAATTTGTTTTTGAGATATGCTGATAACAGACAGACACACAGACCATTTGCTAAAAACCTGATTTTCGTATTCAGGGGACCTCAAAACGTGTAAATATAACAAAATCTCGCGTTCGAAAATTTGACCCCAAAACAATACTTTCTCTACCTTATGGGTAAGAGAAAGTAAAAATAATTATACTATGCAAAATTCCCTAAAATAAACCGAATTCGAAATCTGATATTAAAAATAGAAATAAAGCTTAACTCATTGTTTTTTTCAAACAATTTGGAATTCGTGACAACCCAATAGAAACAAAAATCAAATTAAAAGCATTATGAATATATATATATATAAAATAAATTTTAAAAATATAGCTGAAAATAATAATAATAAGAAGAAGGAAAAAATTGTAAATAAGATTACATCTGTATATTCTGTCTCAAAATGCTATATAGGGATTAGCATTTATGCTTAATTAAAACAAAACATATCTACGAAAGCAAATACTATTAGAAAGAGTGATTTTATAACGCCTGTCAATCCGTTTTCCTTACACAAATACAACGAGAAAGAGGAAACGAATATAATTCTAGCGCCGTGCACTTAGAAGAAACTACAGGAAAATAGGCAAAAGTTTTAAATTTGGCTCTTTTTTACAAATACTTTTATAAATAAAAAAAATTTTGATGCAGTTTTTTTTTTTTTTTTTTTTGGTCTTGTTTTGTTTTTATGATTAATGTGTGCTTAAAATAAATCCCTTATTTAATTTATGTACCATAATTTCGCAGTGAATCTAACAATAATTATTTCTCATTTAAAATTACAATATAGATCACTTTTGTATCGAGATATACATATTTTTTCCCTTATTTAACTCTTCTTTTCTTCGATGTCTTTATATTTCCTTTTATATTTTAAGAATATCAACCTTCATGCATACTTATAAACCAAACACAGCCGTGAAGGCACAGATTAGGAAGTGGAATTTCTAACGCCTGTCAATCCACTTTCCTAACAGATATACAACATGCAAGAAGAAACCAACATTCGTTCTAACGACTTGCACTTCGAAAGGAGAAAATAAAAATAAAAAGAGGAAATCAGTAAATCAAATCACACACACACACATTATTATTATTTTATTTTACAAATGCTTCTATCACTTTTTTTTTTTCATGTGATTATTTCATATTATTAATATGCTGCTTGAAAATAATTCTATATTTCATTTATTTATCAAATTTTCTCAATGAACATTACAGCAATTATTTTCTACTTAAAACATCAGTATAATTAGCTAACTCTTCTTTTGCTTATTTTTTGATTTCAACAAAATCAATCATCATGCATACTTATGATGCAATCATCATGCATATACCAAACATAACCGTGAAGGCAGAGATTTGGAAGAGAAATTTTTAACGCATGTCAATCCATTTTCCTAACAGATACGCAAATGCAACCGGAAACTAATTCCATATATATATATATATATATTAAGAAATAGAGAGAGACAAAATTAATAAATCAAAGATTACAAATTTGTTTTCATCTTCTTAATTTTGTTATTTTACAAATGTGTTTATTAATGAAAATTCTTTGCATGTGATTATTTTATGTGATTAATGAGCTGCTTGAAATTAATTCTATATTTCATGTATCTAACATAATTTTTACACTGAATCTTACAATAAATATTTCATATTTAGAACGTCAATATTGTTAATTTTTGTATAGAAGTATGTATATTTTCACTCTTATTTAACTATCCTTACCGATGTTTTTTTACATTTAATTTTAATAACATTTAATAACAAAAGTGAAAGATTTCAAAAATTTTGTTTGTAACAAAATCAATCTTCAGGCACACTTACAAACCAAACATTGCTGTGAAGACACAAATTTTGGAAAAAAAAACTGCTGTCAATCTACTTTTTCTAACAGATGTACAACATATCAAAGTTAAACATCACAGTTTCATCAACTTATACTCGAATGGAAGAATCAGAAATAATTAACGTAATTGCTTGTTATTATTTTATAAAAGCTTCTAGTAATGGAAATTTTTTGTTTGTTATTTTTTAAGTGATAAATGTGTTGCGTCGAATAAATTCCATTTTTATTTATTAAATGTAATTTCACACTGAATCTCACAATAATTACTTCACATTTAAAGCACTAATATATAGTTTGCTTTTTTATCGAGAACATACCTATTTTTTCTCTCATATTATTTATCGATGTATTCATCTTATGTACTCATCGATGTCTTTTACATTTATTTTCGTATTTTAATAAAAGTAGAAAATTTTAAAATTCTTTCTTCTGATGAAATTAACTGTCATGCATATTAAGAACAAAACATAGCCGTGATAGAATAGATTTGGAAGAAAAATTTCTTTTGCGCCTGTCAATCCACTTTCCTAACACATATACACTATGTAAGAGGAAACCAACACATTTTCTGTCACTTACACTAAGAAAGGGGTGAAAAAAGAGAGAGAGAGAGAAAAAAAAGAGGAAATCAGTAATTTAAAGACTTAATATTTTTGCTTTATTTTTCTCATTTTCTTTATACATATATACAATTTATGTAATAATGACTGCACAGTTGGAATGCCACTATTAATAGCTTTTGTATTTAAACATATACAATTTATCAACTCGCTTTTAAAAATAAAAGCATTGCGGCTTCACAATTGTTTTTCCACTTTATTTATTTGTAAACAAATTTTAAGAAAAGACCTTTTAAAAGTTATGAGTTTTTGTCTAAAATTAAAATATTACTTTACTTTATTTACTTATTTTACTAAAATGATTATTTTATGTATATTCAATTAGAATGAAACTTTTATACACATATTGTATATGTATATCATATTTTAGATACATAATTGCTTACTGAAAATTTTTACAAAAAAAAAAAAAAAAAAAAAAAATCAAAATGAAAATAATTAATAATTTAAAATATTCTTAAAAACTATTCACAACACATGCAAGAGCCATTAATTAGTGAAAAATAGGAAGAGGACAGATTTTCTAGAACACAGGAATCTGCTTAGAATGATTTAAAGAAGAAATTTTACAGCCTAGATAAATATTATGTGGTTCTTTATCACACTTTCATATGAATGCAAGATTAGACGAATTTTAAACATCATTTCTGAATGACAAAAAAAAAAAACCTATTAAATAAACTGTTTTTTAGATAAAACTTTGGCAAATGAATTTTTTAATCGTTTTTTTTTTTTTTTTTTTTTTTTGAATTATGCAAATTTAAAATAAACAAATAAAATAAAATTCTACACTATACTCCGGTAGACACAATAACTATTTCGGGGGAGGGGAGTAACGATAAAATAAATATAATTGTAAGGTTCTGCTATATTCTATCTACTACATTTGTTGACATAAAAAATGGATTGATCGAATCACATAAAATTTATTTCTCGAAGTCATCGTAAATGATTTGCTAAATAGAGCAATACTGTTCTTCCTTCACGGAAATTAAAGTTGAGAAAGAAAGAAAAAAAAAAAAAAAAAAAGAAAAAAAAAAAAGAAAAAGAAAGAAAAGAAAAGGAAGAAATAAAGAAAAATACATAAAGAAAAATAAAATGGAATTTTTGAAGACATCACAATTTTCATATGTTATTTTTTGTCTAAATCAGCGCATTTAAATATACAATTTTCACTGCTTTACAAATAGATATTTTTGATTTCAGATTATTACTTTATTGATTCAAAATACTTTTTAAGCTACTATAAATGTTATTGAAAAGAGAAATATTATTAAAGTTGTTTCACACATTAAATTAATAAAGAAAATTAAAAATTTAAAAAAGGGACAGTTAACCTCAAAAAATAGTTAAAAAAAAAAAAAAAAAAAAAAAAAAAAAAAGGGGGCGATTTTCTTTTAAAAGTCTGTTTAATTATGATTAATTTAACGTCTCATTTTCACTTATATATTAATTATATTGTGAAGTTTTACTTATGCACAATTGATACAGCTGCTTAAACACAAATTTAAATGCCTTTATATATATATATATATATATATATATATATATATATATATATATATATATATATTTAATATATTTATTTATTAAATCTCCGAAACAGAGATTTAATTTTTTTTGTATACGTTCTTTATTGTGTACGCAATAAACCTACACATGGAATTAGCTCGCAGACTTTATTTATTTATTTATCTTCTTAGAAATAAAATTAAATGTAGAAATCCTAAACCTCATAGTTATACTCTTATAACAATTAATAAAAAAAAAAAAAAAATACATTAAAAGTAATGTTAGTTATATCTAAAAATCCATGCGCAGTTTTCTGTAATATACATTAGCAATCGCCCTCCCCCCCCCCCCCGAAAAAAGAAAAGAAAAAAAAGAAAGAAAAAAAATGAGTGGAACATAAATAAATATGAAAAGAAAGAAAGAAAAATTAAAGTCTAAAGGAAAGCAAAAACATATTTTTAAAGTATAATTTACGATTGGTTGTTCAATAATCAAAGATAGAAGACAAACACTGAAATTTATAGTGTCTTAATTTGCTTTAGCAAAATAAAGAAAATTTTAATTATTAGATAATCTTGAAACATTATCATTATAAGTTGGATTTTAACTCATTTATAAGTTATTTGTTTTTAAGAAAGTGCTAGATATTTCTTTTGCCGGAACAACATAAAATATTAAGATATTTTTATACCATTAATGGTTTCGAATAGTTTCTTTTTCATACAAATATATCACTACAACACTTATAATATTAACTAATGACTCGAGAAAAATAATAACATAAGCTGCATTAAAAAAAAGGGGGGGGGGATGGAAGGGAAGGAAAAGGAAGAGATAGAGGGGCAAATTTTTAAAATAAGAATTTTTTACAACCTACAAGGTCAATAAGATTGTATCCTAATTAATATTAAATACTTAAACTTAGATATATATATATTCACAAAATATACTTTTTTTTCTTTTAATAAATTCAAAATAATCTTTCCAGTAAAACATGAGAAACACGCAGTTTCTTCTTTTTTTTCTTCTTAAGTATAATTACAGTACTTACCGGAGGCAAGGATTGTGAATACATTTGCTGTAACTGGCTATGGGTGGGCGGAGGTGGCTGTTGTTGCTGCTGTTGTTGTTGCTGCTGAAGTTGCTGCTGTTGGGAGGACTGCTGCGTGGATTGTGACGGAGCGGCATGTGATTGATGGTGTTGTTGTTGGTGCTGTTGTTGTTGCTGATGAAGGTGTTGTTGCTGTTGTTGTTGCTGTTGGTGATGAAGGTGTTGTTGTATCTGAGCCGGCGTTGTGGCGTCCTTGGCAGGCGAAGGAGCGTTGTTGGCAAGCATAGTGGCCATGGGCGGGCTCGGCCTCATGGGCATAGGTGGTTGAGCTTGGCTCATGCTGGCACCACGAGAGCCCATACCGCTCATATGATGATTAGGATGGCTCGGTGGAAGAGCCGGAACTAAAGGTGTTTGAAACATAGCTATAAAAAAGAAAATAACGAACACCTATAATTACTCCACTCAATTTTTTTAATAAAAGAAAAAAAAAAAAAAGAAAGAAAGAAAGAAAGAAAGTAAAATTTTGCGTTACTCAGAAAGTATTTAATTACTTATGGAGAGAACAACACCTTAAACAATTATTATAAAGAAAATTAAATGATAAAGAAAACATTTAAGTTAAAAAATTATTAAGAGAAATTCCAAATAATAAAATTTCATAAGTTGGGCATTCATAGACAAAACACAATCACGGACAAATCACATATTTATAAGCGCGTTCTCTCAAAATTGATGACACGTTATAAATGAAACTTTTTCAAATTTTTTTTTAATTATTATTATTATTATTATTTTATTACTACGGAGGCGATTTCTAGCTAATTAAAGGGAAAATTTAATTTTACAAAGCAGAGAGGGAAAAAAAAGGGTGGGGGATAAAACTAACAGAAGAATTTAAATGAAAAAGAAAAAAGAACGATGCAATAAAATTTTTTTTCATTAATTCACTCTAATCAATTTTGCATTTGATTAAGGATAAAAAGATTGCTTTGAATTAAATGAATTGATATTTCAAATGTGTTTTAATAATAATCCAAAATATTTGCTATAACTGAAAATTACTATTTAATATACAGATAGAAAATATGAAACTGTCAAAACGTTAAATTTTTCTCAAATCTAACAATTTGAATTTATGGAGTATTGAAAATTATTGGTATCTCATATACGATACTACTGAAGGTTTAATAATATACAATGACAACATAGCAAACAGCAGTTACTTTATGTATCAAAAATAACTTCCCTGCAAATGATCAACACAGCAACATGCTTTCCCCCCCTCCCTTACAATTATCCTCAAACCTATTTATTTTTCTTACTTCTGTTATTAATATAAACACTTAAAAGTTAATTCATAAGAACTGCATAAAATAAACCCTTTATTTATTTGATAATGTATTGTTATTGTATTTAGAATGTCAGTGTATAGATACAACAAAGTCATGCGTATAAGGACTTTGTAAAAAAAAAAAAAAAAAAAGCTCCAAAAGTGTTATATTTATTCGTTATTATTATACCAAAAACATTAGTATAATAATAATATAATGCATATTTAATAACTTAAGCAGAATTATTTCCTCCATTGGGTAAGTAATCAGGAAGTCTCATATTGATACTATGAATGAAATACTATAGGGGGAAAAAGTTGTACACAAGGCATTTTTCCCCCTAAACTCTTTCGTATGCGGGAAGCGCATCTCCTTTATATCTGTCAAGAGGAAACGCATTTCTCTCCGAACAAATCTTCAGTTCCGACTCCACATCCTCTCTCCACACCGCGCTCGGAGTATCATCGGTTCCCCATTCGAAGAGCATCAGTCACTCAGATCACAGGTTAGGCGGAACAAGAATTACAGCTCCACCTACTTTTGCCCTAGGGCCAATGACTGTCGAGTTCCACCTCCAGCATTGTTGAACTACA
The DNA here is from genome assembly GCA_963930645.1 of Salticus scenicus. Taxonomy (NCBI): domain Eukaryota; kingdom Metazoa; phylum Arthropoda; class Arachnida; order Araneae; family Salticidae; genus Salticus; species Salticus scenicus. The sequence goes on from OZ005651.1 coordinate 162,124,336, forward strand.
CCCACAATTGAGGTATTGCACGCATACAATCAAAAGACAAGTGATACCTATCAGTAACCCAATTAATGAAGCGCGCCAAAAACGAACTCGAAAATGATGTTTTCACGAATATGTTTGGCATAAGAAGTGAAAATCTAGGATAAGCCAGAAAAAAAAAAAAAAAATTGTAAAAGTAAAACAAAAAATAATCTGACATCAAATGATAAATATGAAATTAAAGCACAAATCTATATCATTTCTTTTCATAATTAAAAACAAATTGACGTTTATGTACAGATTCAATTCATTTTCAAAAAAGGAGAAAATATTAAGTAACAAGAAACTACCAAGAAAAATGATATACTAAATAAGATCTACAACGTGACAACAGACGAACAACTTATGAATATTGATATTATTTTTAAATTTAAAAAGTTTAATGATATCTGTTTGAAACTGATTAAGATCTAGCAATCTCCTTACATTATGATAAGCCATAAATTTAAATAAATAATACATAAGATATATACAAGGACACGATAACTTCAAATTCTCCCAATAAACAAATATATTAAAAGAAAAAAACTTGTCTAGCAAACATTACAAAATCACTTTGTGCAACACTAACATAAGAAATTGTTTTGTGCAGTCATATTCTACAGAAATAGGCTGTAACATTTAATTGTATAACTACTTCACCACTTTCTTTACCATTTTCCCGTATTTAACTCACATGGTTTAAATTTGTGAAATCAAAGAAATTTTCGACGAAGGATTATGCTGAAGGAAAAGAAATAATACGAATCAAAATAAAAGTTTAAATGGTTATTTGACAGTTAGATTAAAAAGAAAAGAAAAGAAAAGAAACCTAATTTCTAAAATGATGCAAAGTAATGATGCAATCTTACAAGTTAAAATATAAATAATGACTAAACATAAGCACAGTTTCTATGCTTCAAAAAGGTTTAAAAAATATTGAATTCCAATTCCTAGAAATGAAAAAAGAAGAAAAAAAAAAGAATATATATATACTCCACCCGATTTATTTGGAGGACTTATATTTGAAAAGAAAATATAAATAAAACAATCTTTAATAGATTGAGCAAGTAAATACTTTTAAAAGTTCTTGTATATATATTTCTTTCTTTTCTTTTAACAATAAATAAAATTTTTGTGCAGCATGTCCATTCCAATTAAAAATTATTATTCAAACAAAGAAATCCTATAATTTGTAATTAAATTTCTATCGCTACAAAAAGCAATTTTCTATCATTTATGCCGTTTAAAGAGTTTTTTGCATGGAAATAAAATGCAGCATTGCTGAAAATAACAACAACAATAATAACGCGCAAAACTATGTCAAGGGAGGAAAAAACTTACTGGGATTGCTGACCCACTCTTGTAGCGCCTTCTGAAGACGACGGACATGTAAAGGTTTACTGGCCATACCAACTAACGCCATTATCTCCAGAAATTCCTCCTCTCCGGCTTCACACAGTTGTTGGACATCATCTCCTCCTATTAAAAGAAATATTATCATAAGTAAGATGATACATATATTACAAAGTTCAATAAAATCTTATGTGAATGTTATAGTTGAATACTCAGTAATAAACGAGAACGATTATTATTATTATTATTATTATTATTATTTTTTTTTTTAAGAAAAAAAAAATTAAAGTTATATTAACAGAAAAAGTATGAATATACATTTTTAATTTGTTATTTCCTGTGATATGTTTGAAAATGTTAGAATTTTTTTTTTTTTTTACCATTTCCCTGCTCGAGGAAGAGGGAAGGCAGTGGCTTTTTACATACTTGAGTAAGTTAGTATTATGTCAACCACAGTTCGAAATAAATTAGTCTGGTAAGTTATAATCTCCTCATTTTATAAACATCTCTGAACTTCAACCAAAGTTACGTAAATATTCACGAAGAGAAAATTAACCGTCCTTCATTGAGTGCAGAACGTCATTTTACTCTCTCATTCAGTAAGTGAAATCCCTTTCTTTTACGATTTGTTAATTGTTCCGGCTGAATTGCTTATTTTTTTTTTTAATACTTCTGTATGTCCGAGTTCGAGAAAGAATTTTCGGTCCAAGTCCGGAAATAAATTTGTTTTTTGTTGTTCTGGATTGCTTATTTTTCAGTACTTTGTATGTCCAAGTACGAGGAAGCACATTCGGCCCTAGTCTGGGAATAAATTTGTTTTTTGTTGCTTTAGCATCTCTCCTCTTTTTTCCTAGATGGAGCTATTGGATTAGACCGATCCTGCCCAATCAGTATTGACAACAGTAGGGATTTGTTCCTACGCGTAAGGGCTTTTTTGGAAGTACCCTTTTTCCCCATGACATTCTCAGGATACCTTGAGGATGAAAGTAGGTCCGACGGTCATCCTCAACAGTAGGGACTTTTTGACATTGAGCTTTAAAATTTCGAGTATAAAGTGATTTAATTGAAGAATTTAGTGAATGAAAATACCAGAAGACTTAGCTGAACAATAATGAATGTTTGATATTTGAATGAACAACAATAAATGTTTGATATTTTCACAAAAAACGAACATTTGAAAAAAAAAAAAAAAAAGAAGAAGAAGAAAAGAAAAATGGAAAAGAAAAGAAAAAGGAAAAACAGGAGGAAAAAAAGAAAGAAAGAGACAGAGACGACAATATCAGAATGTGCACATCTGCCTATGCTACATGCAATTATCGCGCAAGTTAATAATGCAAAACACGAAAAGAAATACATGATATACATGTGACCTATTTATATTCCTTTTATTAAATACTTCTGCCATTAACTTATTTTGTAATATGGCAATTATCCTTTTTCTTTTTTTTTTTTTTTTTACATTAATATCATTGTTAATCTATGAAATATGAGTATAGAATTTCATAATAGAAATCTATAATACAATTTGATTGCAATAAGAAGTAATGTGGTTGTAATGAACAGAGATATAAAATAAACTTTCAGAACCAATACTTTAAAAATTAATATTTTAATTGAAGTAAAAAAAAAATATATTTTTTTTGACAAAATTCATTTACAGCCTTTGTTTTGTTTAATGTCAGATGAGTGATTCTATACAACTAAAATAAAAAATAGAAAAGAAAGAAAGAAAAAGAAAAGAAATATTTAAATATAAGACTTAAATTTTCTTTTATATTACGTAGAATTAAACTATTTAACCGCTCATATCAATTTATAATAATTATACGTAAGTATTTATAGGATAGCTAGTATTTTAACATTTTACAATTCTCTAAATTTCCCTGACTATTTTTGGTCATTTCCACTAACTTTCCACATTTACCAAATTTACTGACTACTAGCTACCTTGATTTAACACATTAAAATTCATTGCACGAGTATAGCAAAGCTTCAATTAAATAGTTTATTTTTATACTAGGATTTAGAATAATATGCGAAAGCTGAAAGCAGATTGCATTTCAGTAAACGTCACCTCTACCTATATAGAATCGGTATCAAATGGAGGACATACATATAGCAGAAACTTATGAATTAATCCTATCACCAGTGCAAGGATTATCTTTCAACAGAATATATTCCGTGGCGAAAAATTCAAATTCATAACTACAGTTTATGTAACTTATATTTTAATAGTACTCTTGCCTCTTAACAGTGCTTGAGAAAATCGCAATAAATTAGGAAGTTTTTGATAGTGCGAGATAATGTTAATGATAGTTATTCTTGTTAGTCGAATAAAAAAACGTTAATTTTCTACAGATGTCTGCGTTAAAAATGGAGAAAAAAGTTATAATTTTAAACAAATCAAACTTTTATTCTGAAACGAATGAAGTTTTTAAATTTAAAAACATTCATTTAATCGAAACAGAAGAATTACTTCGATAGATTGGAGTGGAAGGTTGATTTTTTTTTTACCAACTATGTGAAAAGTATCAGAGCCGGGAATCGAACGCGGGCCTTCGGCTTAACGCGCGGATACTTTAATCACTGAGTTACCCTGGCTAATAACCAGTTCGGCATTTCTCACATAATATACGTTGGTAAGGTCACCGAGTCTGCATTAGAACAGCTATATCAAGTGACAAATGTGAACATGGCACTCTGGTATTTTTCACATAGTTGGTAAAAAATCAGCCTTCCACTCCAATCTATCGAAGTGAGTTTTCTGAGTTGATGAATGAAATTTCTAAAACAGAAGAATTAACTTATATTCTGGTACAGATTATTTGAAAGTATATTTATATAAATATATTTAAAATAAAGTGGCAAAACTTTTAGTGCAAACGCAGATTTTATAGCAGTCCAATATTTTCCTAAATAAAAATATCTGTCAGAATAAATAAAATTTTTTACCATTGAAAAAACATTCTGCTATATTAATCTCGCTTTCTCTCTCTCTCTCTCTCTCTCTCTCTCTCTTTTTTTTTTTTTTTTTTTTTTTTAAGTCTAAGTATGTTATAGTACAAGTATCAAAAGAGCTACTAACTTCCAAAAGAGCTTTCTTATAAAAGCAAGTGGAGAGCGAAAAAAATAATATATATATATATATATATATATATATATATATATATATATATATATATTATTTTTTTTACATTAAGGAAATCTTTCTTCAAAATTACAGTCTATGTCTCTAGTTATACAAGAAACTTGAAATGAGGAGTAAAAATATTTTTTTCCGTTATAAACTGTATAACCACGTTGATGTATAGAAAGAACAGATCAAAACTTGAGGCCATTTTAATTGTTTTAAAATAAATTTTCTAGACAAAATCAGTTTTGCTGCGATAACTTAAAAAAAAAAAAAAAAAAAAAAAAAAAAAAAAAAGTTGAAAATTTGAAAAAAATTTCAACATTTAAAAATTTTTATTATTTTTGTTATTTTGCATGAACTAACAAAATTTTTTTATAATCATTTTTGGATATTTTTATTAAAAAAAAACATTTTTTCCCCAAGAAAAACAGATTTATTTTATTTAATTAAAAGAAAAAAAAAATCGTCAAAATAATTTGTTTAATCTAAACAAATTTTTTTTTGAAACACATTTAAACAGAAATTTTTGCTGAGCCAACAAATTTCTGTTAAATAAAAATAAATAAATGAATAAATAAAAAGAAATTTTTCTTTTGGTAGAAATGAAAAAAGAAATAATAAAAATTGTTACTAATATATATATATATTAAATTATATATAACCGTTCAATTGTTTATAAGTTATCTCGCATATTTTAAAAGCTAAATGAGAAAAAGTTTACTCAAGGAAACTCTTTTATCAAGAAAAAGTTACATTTCTATACAAAATGAACAACTGAGCCAAGTTTTAATTTTCCAAATTTCTTTAAAATACTTTCTGTCAAAATATTTCTCCTGTAGACAAATTACAAATAACGTAAAGTCGTAAATACTCATTTCTTAAAAGAGATACTACCGACACGCAAACCAGATGCTCCAGGATGATGGATGATCAACGTCGCTATTTAAAAACTTGTTAATATTTTTACAATAGAAAAAATAACAAAATCAAAAAGTATTTCACATTTAAATTTTAGATAAACTCTGTTTTGATGCTGTAGTTATTTTTCTATTCTTGATATTGTACTTTTAACTAATTAGATTTTTTAGATTCAGCCTTTAAAATTTCTCTTATTTTTTTTAAATATAATAAAGTGGAATGAATAACTATTTTAACTCATTTTTGTTCAAAATATTGGCAAAACACATAATAACTTTATAAATTTCAGTAAAGGAAACAATTTATTTTCGTTTTTATACATTTTATTTTAACAACTTAATTTTCTGAGCATTTGTGCATGACTTTTAATTAATTATTATTTTTTATTTTTTTACCGTTTAACTATTTTTCGTATATTTATTTTTATAAATATAATGTTGATAACTTTACCTCCAGATTAGTCTAAAAGGAGAGGGGGATAAAAATTTACTAATACTTATGTACAGTCGGTAACAAAAGTATCAGAACACTAGCAAAAATTCCTATATAAAAAAAGTCGAGTTAATACTGTTTTATTAAATAAATCCTTGTCGAATCATGTTCTTGACTAAGAACATGATTCAACAAGGATTTATTTAACAAAATAGTATTAACTCTACTTTTTTTTATATAGGAACTTTTGCTAGTGTTCGGATACTTTTGTTACCGACTGTAATATATATATATATATATATATATATATATATATATATATATAGGGGAGACCCGTGTACCTAGGGCCGCTTTTTTTCAATGCCCAAAAACAGAGCCCTTGACCTGTTTAAAATTATCAAACTGATATGTACATATCTTTAGGACTAATTACTTCCAAATGGGATTAATATAAATACCTAAAATAATAAATTCCGACAAATAGAAGGATTTAAAAAAAAACTTCACTCGTGGCCCTAGGTACAACACCCTCATTGTACCTGGGGCCAGACCTCATTGTACCTAGGGCCACTCTCTCAAATTTAGATTTCACTTTGTAATGAATAAAAAATAAGCATATAAACATGTATTTTATAAAAGAAACAATATCAAGTAATATATTTATTTATCATATAATAGTTATCATGTTGTTGCCTTAAGTTAAAACACGAAATTTTTCACTTTTTTTTTTTTTTTTCTTTAAGATATTCTAACAGAATGTTTTTTTTATTTTATTTCTTTTTCTTTTTTTTCAATTTATTTATTTATTTATTTATTTATTTCTGGAGTGTCTCTTGGATTTCTAGATCTCTCTGGTTTTCGGTCACATCTTTTCTTTGATGTGGAAGGTTTGCTTTAGGTAAAGGTTTTGCTTAGGTTCGTACCTGTTAAAGCATAACACACGAAAAGATGTTAGATGTTGAAGGTTTCGAAATTTCAACAGGACTCTAAACAGAGACATCCAATTCTATCACTGTTGGTTCTTCCTGGAAAATCTTTTTTTTTTTTTTTTTTTTTTAATTATTATTATCATTATTAATTTATGGAGGGGTCTTGTCTTTCAGTCACATTTCAACTTATATATTCATCCTCAGTGAATGTGTTTTGATTTATTGGCTATATGCCGGATACACGAAAGCCTGATAGAATGTTTACAGGAGTAAAGGCCGACGGATAGGACATGCCAACACTTTCAGCAACGTAATATATAGTGATTGGTTTACCAGGGTTTGCCAGCATCCAATTACTATAGGCTGTACAGTGTTTCTTAACATTTTCTCGACCGCTGATGTAGATTCACGTCATTTGAAAATATGAAACTCCACCAGTGGGCGTTTCTTTTACAATTTGTATGTTATTTGTTTAAAAAAAATATACACAATATTCATAGTTGTACAATCAGTATACTATGGATGCAAATATTTTAATTAGAGAGAGAGTATGATTATAATGCATATCCATTTGTAATATTAATGAGAATACGGAAAAATTTTGTTTTGAAAAAATTGTAACTTATGAGAAAAACGCCCACAGGCGGACCTTACTGTCAAAAAGACAAAAACATGCGGTAGTGAAAGTGTTAAATGGTCCAAACACACTGGCCCTAGGTACAAGGCAACTATGTGGCCCTAGGTACAAGTTTTGGTAACTCCACTCAAAATGCCCTCCACTAAAAAATCCACATGCAGAGAGGACTAAGTAAATATCTCATTTATTACTCAATATAACAAGCAACATTATACACTAAAAATGAAAGAAAAATATTTGATTTGCCTTTGTAAAATAGCAAAAGAGATGAGCTGCAAAATTTTACTTCAAACCATGTAAATTCGTTTTCTACATGTAACTTCTCAAAACTTTCTCCTCAAAAGTTCCAAAGTAGTTGTAAAAGTAGCAATTGGTGGTGTTACTCGCCCAATTCAGTATTAAAACTTAAAATTAAATATTATTCAAATAAAGTGGGGTGGCCCTAGGTATATGATGGCCCTAGGTACACGGGTTTCCCCTATATACATACATACACATATATATTATTATTATTATTATTTTATTTTTAATATTAATATATTTTATTATTTTATTTTTAAGAATGAGAATCTATAAATTGTTTAGATTCCCATTCTTAAGAATGGCACAGGAATTAAAAAATGATGTGTTTACAATCTTTTAGATTTCTCCAATAAACTATTTGTCTAATTACCCCTCTCAAAAATGAAGAGGGAAAAAAAAAAAAAAAAAAAGGAAAATACTCGCGTACAATGGGCAGATTCATTTTATTATTATTACTATTATTTAAGAAAAGCAACCTTTCAAATTTCTAAAAGCACCGAAATAGTTTATATCTATATCTTTATTTATATAGGGGAAGGTGGAGTACCTTGGACCTATTTTGACTATTCCAATTTTAATTTTGTAATTATTTGCCAAAACTAAATACAAATAGCTTTTTTAAATACTGTATGGTGTTATATATAACATATATTTATTCCAAAATTTTATTAAAATTATATCAATTATTATTTTTTTTTATTAAAAAAAAGTGCAATTAGGTCCAAGGTACACCACTGGTAGTGTACCTTGGACTATTTATTAAAAGATACAGAAAAACTCAATTTTAAGTAAGAGAATTCATCTATTTGTCAATTACACACATATGAATTGATTTTTTTTTTTTTTTTTTTTTTTTTTCAAAATCATTAATCTGTCACAATCATATTTTTATTAAGTCTAATTTGAGTCTAAAAAGTGGAAAATATTAAATATTAACTTAAAAAAGTCTACATTAAGTCATATTGTGATTATTGGCAAAAATTCTCACACTTATTTATAAACAAGATTGTAATTGGATAGGTCAATTCCAAATGCTAACTTTTGAAGCTGCATTTATGATCCACCACGCAATATTATCAGTCTAAGGTACACAAATTTATTGGGTTCAAGGTACACCACTCTGTTGCTAAAAACGAAATTGCTAAACATGATGTTCAGGTTGGGCTTAACTTGATTACAAGCATATGGTGTTATAGCTAGAAAGCTACTTCATGATGCATAACACTCATTTCAGAATATACAATGTATGTGTGGGTATAGAAATACATAAAAGTATCTGAGAAAATTTACTTTTGCAAGGAGAATTTACTTTTTCAAGAACTCTTCAAAAAATTGAGCTTCCAAGCAAACACATATTACTTCACTGAGACCCCTCACAGTAAATATTTTAACTGCATGTAATATTGTTTATATAGCTAAATAAATAGAGCTAGAAATGGCATAAGTCCGAGGTACACTTATGTTCAAGGTACACCACTTTCCCCTACAGCGACATTAACAGAATCAAATTGTGAATTTAAAACGTTTCAGGCACAGTAATATTTTTATCCATTACAAAACATGTCTGCAGAGTAAAGAGTAGACAATTTTTTTTATCATACTATTTAAATCTGATTGTATGTACGTCCTGCTTTCCATTCTTGAAAAACTGAAGGCAGAAAGATGTGAAATAACCAAAGGATTCCGAGTTGACCATTTCAATAAAATTATTTCAATTAGTTAAAAAGATATCAATTTAAAACTCAAAGTGAGTAAAAGATAAGCAGTACAGCGTAATGCTAAAACAATATCCGTCTACAGCAGTACCAGCTGTCTGCAGCGTTTGGGCGACAAAATACAATCAACAACAGCGGAAAAGGCTAAATAAACTTTAAAGTCCAAAATTATATGTATCTAGTCCTCCGAAACAAGGCTTTGAGCGATTTCACTTGTTTATTTGTTTATTTATGTATTTATTTTTATTTATAAAGTTATATTTTAAAAAAAAAAAAAAAAAAAAAAAAAAATTAATTTTACTTAAATATAGTGGCTATCGAAGCACGCAAATCCTGCTGGTATTTTTATTCTCTGAAAAACATAAAATTATTATTTCTAAAAATCTGCATTTTCAAGAATATGGACAACTTAGATTTAAAGAATATAAAATGGAAGCAAAAATGTAAAGTAAAAAAAAAAAAAAATACATAAATAAATAATAATAATAATAGAAGGTGGGGAAGGGAGTGGGGGGGGGGGGGGAGAAGAAGGTGCAATGCGGTCTTAGATTAAATCTTTTACAATATAAAGTCATTTAAAAATAAACAAAATCTAAAAGTGATAAAAAGAAAACTACAGTGAAATAGAAAACTACTTACAAAATAATGAAATAATAATGAATAATAAATAATACTGAATTATCTGAAAATTAAAGTTCTAATTGTGTTGAATAAATAATAGCTAATTTATTGTCATTTCATTCATTGATATTGAACTTTAACGATTTGTGCGATCACTTATAAGTCTATTGTCTGCCAAAAAATTATATAATAATAATAATAATAATATATTATGTGACGTTTCTGTATTTATTTTAGTTGTAAAAGATGTATTAGTATTGAAATGAAACTAAGAAATAATATAAATACTAATATAAACCATAATGATTTATAAGGAAAAAATAAAATATGATACAACTTAAACACCTCATTAATGTTAAAACTACATGCATAAAAGAAAGATCACATAAAAGATATAGATAAGAAAAGGAAAGAGGAAAAAAAGAAGGGAAAAAAAAAAAAAAAAAAAAAAAAAGAGAGAGAGAGAGAAAATAGAACATTCTAAATACCAGTTTCGAAATCTAAAAAACTAAATAAGCTATCCCATTTCCTCCGATTATGTAATAAAATAATCCGACTGATTACTTTATTGCATAATGGGACATATCCGACATATTGTCATTTCATTGATATTGAACTTTTTTAACGATTTGTGCAATCAATTATTAGTCTATTGCCTGCCACAAAATTAAATATATATATGTGTGAAGCTTCTTTATTTATTTTAGTTTTAGAAGATGTATTAGTATTGAAATGAAACTAAGAAATCATGTAAATACTAATATAAACCATAATGTTTTATAAGGAAAAAATAAAAATAAAATAGAGTCAAATATAGGTTTAGTACAAAAGAAAATTGTAAACAAAAAATAATTCTGATTTTCGGAATCTTGTAGAAATTTCATGCGAGAAAACCTTGAAAACGCCGCATACACACTTTAATATGAGTAAACTAATAATGAAAAAGAGAAAGAGGTATTGGAGAATGTTAAAGGGCAAGGAAAAAGAAATAAATACATGAAAGAATTAAGAAAAATACGAATTAATGGCTTTTCTGTTTATTACACTGCATTTTTATTGAGATCATGTTAAAAAAAAAAAGAAAAAGAAAGAAAGAGAAAAGAAAGAAAGTGAAACATTATTAGCAAGATAAATTTTCTTGACCAATGTATCTGCCATCTACTTTTTTTTTTTAACTGGGCATTTATGTCAGTGCTTCATCTACCATAACAGAAGATAAAAAGAAATTTTAAAAGATTTATTAAAATATTAAGCAATGCTTTTGTTCAAATAGTTGGATAATTTTAGAGGAAAATTATCCAATAATTTATTTGCGGGAGAAAAGATAGCAAAGGAAGGCATTAAGCTGAAAGAGGAGAAGCACAGAGGAGAAGTAAAGCAATTTTCTTTTATTTAATTTTTGAGATATATTTTTGAAGAGATAATTTGCTGTCAATATGAATGAAAAGAAACCATATAAACTGCAGATATAATGTATCTTATTAAATAATGTAAAATCAAGATTATCTAATAACTTTTTAATTCAACATTATCGATGGATTAAAGAGAATCAAAACAGTGAAACTATTGTAAGATAAATAAATGTACATTTCTTTAAACAACTAAATTAAAATAAAGTTAAAACAATGTTTTTTTTTTTTTTTCTTTTTTAAAAAAAAAGCTCGCACACACACATAAAAAAAAAAAAAAAAAAACATTTCGTATATGTGATGCGAATACATCTGTACAAATTAAATATTGATGCTGATGAACAGCAATCAATTACTCGCATATTATTATTACTTAAATAATAATAATAATAATAAAGACGAATATTATTTTGATTTAGTAAACAAAACAGGGGAATACATTTTTTGTTAGGGAAATCGCCAATTGTATTGCCAATTGAAAAAATTAAGGAAAAAAAAAAAGCTGATATTTAATTTATATATTTGAGAAGCTCAATTATCAGACATACCATGCGTACACACAAAAAATAAATGAATAAATAGAAATAAATAATATATATATATTTTTTTAAAGCCACGCCTTTTGCTCATAAAGAAAAGTAAACAAATAAATCGAATAAAACACAAGCTATCAGCCTTGAATAAGATCACGTGTAAAAATACTCTTTGTTTTCTGATTATTTTTTGGCCTGTTAAGTTGGGAACGAATGGTCCTACAAATCAAATGAGATTTGGGGTTGTGAAAAACTGGTTTTTATAGAATGAGGTCGATTCCAAGTCGCCAGAAGATAGCTTCAAGATGAATAAAATCATTCTGAACGAAAACAAATTACACACGAGCCCTTAACAAGAATTATTAACCTTTCTACAACCTCATTTCACGTTCTTTCTGTATTTTGTTGTCAATATATGAAAAATAAAAAAATAAATAATAATAATAACATCCTTGTTAAAAAAATAAATAAACAAATTAAAAAAAAACTTCCCTTAAGATCAACAGTAATTCTCCTCTTAAACAATACCATTGATCACGAGGCCCAAATCCATCTTTCTGCAAATTTTGTTTTTAATTTCAATGAATCTTGAATAGAAAGACTCATTCTATAGCTAATACACAGAAATCAGAAATATAGAGGGGAAAGAACAAACACTGTTAGACAACAATGCGAAAAGAATTCAAAAACACATTTCCTTTGATCGCGGATTCGATTAAATGAAGAGCCACGAAAGGATTTTCATACGCATGGTTATTTTTTCGGTAACTATACATTGTTAATCAATTAAAGCTTCCCTTTTTCGTTCAAAGGCACAAATTATGCTTTTTTAAATTTTTATTTTTTAGCGAAACACATAACATCTTTAGGGAATTTATTATGTAGGAATAATGATGATTTCTGGAAAAAAAAATTTCTCTATAGTGGCTATAGAGAAAAGCTTTGATATTTATTCCCAGCAGAAAATTGTGTTTTAAACAAACACACTTTATAAAATTTACAATGATGTAACGTGTTTTCATAAATAAATAAAAATAAATAAGTATAGAAAAATATACATTAATATGTCCAAGATAAGCTCAGAAACGTTTGTATAACTAACAATAAATTTACAAATTGTTGATAGAAAATGTTTTTGCCCATTCCCTGCAGTCACCTTTATTAAATATATAAAATAGTTTTTTTTTTTTTTTTTAAGAACATAACTTTACTGGTTTCTATAAATTTATAATGATTATATATAGCTTAATTTAACGAGCGTGGTTTGACGCATAACTTATTTTATAGTTAGAATCATTGTAATAACATATTTAACACTTAAAATGCGGTATCTGTGAACTATTTTAGACGATTTTCATAAACTTTGAGTAAAAAAAGAACTTCACGAAGAACTAACAACATATCAAAAGATACTAAGACAGTTTGAATTTTTCTATTTACAACTCAGAAATGATGAAAATCTGCATTGTACAATTGTCTATGTGATGTGCATTGATGCTACAAATATTGCAACAGAAAAGTTTAGAAGAAGGGAAAAAAAAAAAAAAAACTACGCTTTTAATTTGCAACCTTTTAAACAACTTTTAGAGCTACCTGTTACTAGTAAGCTATGTATTAAAAGAAAATGAATTTTCACTTAGTATTGTTCCACTATTTTTTGTCCATGTTTATACGGTTAATCTTTTGTCGTAATGATTGGTGTTAAACTAGATAAATTACGCCAATCAAAGTAGTTTAACAGTGTAGTTTTCTAAAACTATACCGTTAGAAATTAGTGCTACGTTGAATTAAATTAAATTTCGGTACTCTGGTTAGCTGCAACCATAAGAAAGAGAAGTATTTTAGTATGATTTGATGATTAATGTGAACCACGCCATCAAATAAGGGCGGTTGTGGTATGTATAATTGCAGCTGCTGAGCTCATAAGTTGTATTCAATCCAGTACAACAAATTTTAACATTATAAATCAAACTTCGGGCCCAATATCCCCCCCCCCCCCGAAAAAAAAAAAAAAATAATAAATCAAAAGAGCAAGGATAAAGAAAGAAAATAAAAGCAGGAAAGGGCCTGTTTCACTTTTCCTGATATTATCCCGATGTCATTTTAATGTAAATATGTAACACGTATTTTACTAACAAAAATATTTAAAAACTACTTTAAAATATTTCTGAAAACTATATGAATTATATAAATCTCAGATTAAATTATTAATATAAATAATAATTATCATTAATACACGGTTAACTACGTTATAAACAATAGTACTAAATTAAAATAAGAAAAAGGGGATATTTTTTTTTTCTTTTTTTTTCCAGAGGTGAGGGGGAGCAACCTTAGGCACATTTAAGTATTTTCATCCTGTTTACACTGTCTTTTTATTTCACAGTAAGAATATCTAGCTTCCTTATTATTTTCTTTCTTCAGTCCCCCCCCCCCCCCATTATGTTGAATCAGTTTTATAATGACTTTAATTAAGAATTATTATTTTCCCGAACTTTGTGTGTGTCATATCATGTATTTTGGATTTTGATCTATTGCGCTGAAATATCATTATATATATTAATTTAATACTGAATGTACTAAAATTAAGATATTTAAAAGCATTTGGATGTTCTATTGTACATATAAATTATGAAATTTAAATGCCTTAATTGTTATAGTATAAAAATTTCTTTCAAGCATTTAAATGTATTACCTTTCATACATTTTCACCATGTCATGTTTTGCAATTTTTCTGCAACCGTAGTTCAATATCCATGTGGTTGTGAAAGTTGTTCCCTTGATCTTGGTTGTAAATATCCTATAGTACTCTTTTAGTAGAATGATATGTTCTTCAAGGTAATTTTTTCCCATGATCAGTTATTTTTTAATTGATGTGGACACCGTTACGAAAAATATTAGGTTTAAATCTTTTCGTAAATCCAAATATTACATCTATATTTTTGCAGCCATTCCTGTCTGTCTGGCTGAAGAGATATGGGTTGTCTGCATTGTATTTCTTTTTTCTACTCCCCCCCCCCCCCAACTTTCATCCCTTACGGCTGTTTAAAATATTCTTTAATATTGGTATTTCATGATTCACTCTTTAGTGTCCTTATATATAAGCCTTATTTATATGGGTGATTCCACGGAAAACAGGTCAATTATGTCCGGCATGTGACAGCTATAATTTCATTAAAGAAAATAATGATTAAAAAATACAAAGGAAAAAATTTTGTGCTTAAAAAATCATATAAACTTATATGATATATTAAGTACAATTTTTCCCATTGTATTTTTTAATTATAATTTTTTTAATGAAATTATAATTAAAAAATACAATGGGAAAAAATGTGCTTAAAAAATCATATAAGTTTATATGATTTTTTAAGCACAAAATGTTTGTCATTGTATTTTTTAATTATAACTTTTTTGATGAAATTATAGCTGTCACGTGCCGGACATAACTGTCCTGTTTTCCATGGAATTACCCTTATAGTTAATTGTTATAGGCTTTCTTACTTCATGTGATACATTTGAAAAGGTTTTCATATATATATATATATATTATATGAAAACATATTAATAACTAGTATATAACCCCGTCAAAAATGACGGAATGTGAAGTCAGTTAAGGTAGTGAATCAACGAATGCTTTGCCAGCTTCGCTGGACACTATATTTAAAGGGGACTAATGTGCAAGTTGCACCTGATGGGACTAATATGCAAGTTGTACCTCACGGAACTAATGTGCAGTCACAACCAACTGTTTGTTTATATCAGATAAGTGCATTATCATGATTGCAAGAAAATGAAGCAATAACTATTAGCCCATAATTTTTATGATTGAATTTTATATTACATTTCAATTTTATCCTCCATAGGTATTTTAGAATTGCAATGGTAGTTATAAACTTTCGTTGAAATCTTTTTACATATTGAGATTAAGGGAAAAGTGTAAGCACAAAAAATGTTCAGTTTTGAAAGATCTTTCTAATGATGTAACATTTATGTAGATTAAATAAATAATAATAATAATAATAAATAAAAATACATAGCATTTCTAAGGGAAAAAAAAAAAAAAAAAAAAAAAAGAAAAAAAAGAAAAAAAGGCTACCAAAAGTCTTTGTTTTAAAGCGGTCTAACCGGAATTGTTTCTGACAGAAGATGGTCATTATTACTATTAATTCAACATTATAATGATCAAACAACCAGGAAGTGTAATTATTTATTGATACCTTGAATAAACAAGATATCAATAAATAACTACAAATGAAGTGAAATATATATATATATATATATATATATATATATATATATATATAGAGAGAGAGAGAGAGAGAGAGAGAGAGTCATATATATATGCATATAAAAATATAAATTTCACAATCTGAAATATATTTAATATTGATAAATTTATTAATTTAGTAAGCAAACATAAAATTCTACTCATAATTACTCACTTTAATAATTTAATTAATAAAAATTCTGATGAAATTTAGTTACACTGCACTATTAAAATATAAAAATGTCTATTATATTATATTTTTTCACTAAACCAAATTCTGAGAATCTTAAATTATCTAATCTCTAAGCAATATCTATAAATATAATTTTCTGTAAGATCCCTACAAACACACTTATCCACAAGTTCATCCTAAAAATAACTTTTTCATCCACACTACATCATAAAGATGTTTATTTCATCCTCAAAATGCCTTATAAATGTTCTGGAAAGAAGATGTGTTTGTAGGGATGGGGGATAATGTTCTAAAATTACAATTTAGTTTCTAATCACTTCACGTTTTCTGCAATAATACTCAATATTAAAAAAATAGTTTATTTAATAAAAAATACTTTAGATATATTAAACCTTATAAAGTAAATTAGATTTATCTGTGTCTTATGGCAGGCTAGATTGTGGATACCCCATAGATACTTGTGATGATCATGTTATCTTCATAACTGCAGAAAACAACTCATCTCCTGATCTGATTTGCAATGTTTACTAACCTCCACGTGTCTTGGGTTTTTTTTTTTTTTTTGGTTATTATTAGTGTTCATTGGCTCTCTTTTTTTGTGTTCCATTATTGAATTTTTCCACTCGTTTTATTGTTTAATTTGTAATACAGATCAGGCATCTAGTTAGTTTGCTTTAATAGCTGTTGATTATGATATCTTGCACGGTTTTGCTCACTGTGGAAACAGCTGAACCCTGAAGATTAATCTCCATATTTTGAGTGTAATTCCGATATTTCAGTATTCAATAATTTATCCTTTTTGATTTAAGGGTTTGGATGTACAATTTTGATATTTATGAGTGGTTTCACTCTCTATTTAATGGTCTTATTTCAAGTAATCATATACGGAGATTTTGTAGGAATACTGTTTTGGTAAGTTTAGTGGATTTTTTCATATCTTTATTAAAACTATCACTTGTTACTTCTTTTCATATCATTTTTAAAGATATCACAGGTTATTTAATTTAGTTATATATTAATTCATTTTGATTATTGGGGATTCCAGTGGTACTTTATTATCTGTTTTTTTTAGATTCTACTAATTTGTTATAACATATATTGATATCTTTAAAATTACTCAACTCGTCTCTACTTCTCTGAATATTGGGTATATCCACGTTAAAATTCTTGCTCTATGGTAGTATATTTAAAAATTAGCTACTTTCATTTTGTAAAGTTTTTATATTTTTCGCTATTTAATTGTAATTATATTTATTGATGATCAATCTAAATGTTTATTTTTCATTTATTACTATGTTAAGTGTTTAAAAAGTTTAATGTTATTGTCTCTGACATTAATAGTATATCGTGTTCAATAATCTTAAATTATTCTTGCATCGTGTAAATCAATATACAAATGGATGATGTTTTTCTTGCTTTCTCTTCTCTCCCCCCCCTTTTTTTTTTAAATATCTTTTAATTTATTATCAAAATCTTTGAGTTGTTCGGCAATGATAGTGATTTTATATGATCTCATATATCACTGTCTCAGAAACAACTCATTTTTTATTACCTTGTTGCTATAATTCTGTACTGATAAGTATAAAGGATTTAAGTCCAAATATGTCGATTTTGAGTTAAGTGCATAGTCAGAAGCAGAAAAAAATTCTCTATCGACTGGTATAAAGGATTTAAATTAATGTCATTTATTCTTTGAGAAAATCCATTGATAAAAAGAAATTCAAGTCAGAAATTTAGCATTAATCTATGGTACAAAATATTTAATTAAATTTTTTCCCTTTATTAAATAAAGGTTGACAATGACTGAATGGTATAAAGCGTATAAATCAACATAATCCCTTTTCTAATCGATTCTTCTGATTAGTTTTTAGTTAGTTTAACTTTATTTTTCGTCTCCTGAAAAATGAAGAATATGGACTTAAATCCTTTATACTTATTAGTACAGAATTTCCCTTGATAAAGGTAAGCAGCTTTTTTGAAGTTTTAAAATTTTCTACATTATATTCCCTTTTTAATACTTTTTTCTTTTTATAAAACTTCACTTCCATATATAATTGTTTATTGATTTATTCAAGTCTTTCTTTCTGATGTTTGATCATTATAATGATGAGAAATACATTGTGGCAGCACATTCATTGCACTTCCTCAATTTTTCGATAGTTTTTACATTTATTGGTAAAAAAGAATATTTAGTTATCGAATAATTTACCATAAGACAGACTTTATTATCCCAAAAAGTTGTCAAATTAAACAACATGTAACCCAAATCATTATTATATTTTGCTTATTTTATTAAAAAGCAATTCCCATATTTGAAATTGATTAGTCCATTAAAAATATATAAAATAATTACATCGGAACTAGGGTACTAAAGAATTTATTTATTTATTTATTTTAACAATAAATTTTTGACTTCTGTAGATTTTTTAAACACTTTTCCCAAATTTATGTGCTTGTGTTTTGGGGTTATATATTAAAGTATTCAATACAGGCAGTGATTTCTGAAGTTTTTAATAAAATTTGAAAGAAAATATCTAGTATATCTTGGCTTTTTAAAAAGTTAGGAATGTAAAGTTTTCCATATATATTTATAAATGTGTGTGTAAATACTTCGAACAAGAAAGAAATTTTACATAGATGAAACAGAAATAACTGTCATGCCAGATAATTGATTATATGACAAGAAATATGTAAACATTAAACTTTTTTTTTTATGATTCTTGCAAAAGCAAATAGATTACAGAGTTAAAACTGATGTATTATAATTTAAAAGGAACATACGGATAAATTTAAAGCATCTTAACGAAAATTAGTATAATTCAGCTGAGTAAAACCACCTATACTAAAGCAAGGGTAATTTTCTAGAATAAATATTCAGTGGCTTTCTAGGTTTTTATTTTATTTATTTTATTTTCTCATTCTTCTTCCTTACACCTGATATATCCTGTTTTAATTTGATTATATGATAAGAAATAAGTAAATATTAAATAAAAAAAATTATTTTACTTTTGATAATTCTTGGAAAAGCGAATAGAGTTCAATCTGTTATTTTATAATTGAAAAGGAACATACGCATAAATTTAAACCATCTAAACAATAACACATCAATAATAACAATTGGTATAGTTCAGCTGAGTAAAAACACCTATACATTACTGAGTAAAAACACATAGGTCATTTTCTCGAATAAAAATTCAGTGATTTTCTAGGCTTTTATTTTATTTTCTCATTCTTCTTTTTTACACTTGATATGTCATGTTTTAATTTGACTATATGATAAGAATTAAGTAAATATTAAAAAAAAAAAAAAAAAAAAAAAAAAAACACTTTGCTTTGATAATTCTTGGAAAAGCAAATAGATTAGACAGCTTAATCTGATATATTATAATTGAAAAGGAACATATGGATCAATTTAAAACATCTTAACAATTATACACCAATAATAACAATTGATATAATTCAGCTGAGTAAAACCACCTATGCTAACACATAGGTCATTTGCTCGAATAAAAAATCAATGGTTTTCTAGGCTTTTTTTTTTTTTTTTTTTTTAATTCTTTACTGTTCTTCCTTTCACTTGATATCTCATGTTTTAATTACCTAAGATTTTGAAATTTCCTGAATTTTCAAGATAGAGGTCAACTAGTGACTATTTTACAAATCAAAATGTAATTAATGTGGTATACCTATTAACTTGCTTTTGATTTCCCTCCAGATCGAAATTGAGATGCTATGTCACTGGACTAATCTTAGAAGTTAACCCACGACTATCAATAATTGTTCCCTGTGTAGCTCTAGTGTGATGTTAAGATACTTAACCTTAACTTTGCTTTTGATGTTTGAAATATATATATATATATATATTTAATAATAATAGTACAGAAAAGTCTAAATTTAAACAAAGACTTCAAAAACATTAATACATAAAAAGAAAAGAAAAAAAATCCACTGTCTTTCAATCAAAATATTTACTCACTCAAACCACAATGTTGACACCACACCGTGATGTAATCTCACTATATAAATATTGTATTACACCACTGTGCGAGGTCATAAGAGTTCATTTTAAGACAGCGACTTGAAAAAAAAAAAAAAAAAAATCATAAAAAAATAATGTACAGCAGAAGAAAGGGGGAAAACGAAAGGGGTAAAAAAATTGGTTAGTTTAGAGAAAGTATCAGAAAAGAGAAGAGAAAGTTCTCAAACGGGTTCAAAGATCTTTCCCCCTTTAATCAGTTCATAGAACTCAGTTAGGATATTTTTTTTTAAATCGGTTGAACTTCCGGAGGCTTGGTGTCCTGGGAACAGGTACTCAGACTTCGTGCATGGGAACGTAGGGAGGCACATTGATATAAGGGGCCCGAACAGGAGCTTCTCAAATCTATAAACTTCAGGCATTTGCACCCCTTTGAACCCCTGAAATCGATCGATGAACTTTGAGAAATTTTCTGCCTGACACTAAAATTGATTTATACAGGTATTTTTTAAAACTGAATTACAATGTTGGTTACTTCAGTAATTGATTTACACATTATACAGAAGGAAAAGGCGATTAAAAAAATTAATTAATAGGTAACTTTTCTCTACTCATATGTACAGTTTAGAAAAAAAACATCCTGTAACAATTAAGCTTTTAAAATAACCTGAAGTTCTCGTTCTTGAACCTGTTTCAGGTCATTACTATGTGATAAAACGAAATAAGTAAACAATTACAATGACTATTCTAGTGTCTGAAGTATTAATTTATTCTTCCAGTAATATTCCAGGTCTGTTAAAAAAAAAACGAAGCCCATTCAGATCAAAAGAACAAAAATACTGTGCACTCATATCCCACATTTTGAAAATACTTAGTTTCAAAATATAGGTAACTTTAATAACATTATGCAATGACATCGAAATTACTACCGTAATTGATAGTAATCTGTTCCATTCCCTATCAAAATAAAATTTATATCATTGTGTAATTAATGAAAAACAATAAAGCAAATCTTTAGCTATAATCTTACTGCAAAGAACATCTTTGCAATTCGAATAATTATTTCAATTGGCATCCATTAGTAAGATGACTTTACAAGAAAAACGTAAAACGCTGTCATCATAAATTATCTAATACGAATAAACCCTCTAGGTCAAAAGAGAAAAGGCTATATTTTTCATAATTGTAACTGTAAACAAACAACAACAACCAAAAAAAGTTGTCAGGAACAAAATAATTTATGTGTTAATTTTAAATTACTAAAAACCCACACTTCAACGCTTGCACAGAGAAAAAGAGATACAGAGAAAAAAAAAAAAAAAAGCAAAGCTCTTGGGCCCAATTAAAAAAAAAAAAAAAAAAAAAAAAAAGGAAAGGTAAGAAATAGGGGGCCATAATTAGCATATTACTTTATAATAATAAGAAGATGCGCTTAAAATAGAACTGAATATTTAACCCTCCTAAATAACGATTTCGCCGACTTCCCGATTTCAACAAGATTCAGATTATTGCATTTCGAAATTTGATTAGAAAACCAAACAAATGAATAACTCAAGTTTTCAGTTCACAGTTTCAATTCACACAGAATAATAAAAACAATTTACAAACGTAAATATTCAAATGCTGAAGTAAAAGTTAGAATACAGAATTTGTACACACTTTATATACCGAAAAATAAACCAGATTAGCAAAATGAAAAAAAAAAAAAAAAAAAAAAAAAAAAAAAAATCGTGAAAATGTTTATTTTTAAAATATAAGAATTAGAAAAAATAACAGTAGATTATGTTCTATAAAATATGTCTTCCTCTGCCCCCCCCCCCCCCCAAAAAAAAAAAAAAAAAAAAAAAAAAATCATTGAATAAGTTACAATGAAAATGGTATTTCACTCTTATTTTTAAACCATAAAAAGAGAAGAGAAGAAAATGATACCAAAAAATTCAACCTTAGCATAATTAATTTTAACAAATAAAATAAAAATAAAATATTATTTTTAATTGAAGCAAAACTGAAGGATTTTATGAGGACCATTTTCAGAATCATTCTTTAATTCTTTTTCTCTTTCTTTCCTTAAGAAAAAAGTAATTTTGATGAAATACGCCAATGAAAGAAATATCAACTATTTTGATTCAGATTAAAAAATTACAACAATAAAATAAATTTTAATCACATTAAAAACTGAGACAGATATTATACACTAAAAATATACATTTTAAAATATTAAAAACACAAAACACAAATTTATACGTTTCGAGCCTTTTACAGGCTTCTCATCAGTAAAAAACATCAAATGTAAATGTTGAGATGAACAACAGACTTTCATTAAGTGAGTACAACGTATTCATCTGGAACTGCGCATGCCTCATTAAGTAGCGAAAAATGTTGATTTGTGTACCAGTAAGCGTATAAATTTGTGTTTTGTGTTTTTAATATTTTAAAATGTATATTTTTAGTGTATAATATCTGTCTCAGTTTTCAATGTCATTAAAATTTAATTTAACTACGAGACGTAATGATTTTTAAATATTTTAAATACAACAATAAAAGTTTTTAAGCAATCAACATTGATAGATATACAGTACAAGTCCTTATATGTAAAGAATATTTCGGCCTAAAATCCAAAATTTTCTTTATTGGAACCGAAAAATTCCTTTAGAAGGATAATTAACATTTTCAATTGAACCTGTCAGCTATACAGTTAATTTTCTAGTTACAATTAAAATTAATTATGAGTCCTTAAATGATAATAATTTTTAATTTGTAAATGCATATTTATACCTATAATCTTATCTGGCATAGTCTGTTTACAAGACGGAAAATTCTCGGATTTAGAAAAGAAAGGCAAATTTTAAAAATTGCAGAAACGAAGGATTACAGTTGAAAATGAAAACTAATTTTAAATATATTATGTTAAAATTTCCAGTTAAATAAATTAATGAATTCGGTAAAAACAAAATAAAAGCGTAAAGGAGTTTTCATTCCAAAATAATAATAATATTTTAATTATCATATTCAATCATTTATAGTTTTTGTTGCGTAAAGTAAAAAGTTCATGATTTTGAGCCTAACCCCACTAGGTACAAATGTTAAAATCGATTGTCAATACCAAATATTTTTGTTCAACAAACCTTTATTTTTATTTTATTTATTTATTTATATATTTTATCTGAATTTGAAAATGGGAAATATATTGTATGATTACAATAAATTTTGTTAAGAAGAATTAAAATATCAAAGTGTTCAGTACTTTAAAGTAATAGAAAATTAAACGCGCATGCCCACGAGAAAAAAAAAATAAAAAAAAAATAAAATAAATAAAAAATAAAATATAAGGTATAGTCTATAGTAATACTTAAGTTTAAATACATGCAAATATTTTAATGCCCTCTTGAAAAAGTTCAACACAAAATTAAAATATGCGCACTAGTTATCATCAAATTTTTCTTATTTATTTAAAAATTCAATAATTCTATTTCATGTAATATTCAGTAATAAGAGTAAACTACAAGTCTTTTTACGCTTGCTTAGAGTACATACAAAAATACTAGGGAAACCAAGTATAAACTAGTTATTTTATACAAATTTGAGTACTAAACATTATGAGCATCATCTCAATAAATATTATGTAGAAAGAGAAAACGCGTTACATATCTGTAGGGAAATCAAGAAATGAAAATATCTTTTCAAACGAAAGAAACGATTTCAAACTTCATTTCCCTTTCCAATTAAGAACATATAACTATCTTTCTACTGAATTCATATAAAGTCTTTTGAATATTCATAAAATTTTACTTTCGAATTAGTTGAATGTGAAAAATTATAAGCATTTTTTTTTTTTTTTTTTTTTTTTTTTTTTACATTATAAGCCAAGTGTTAAAAAAAATTATGGGGAAAAAAAAAAGGAAGAAAGAAAGAAAGAGAAAGATAGAGAGAAAGAGAAATGTAAATATCTTATGCATGTTGTTTGATTTTCTAATAAGTATTTTGCATTTCAGAATTTAAAAAAATACAGAAAGAAAGAGGGAAAAAAAAAAGAGTATGCAATACGTTAATTTCAGAAATAGTTTTATTAAGTAAAAATTCAAATTTAACCGTTGCTTCTAGAATGAATCAAAATTACGAGCCTAATGGATATCTCAGAAGACTTCGTTATATATACTTATAATAATATACAAGCAATATGTTAGAAAAAAGGTTTTGCTACTTACAAAATAAATAAATAAATAACATTTAATAATAATGCAATAAATGAAAAAATTTAAACCTGTGTAATTAAACTATGACCAAGACATGTGCGTGTTGTTTGTGTATTGTGCTGTCCTTAAAAAAAAAAAAAAAAAAAAAAAAAAAAAAAATCCCAATTTTACAATTTTTTTCTATACAAAGCCTAATAACGCACATAAAATCATGGCTATATTTTTACAGCTTGTTCTATTTAAGATTTGAATGTTACGCATTCTTCATTCTAACGTTATATTACAAAATGGCAACCAGTTAAAATTTTTTTTTTTTTTTTTTTTGGGGGGGGGGGGGAACACTATATATATATATATATATATTTATTTATTTATATATGCTTCATAGCACAGGAAACAGCAAAAGGCATATTGACAGCAGCAGTTGGGATATTGACAACAGCTTTAATTATTTAAAAATTAAATAAACACCCCTTGCCTGATTTACATTACTTTTATTATTACAAATACTATATAAAAACAAGGGGGAAAAAATTCAATGATTAGTATGGTGCAGTACAGCAGTACCACGATATTTTTTTCTTCTTTTTCTTTTTAGGAAACACCTCAGTCTTTTAAAACCCTTCCGCTACCACTGGGACATATATGTCCCAAGGCCAGTTTAAAATTAAGGTTTTCAGTTTTTGTTTTTTAGACCTGTAATGTAACTATTATGAATAGGTGAATAGAATTGTTAGTTGAGGAAATTCACCGACGATTGAATGAAACGCATTCAGATAATTTGTTTAATACTTATTTTATTTATTCTCAGATATATATATATATTGGTAGTGAAAGGGTTAAAGAACAGCACAATAAAATGTTTACTTAGAGTACTTATATAAAAATTTCCATTTATGTAAAGTGTTGTTTAATTTTATCAAGGGGTTTTACGATTTAAATATAGGAGTAAAAAAAAAAAAAAAAAAAAATATATATATATATATATATATATATATATATATATAATGCACCCTTTTTATATGTTTAAGAATAGGTTAATTTACTGAATTAGATTATAAATAAACAGGAGTCCTTTTATAACAATACTGTAATGATAATGACTTTCATATAAAGATGACTTTCATACTAATTGATTGAAAACATTTCAGTTATTTTTCAGGAATCCCATTTCACAATTTAACGGCTGATTTCAATAAATGACAATTATAACATAACACCTCTATTTCATTCTCATGTATTTAATTAATAAAATATAATTTTTCTAAAGTTTTTTTTTTTTTTTTTTTTTTTTTTTTTGGGGGGGGGGGGGGGGTCTGACGTGAGCGCGATTAATGTATTAAATTTATATTAAGTAGGCCACTCGCATTCAATAGTTTTCTTTTCTTTCTTTTTCTTTTCAAAAATGTTCTAATTTTATTATTTTCGTTAAAATATTACATAATATTGAGTAACATAAAATGACTTTAATTCTGCAATAGTTTTATACTATACTTTTTTATTCTTTCTGAAATGAAATGAAATTAATAAAATTCAAGCTTGAGGACAAAACATTATATGCCGTCTTCTTAACTATATCAACAAACATATGTATCTACCCCACCCCCCCCCCCCCCCAAAAAAGGGGGGGGGGCTGCTATTTGAGAGCAAAGACACACGAATTCTACTTATTGGTAAAATTTATCGAGGGTAATAGCAAACGAAGAGTCCTTGAAATTTTTTACTACAGTAATATTTAACAAAAAATTAAAAAAATTTTATCACAGCAAAGGAACTCAAGAAAAAGATTTTTATTAACTCATATAAATAACATCATCAGAATTTATTTATTTTATTTATTGTAAATCTAATAATTTTTCTTTGCCGAATATCTAAAAAGGTAAAAAAGAGCAAAAACAGTATTAGTAGAATAAGTTTATCGTAAACCATATTCATCAATAACTTCTAGATTACAAATGTTCCTCTAAAAAGTGCATATCTATGCAAATTAGGTGACTAAAAAATATTCCTAAAGATAAAATACGAATTTATGCATTCATATTTTTACCAGTTTTCTCACATGCAAACTCTTTAAATTTGCTCTAAACAAAAGATACAAAGTAATCAATCATCTCGTTCGAAAGTACTTTTCATCCTGTTTTTATTTAGAAGCAAAAACAGTTAATTGAGCATAACAATGATGACTAATGAATGTTATAATATTCATTTTAGACAAAGTTGTTAATTATTCAGATAAGAGCAAAACAATGCAGTAATGATGATTTATCACAGGACTTCCGTTTGTCACTCTAAAGCATTTAAGAACAGTCCTATCTTATTCCTAAATCTTCGTGGTTGTGTGTCATTTCGTAAATATCATTTAGTTGACAGGAGTGGATTATATGTGCAAGTCTTAAAAAATTAATAAGAATAACAAGATTTTTAAAAATTATACGCTTTCAATTTTCGAATCGGTTAAATCTATTGTTAACGATTGATCACGAAGAGATAGAAGAGATTCATAACTTTATTTAACTTTTGGTTTTTAAAAATTAATTTCAATGAAAAAAAAAAAAAAAAAAAAAATGGGAAATGAAGGGAAAAAAAAAAAATAATTAAGTTGAATATGAAAAATTAGAATAAATGCCACATACCTTAATATCAGAGTTTGAAAATGGAGATTTCATAATACATATAAACAGCGATTTACAGATATTTTGTCCGTATGTTTTAAAATTTCAGTTGTTAACACTAAATATTCAGCAGAGAATAGTAATTTGGTTGATGTCATTAAGAAATAGGGAGAGTGGGGTTGGATGGGACGCAGGATGAATGGGACAACAGCTACATTTTTATGTTTTGCAAGCACTGGAAACTTGACATTTTTTCTGATATATGGCAGTACTGAGGTCATTCATCAAGTGTAGTTTCAGAATTGTGCTTTCCATAGAAGAGCAGAAAAAAATTAAAGTGTCTTTTTCAAGTGCCAAAGTAAGTTTTTACTGATTTAATTAAACTATTTGCTTAAGGTTAATATAACTCTTATATGGTCAAAAGGTATAATCTTTTATTGTGTTTATGATATTCAAGAAGAATGTTGAGAATTGTTCAATAAACCTATTTCCTGTTTTATATGATCATGTGGTGGTGGGGATGAATGGGACATTCCCAACTATGCGCTAATTTAAAATTGCACACAAGAATTATATCAAAACAAATTTTAAATAGATTTTCAATATTTTTATAACCTGTGGTTCAGTAGTTATAACATGGAATTATAAAAGTAGCATAGATTTAGAGAAAAATAGATTAAAATTAATTGTTCTAATTTTTGTTTATAATAACTATGATTAAAAAAATTATAAGTTAGAATATTCAATGCAACTTAAATAAATAAATAAACAAACTAATAATAACTTGAATAAAATTACAATTTCAATCAAACTAATTAAATAAATCCTGGTGATTATTAATGTAATACAGAATAGAATGCTGATTTTTCCCGATCAGTCGGAAACAAAATTTTATCTCGATAATTTGTACTCTATTATAATGATTTATCTCTTTCTAGTGTCTTATTTATTTATTTATTTTTAGATTAGAAATTATTAGATTAAATTACCAAAGCCTAGAGTACTAGAAACTGTGCGAACCAAAGGACTTTTGCCTTTTGATGTTAATCTGAGTCAATACATCAGTTTATGTTAATTTCAATAAATTCATAGTGTGCAATAAAATCACATAAACCAATTTAACTTTAAAATTTTATTTACTTTCCATTTTGTTTTATGTTCTTTGTTAACTCCAGTCCTGTCCCATTCATCCCCATAGGCGGGGATGAATGGGACATTGCACATGCATGTAAAAATATATATATATTAATTAAAAATGATAACTTTTTATTAAAGATAGTATGTTTATATGTAACTGATTATTGAAGTGTACTTATGAGCAATGTTACAAATTTCTGAATTACATATGGTGAACGTTATCAGTAAAAACATGAAAAATGTCTTATTCATCCCCACTCTCCCTTACTATTTGAAAAAAAAAAAAAAAAAAACTGCATGCATCTTGCGATAGAGAAGAAAAAAGAAATGTAATTTAGAAAATTAATGTTTGTTGTGAAAAAACGGAATTAATAATATATGTCCCACTTATTCAGAAACAGCAATGGAGAAGAAAAAAAAAAAAAAAAAAAAAAAAGAATTTTATCATTTTGTTTTTAAAGGTTTCGATGTAATGCTAGAAACCTATATAATTAACATGAATAATTATTTTAATTAATTTTTTTAATAATTTATTTATTAATTTTTTATTTTTTGAATAATTATTTTATTTTAATTATTTTAATATAATTATTTTAATTAACATGAAGGAACGTTTGCAAAATTATATATTTTACACAACGCATGCTTATTTCTCATCTAAATCAAATTTTGTATCTTAAATTGGGGAAAGAAGGAAAAAAAAAAAAAAAGAAAGAAAACAAAAGACAGTGTTCAGAGAGTTGAAAAGGTTAACTTCAACCTTTTAAAAATTTCTTTATTTCCATCTTTATATATATATATATATATATTCCATTGTTTCATTCTTTAAGAGGATGTTAGACGTTACAAATCTTTTTTTTTTTTTTTTTTTTTAAATTACTGTCTTAGAATTATAAAAATTTGCGTACATATACATTGAAATACAACACAATTACGAGTACTAAAATTACTCGAAAACTATTTACTATTTTACTATTTTTTTTTCTTTTTTTTAACCTAGAAATTCAAACTTTTTAAAACTTTTTAAAATGCTTCCTAACTATTTTTTAATTTACCACCTTCTTTTTTTTACATTGTTATTAACTATCATTTTTAACAATATATTTTAACTAGGGGTGGGAATCGATTAAGAGTTTTAACTGGGTTAATCGTAGTTCATTAATCGATTAATCGGTCGATTAATCGAATTTTTAATCTGTTTTAATTTTTCTTCATATAATTTTATTTCAATGATGAATAAAACTCTCATATTGTGTATATATATATTATATATATATTATTCATAAGTCTGACTGAAAAAAAAATTTTTTTTTCAAAAATTTTTGTCTAGTTAAATTATATCTGTTTCATGGCTGAAATTTAAATCAATTTTCAGAGTAATATCTGGTGACTTTAAGTTTTAATTTTATATAAATATTTTCACTTGTTAATTTTATTTATTTATTTATTTTTTTTTTTTTAAGTAAAATTTTTTAATTCATTTTGAAAGAAACATTAAATGAATTTACGCATATTTTAGTTTTATATTTGCAGGCCTTGTCCATCTCGCTTGTCACTATTTTTAAATGAATTCTCAAAATTCCATATCATTATCATAAAAATCTCGAATTCTTATATTTTAGTTCTTCTCTGTCACTTAGGACTAGGACACAGAAGGTTATTTTCTGTTTCTACTTCAATAGGTTACTATCAGCAATTCTGAACAGACAATAAACGCTTGAAGATGTTGTGAAACTCTTGATATTTCCCTCATCAGAGGGATAGTGGAAATCTCAATCCCTTCTTTTCTTTTCTTTTATCTTTAGCATTTCCATTTTTTGAAAGCTTCTTGTTTCTGAGAATACTATTACCGTAGCGAACACTTTCTGTAGAAGGCTAAAGACAGAAAGTGTTGCTCCAGAATGCACATGAAGCGGCATTTTGTTTAATAACTGTCCTCCCCCTTTTCTCTATCAACAAAAGTGCAAACTTCTTTTGGGAGGTTTTATTTTTTGCTTTTTCATTATTTGATGGATGTTTCTTAGAATGTTAGTTAGCAAAATATGTGAAAAAAATATTTTGTAGGCAGAAAAACATTTTTACTTTAATTCGTAGTTTGAAAATTTTAATCGGATTTTGAAAATTTTTAATCGAATTAATCGATCCGATTAACTCGATTAAAAAAATTGATCGGGACTAAGCATTGATCGATTAACCGAACCGATTAATCGATTAATCGGCACAGCCCTAATTTTAACCATATTGAGGTATTACTTTGTGGATTTATTGGTAAGTTAATTAATATATATATATATATATATTCTTTTTTGTTAGAATGGAAAAATTTGAAATAAATTTCAGCCTTCAAACATATTAAAAAAAAAAAAAAAAAAAAGCAATGAATCTACGAAGCAATATTCGAATACATGTTTAAAACATATTTTTAAACTAAAATATTGTAAAATCGAGGGAAAAAATAAAAATCAGTTAGCAAGAAACACTTTAAAAATTAAAAAAAATAAAAATAAAAATAAATTTCGAATTCTTTTTTTTTTTTTTTTTTTTTTTTTTTTTCAAACAGTTTTTAAGAAAATTTGATACACTTAATAGTATTAATATTTCAATGCACATGTATGACAATTTTCATAATTCTAAGACACAATAATTCACAAAAAAGATCATAACGCCTACTAACCTCTTAAATAATAAATCTAAATTTTAAAATATTTTATAAAAGTGCATTTTTATAATAATTTTGTCAAAAAAGTTTCTTTATATTTAAATATGAAAGAATAATTCATGCTGGAAAAACAGAAATAGTTTAAGGATTATACCGAAAGGTAAATATGTTAAAATTTATAAAATTATGTAGAAACAAAACAATAAAATGAACGCAATTAGAATATCCTGTCCAATTATGAAAAGCCATTAAAGAGATATTTGGTATTAGTAGTACACATAAGTGAAATATTTAATTTCGAAATACTCAATAAAATAGAAATTCGAAATCTTAACACGATTCATTAATTCATTCAGATAAAGTTGTTGTGTTATTTAAATTTAAAAGTGTTGAAGCTGACAGATATTCCTGTTGATTAAAAAAAAAAAAAAAAAAAAAGTCAAAAGATTGAAGTAAACAAATAAATAAAAATAAAACTTTGGATTTAAATATAAATATTGATAACTGCAGATAATTTAATTTTTAGTAATATATACTTTTTTTAACTTCTATCCAAATCATCAAGTTTCTATCACATCATATTAGATTTACATATTAATTTTTGTATATTATTTATAGTAATATATATATATATATATATATATTATTCTATGGTTATATATAATATAGTAAACATACGGAAGACTTTTTAAACCGAGCAATTTTTATGGTAAAATTTAACATATATATGATTTCTAAAGTCATTTGGTTAATAGAATATCATTAACCCTTAAATGCAGTGTGTTGCCTTCGGGAACATACCCAATTTTATCTTGTAATGTATGATTAGAATAATATTGAAACTCTAATGACTCATGTTTACCGATTGACAACAAATTGCTTTTAGCTGTAAACCATAGTTAAAATAAAGTATGATTTTTTAAAAGTATTTTTCTCGTGATTTATTTAATAAAGGTAAGAATGAAACATTTTTAAATTGATTTAAAAAATAATCAGGCATTTAAGGGTTAAAGTTTTTTAAAAACAAATTGAACTAAACCTAAGGCAAGAATGAATTCATTAAAAATTAAATTATAAGCAATCACAATCATGCATTTTAAGTCCTAAAAGTTTATTATTATGTATTTATTTATCATTACTGTTATTATTATTTATTTTGTGACATTCTTTGTGATCGACAGCAATGATGTTACACACGAATCTATAAGCCTCAACACACTTGTTTTAATTCAAATAGCTTTAAAAGTTTCTTTCACTTTTATTTCAGATTTTACTTCAAATTTGTTTAAAAAATTTAATCTATTAATGAAATCGTTTTTAATTTCTGAAATAAATATACGTTAAATTTTAAATTTTATAACGAAAGACGCTCTTTTCTCCCCACTTATATGCAGGGTCTAATTTAGAAAATTCAAGACTATAGGTACAATTAGATTGATGCTTCCTTCCCTTTTAACACAGGGGTGTTAAATTTGTGCTTCAGCAAAAAACACAGCCCCCAAAATTACATTGAAAATGACTATTCGCTTTAAAAGTACTTTAAGGGTGCTGTTTTGCCGAGATTTGATTTTCGGAAGGTGCCATAAAACAGCACTAAATTCTTTTTAGGTCTGGAGCATAATCAACAGATTTAGGACATATTTGGGTCTCTTCCAAAATTTTCAATTATAAATACGGATCCTTCACAAAACTTTCTTCTCATCTGACTAATCCATTACAAATTTCTCTTAAATTAAAACCAATCATGTCACGAAAATGGCTGAAATTATCAAATAACCCAATTATATAATATGTAATGTGTATACATACATTTATGAAATTTATATAACTAAGATTTTATAAATCTATATAATAAAGCAATACTTTGTTTAAAACGTCTATACAGAAACTCAAATGTGACAATAATTTCAGATTAACAAAATTATGTTTATATTTTTCCCAGTTAAAAAAAGCTCTTTGCAATTTCACAGAAACAGGATCCTATCAAATAAAAATACTAAAAAATATTAGGAGCCCTTATGAGTTCCGGCCCACTACGCCTGAGATTACTGTGCCTAATGGAAAATTAAGACCTGTTTCTACTATGTATGTATAGCTATAAGACACCCTTCATTTTATTATTACAAATAACACACAAAAATTAACAGAAATTTATTATGTGACAGAAACTTTATTCGATAAAAAAAAAAAAAAAAAAAAAAAAATTATGCATGTATGCCTGAGAGCATGTCTACTAATGCGATATAACGATAAAACATATTTCGCGAGACTTAGGAAAGACGATTTGAAACAATAAGATATGAATGAAGAGGGGAAAGAATAATAAGCAAGTAGAATAAATGAATAATAAAAAGCAACAGAAAAAAAAGACCCGTAAATTCTTTTATAGTGCTATTTTATTTTGTAGCTGCTTGCAAAAAAGAAAATGTTAATATCATAGGCCTAGAGATTTGAACTGTATAAGCCTCATTTTTTACAGAGGAAGAAAAAAAAAAGTCTAAAACTTAAAATGTTAACCAGTTTAATATGATTGATATTTCTTTTTAAATATATATAAAATGAAAAGTAGAAACAGAAATTATATAATAAAAATCCATTAATACTCAAAAGAAGCAACGTTAACATTCATCAAAGCATAGATATTTCTAACAAGTAAAAAACTTTGGAATAAACACCATAAAGCCAGTCCTCTGAGGCAGTTTTATTATTTTTCATAGGTATTTCCATTGTTATTTCTATAGGCATTTATTAAATTCAGCAATGAAATACAGAAGATCGGTGTTATTTTACAATGAACAATGCTCGTTAATGTATATCAGGATAGAAAATCTCAATAGAGAATTTCATTGAATTATTAAGGTTAATCATAGTTTTTTTTTTTTTTTTTGAGCTGTAGAACTTGGTGCAATTTGACGAATGTGGAAAAGTAATTGCAAGCTCAAGGTTTAGAATTAAATTTCTTTCTTATAGAGTATAAATTAAATACTTCTTTAATTGATTATTTAATTAATTAATAAAAAGAGATTACTTTAACATCAGAAACGAAGGTTAATTTCTAAATGAACATCCCTTAAAGATGAATAAATGTTTTATAATCTTTATATCGTGAAACAAATGATTTTACTATATTAAACATTTTTATTTATTTATTTATTAAAGGCAAGCTTTATTACTCAAATTTTTAATAAGGATTTAAATCTATAATAATAATAATAGTACAAGCATTCTCCTATAAGCCCATCCTAGAAACTTCCTTGAGAAAAAAAAAAAAAAAAGTGAAACTAAAAGGGTTAGTAAAAAGTAGCACCTAAGATGGGATATAATTTTTGTGTTTGCAATAATTAATTATAATTATTTGATAGATGTAATTATAAAATTCTAATTTGTTCTTATTTTAATAATTTTGAAATAAAATTTGGGAAACCCATCGCTGATAATAACGATAATAGAGATACATATAATAATAATAGTAATAGTAAATAAATAAAAGTTCTTAAATACAAAAAAAGTATAATTTCAAAAAAGGAATAAGGTGAGCAATTATTTTTTATTTTTTCGTTTCAATGCATCTAAGCTTAAAAATAAATAATAAATAAATAACATAAGAATCGATTATATTGACAAGAAATTGAATGAGGAAGAAAATAAAGCTCTAGAAAAATAACTTAAAGGTGTTCCTCTAAAAATATTAGTTAAAAAAAAAAAAAAAAAAAAAAAAAAAGTGAATAATCCTACTATAATCTTTAACCTTTGATGCTAAAATTTACAAAGAAAATAAAATATCTAAGAATAAAACTCGATACAACGATTATAAAAGCTGAAATTACAAGAAAATTCTTTTTTGAAACATTTAACTTTGAATGAATTAAAATTAATTTTCTTTGATATACTTATTAATTGCCGTTAAAACTGCTTAATATCAAACGATGTGTAACACTTTATCTGTTTGCGTATATATTACAGATATTAAATTAGTGAATTAAAAAATAATAATAATAAAGAAACTAAAGAGAGAAAAGGTAATTAGAGGTCAAACATTCAAAGGGAAAGTGTCTAGAACTTCAAAAGCTAATCCTCTTAGCGAGACTTATTTACTTTGGGTATGTTTTAAAGAATTAAATTAGAATTGCAATACATTGTGAAAGACATAAAATAATAGTCATTTCGACAATAAAAGATAAATACACATTTTTATAAAGCGAGGAAAAAGAAAATGCTTGCATAATAAAAATCCCATGTAGTATCAGCGAAGTTGAATTATAAAGCAAGGTACTTATTTAAAAGTGTGATAGTTTCTACTTTTTCTTTTTCTTTCTTTCTTTCTTTCTTTCTTTCTTTTTTTTTTTTTTTTTTTTTTTCCCCACAGTTATAGAAAAATGATTCTTGGCGCTTGTAATGTTTTGAAACTGACTGATCTAAAATCTGAGCATTATTTCTCAAAATTGGTTGTTAATTATTTTGTTATTAATTAGTTGTTACTGTCTCAAAATACTATGTCTGAAAATTGGCTGTAATATATAATCCTTTTTCAAAATTATTTTTATTCCTTAGTCCTTTGTTCCCAGAGAATGTGACATTTAAAGACGAAGGAATGGGCAAAATTTCCCATTTTCCCACTTATTACTTTCTTTTAAATACATAAATTGAAAACAGTGGATTCACGAAAATTTTCTTTAGGATTTTGATGGATTTAAACATTTTGAGTTGTCCTGAACACAATCTTTAGAAAATGTCTGGCTGACCTTTACTAAAATCTTTTGGGTGCTGTATCACTTGAACAAATATATGGAATTCTACGAGACTTTATATTCAAGTAAACCTTAATATAAATTAGCGCTGATTAAATTTTGGGATATATCGTCTACCAGGAGGCTCTGTTATGCTGCAACTTTCTACGTGTACGGTAAGGCTATATCCTAACTTCTATTGTGTATAATTGCATAAAATTTCATAAGTGAGAGGACCATTGTGATAAATTATGCTGATTTAATCCGGATGTATATCGGCCGATAGGTGACGTTGCTATACTGCAATTTTCTGTGTTTACAGGAAGGCTGTATCTCAGCTTCTACAGTGTGTAAATGCACGAAACGTAAATGTGAGATGATCATTATCAAAAACTATGCTGGCTCAATTTGGGTGCATATCTACCGAAAGGTTCTTTGCTATGCGAAAATTTTTTTTCGGTTACGGAAAGACTATGTCTCAGCTTCTATGATATATGAATGTACACCACTTTATATGGGAAATGAATATTATGAAAAATTATGCAGATTGAATTTTGATGTATAACGGCTGACGGTTTAGTATTACTGTTATTTTCTGCGATTTTCCCAATGGCTATATCTCAGCATCTATCAGTTAAGATTCCCCTAAACTTCACATGTAAATTCTTTATTAAGAGAAAATATGTTGGTTAAATTTTTGTGTATGTTAACCGGTAGGTGGTGCTGTTATATAGAGTACTATAGAAGAAGGTGTTGTAATGGCTACAAAGCGCACCTTAAAAAAAAAAGTAAGAGTGTAATTTCTGTATGCAAGTTACATTTGTTCGAATACAAAATAATTTTCTACTTAATTATAGTACAGAATAGAAATAATATGAAACGTAAATAATTCTGAATAAAAATAGTTAAAGAGAAATAAATATTCTTATACATTATTTATAAGTAAATTCTTCAAGTGTGAATTAAAGAAAAAGTTCAGTTATATGAAAAATTGAATAAATGTCTAATAATTAATTTTTGCTACCTCCGTAAGTGTCGTTTAGAGTTATATGACAGAAACATCATCATCACCATTATTTCAAATGAAGAAGGGAATAATAATTTGATTAAGACCAGCAATCTAGAAGAAGTCTAGGTAGTATCGCAGAAGAAAATGTCACAGAAGGCTTATCCTTCTAATGGCCATTTTCTGTAAGCTGCTCAGGGGTCATATTAAATCTACAAGACATGATGATACATAGAAGCCGTACAGTAATAAAATCTATTTGACAGCTGTGAATGGCTTACCTACAGATGTATGAGTAATACGATTAACTGGATTAACAAAGTAAAAAGTCACAATGTTTTCTTTATGAAAAGAGTTGTAGATATGAATTATGTGACAAATGTTTTTGGACTTGGGCACTTTTCAACTGGTCGTTAACACATGACATGATAAGAATTAAGGAACAATCTCGAAATATATAATTTACTTGTAGCAATACATGCCAAATTATTAATAATTACATTATGATACTTGTGTGATTCTCATAGAAAAATTTCAATATTATCTGTAAAAACTTATCAGATTGCGCAATTGTTTTTTTCCCTATGTCCACAGAACTTGGCGTTATATTTCAGCCCCCTCCTCCCCAATAATACATCATGTACAATTTTATTAAAATATAATATTAGCAAAGGCATAATTAACAAATAGTGGATGAAACTTAGCACGCACTTCTTAAATAATAATAATAATAAGTTTGTTTAGCTAGAAAGAAAGGTGTTTCATATAGTTTTAATAGTTCCTCTATGGAGTATGAAATAATGTAAGAATATCGTAAAAATTATCTGTGGTGTACTGTATACTTTACATAGATATCCACAATGAATTACCTTTCCTTAACACAAAAACAATTTCCAAGTAAATAGTGAATTTATATCTGAGGGTATTTAGTATGTATCAGAAAACGGACGGCTTGACCAAGATTTTCAAAATGAAGTTCTATATCTATTTCATCGTAAAAAAGCAAGACAATAAAAAAAAGAAAGAAAAAAATTGAAAATACTTTGTGAAATTAGGCTTTGTGAAACATGCAGCCAGACAAATTGCATTTGGCTAAAATTTTTAATGACAGTCTGTAGTATGACAAATTGATATGAAATTAAATTGAATAAAATTATATTTAAAATTAAGTGGTCATAAATTATAAAATAAAATTATTCAGAAGCCGAATACAAAGGATGGTGCATAACCAAAATAATATCATTCTTAACAGTAGTGTTTAAAACTCCATAAATGGAAGTAACTATGCGTGCATATTTGCACTCTACATGAAAACGTTTTCATGATTTGTTTGATGAACATAAAGACTAAAAAATGCTTAAGTATTGTGATTTTAAACTAGATTTCTTTCTTTCTTTCTTTTTTCTTTTTTTAAGAATAATGTGTTTAATAAAACATCATATGGAAAATAAGGTATTTGTCAAATATCATGGCCTTACCTTGGCAGATGAAAGTATCGTAGTATGCGAGTAAATTGGCCCTCTGTAGGACTCTGTACAGTTGGAGCTCCGACTCATTAGTCGGCTGCGATGTCATGGCGACTGAAAAATACACAAGAATGTAAAAATTTTATATATATATTTAATTTTATATTATCATATATTTATTATTATATATATAAGTTAAAATTTTTTATGGATTTACAAATTGTAAAATTAATGCATAAATTATTAATAAAGAATATTTAATAAAAACACCAAATTAACCCTTAAATGCCTGATTTAAAAAAAAAAAAAAAAAATTTAAAAATGTACATACTTTACCATGTAATAATTTTTAGCAGTAGTGTTGCCTCTCCATGATGAAAATTGATTTAATAACACTATCAGTATGTAATTTATTGGCAACATTAGGTACTCTAGAACTTCAATATTATTCTAATAGTATTCTAGAAGACAAAATTGGATATGTTGCCTTTCGGCAATATACGGTATTTAAGGGTTAAATATTCAAATATTCAGAATATAACAGCTTTTTGTAATTTTTTTCGTTTTTTTTTTTTTTTTTTTTTTAAATCCCCCACGAGCGATTTTTCTATGCAAAAATCTTGTTACAATGCTACATCTCCAGATGCTATAGATTACAATGTTATACCTAATGTGACAATGCTATATATTATGTGAAACTTGAATTTAAAATCCTAATTGATTAATCATTGAACCGACGACTTAAATTGTAACGTTAAATGAAAACTTTCATAATTCAATTGCTTTACATCTGCATAAAAATTAAGCAATCATGCAATCATATGATAAAAAAAAAAAAAAAAAACCTAAATTCATATTTTTCCAAGATTAAAGTTTACGTACACCTAACTTTATAAACAAATAACTTTTGTAAGTGTAACGTACACAAACATATTTTTATTTTTAACTTTTGTAAGATTTATCAGATAAATTTTTCAAGCATTAATTTCACCTTAAATCTACGAGCAGAATATTAATGAAATATATACGAAAAAAAAAAAAAAAAAAAATTATAGTTAAATTTCTTTATAAAACATGCTACTTGATTGAATTTTATAAACGAATGAATAGCAGGAAACACATCATTATTAATTTATTCAATTACAATTGTTCTACAAATTTCTATACAATTTTTCTATTCAATTATAAATTTTCGACAGATATTTCTTATACATTACTTATCAATATGCAAAATATGCAATAGCCATCAAGTTGAACAAGTACGTTTCCTACTTGTATAAGTTGAAAACGAGTAATGACAGTTTACATAATAACAATGAACGAAATATTTCTATTCTGGCTATTTGCCAATACTACGTCTTTATAAATCAAAATTTGTGTTTCATCATATAGTATGAATAATCTACAATTAAATCAATTGCTAAGTGTATTTTATGTTGCCCAATCTGATATACTAATCAATTTATTTTTTTTATCACAATACTATTCAAGGCCAAAAGAGCAATTATTCAAAAGCAATTTAATATTAATAAATAAAATAATAATAATAATAATAATAATAAGCTAATTTTTAATTTATATATAGTCAATAAAGAAAAAAAAAAGTCTTACAACGGCATAAAGAAGTTAATACTTGTATTGCAACATATTGCCTAAAAATTTTACCTACATTAAATGTGTGAATGAAAGTGAAGTAAAAGAGTTAAAGTTGGGGTATACGAATAATATTTAGAAATATAACAATGAGTGATAATTGTTGCAAGTGAAATTATGCTAATTATTGCGTCTTTCCTCCACGGAAAAAAACTTATAAAACTGTCATTTACCAAATAAATAATAAATAAGTAATAAAAGTGCACGTTTCAATATAGAATAATTATAAAAATATAAACTTGTAATCAAATCTATAATTATATAATACGTAAAAGTTATAAACAATTTATAGTGATTTCTGCTGTTACAATAAATAATTCCCTAGTTTTTACATATATGTGTGTCATATATTTTTCGGGAATAAAAAACAGGTTTGGTGTATAAAATTACTAACTTGTTTATTATTAGATATAGATTTTGTTTCTAAGAAAGATACAATAAAAGACTTGTTTCGAGTTGTTTAAAATAATAATTTATTCTTAATTTGCATCCTAAATTGATATAAACACATTATTATTATTATTAATATTTAAGCTCCTTCGCATAGTTTTAAACTGTTTAATGCATAAAATGCCGAGAAAGTTAGGTTTACCATTAAAATCAATCCATAAAATAAAATGCATTATTATCAGAAATATTTCTAAAAATTCAAGTCTAGGCATTTTTAAGCACACAGCTTAAATTTATTGACTGTATGAAATAAATGGTCACGCGGGAAATATAGGAAGACTGGTGATACTATTAAGTATTATAAATGAATTAAAGAAGAAAATTGCATTAGAGAAAGTATCAAATTTAGAGGAAAAAGACCTCGGAAGTTATCACTGAGAAATTTTTTAAATGAATTGAAGTTAAACTTTTCACAAGGAAAAAAAAAAATTTTTTTTTTTTTTTTTCTTTTTTGGGTCTGAACTGAAAGATAAAAGCACTGATAGGAAATAAAAAATTTCCAATACGCATTTTACTTTCAATAGTTAAATATGAAGGTATTGGTGTTACATTGCATATGGTTAAATATAGCAAAGTGCTATAGATTGTATCAGTCTTCCGATATTTTCTGGATGAATACTTATTTCATGCACTTTATTAAGCTACGTTTTTTGAGTTTAAAAATCGCTTCTAATAATGCGGTTTATTCAGTACAGCTGTCTGTTTTAATGGCCTGCTAGATGTCTAAGATTTTGAAGTTTATGATGCAATAAACTATTTTTAACTTTAACTGTATAAAAGATGGTCGAACAGTTTAAGTATAATATTTCAACAACTTTTTCATACATTTTATTATCTTTGGATCAAATAAAGTTCTTTTTTTTAAATGATCCATCGAAATTGTCTTTCCTGAAATTATCCTCATAAATACGGGCTAGATTCCCTTAGAAAGACTCCCAAGGAGGGCATCTCACACAGGCCCTGCACCGTCAATCGGCCTTAATCCATACAGCAATACGTGATAATATCCATAACATCAAAATAAATATATATATATATATTTAAAATAGCAAATATTCCAACAATTAACATGAGCAGACGATAGTCCAAAAGTGCTGTCATTTGTTTTTATGTAAAATTACGTGTAATGTATTTTTTCCCCCTAACCATAAAAATGATTTTTCTTCGAAAACATAAGCGTCCATTGACTTTTTTGACATAATTTTTCACTTATTTGAACAAAAAGAGTGCTTGAAAGATTATTATTATTTTTTTTTAAATTTATATACAATAAAATATATACTATATTAAAGACGAATATTAATTACATATTAATTTTAATTAATCAAGAAATCTTCATTTATTTAGCATTTTCTCACTTCGTCTACATATTTGGGTTGAGTATTAAATATAATACAAAGTATGTGCAAATACTGAATTATTCATAATTATTAACGAAATCAGAATATGAAATATCGTAATTTTAGAATTTATTTATTTTTAAGCGAAAATTTTAAAGAATGAAACTGCTCGTTATTCCTTGCATAGTAAACATTACTAGAAATAGTTTGGTATACTTAGTTAGATATCAATTTCAACGTTATTGCTATAAAAATACACTAAAGTGACCTAAGATTACATTTCTAAACGGTAACAAATTGCTTTCAAAACAAACATTTTCTGACCAAATCCATACTATATTTGATCGTTTTATTGTAAGGGAGTGGTTGTCTAATCGTCTGATAGCGTGTCAGGTCTATATGGCGTCATCGGTTATGTCATTTTTCTCTGCTACATCGACCGTAAAAAGATGTGACAACTCCCTCATGCTAAACACAATGTTTGTTTAGCTGGATGGCTCTAATAATGAAATTGTTTCTTAATTCCTGGGAGAAGCATTTTTCCATCCACTTTAGAAAATGAAAATTGAAATAAAATTCACACGAAAGACGATATCTAATGTTTATCAGGTACCAATCACTCTACATGACGTTATTTTTTTAAATTATTATTCGTTTAAGGGGTGGGTGGACGTTACGAATCTTTTTATAAATTTCAGTTTCAGAATTATAAAAATTTGGATACATATGCATCGAAATATAACAGTACTAAGTACATTAAAATTTATCACAAACTAGTTACATTAAAAGAAAAAGAGAAAAATCCAAAATTATTATTTTTTTTTTTTGAAAATTTTTAAAATACTCTCCTATAACTAATTTTTATTATTATTTTGTTCCATCGATTTTACATTTTTATTATAGTTTAAAAACACATTGAGTACTTTTCATTCAAGGATAAAAAAATATTTTTAAAATTAACCTATCAAAGAATTCACAAGGTAATATCCAAATATGTTTAGAATATATTTTTAAATGAAAAGAATGTAAAATCGAAGGAAAAGGATTAAAAATAAATTAGTAGAAAACATTTTGAAATTTTTCAAATTTGTAATTTTTTTTTCTTTCTTTAATTTAAATAGTTTTCGAGAAATTTTAATGTTACTTAATATTGTTCAAATCAATGCATTTGTATGCAAATTTCTATAATTTCAAAACAGTATTTTACAAAAGAGATTTGCCTTAATGTAATTGAGAAATTAAAACTATATAGATACGCTATTGCTGCAAATATAAATAAACGCTACGTAAACTCAGTTTGATGAAAAGTACATTCCAAATTTATCACCCCCCCCCCCACCTTAAACTTAGGTGAACTTAAAACATTTGAATGACAAAGATTAAAAAAATTAATTTTAAAGAAAATTAAACTATTTATTATGCGTGTAACTAATCGCTTATTTTTGTCAGAGAAAATCTCTTTTAACCACATGAAGATAGCCTCATTTTTTTTTTTTTTTTTCAATTACACACACACATACATATACAAGCTATTAGAAATGTAAACAAACCAAAAATATATGTACTTGGGATTCAACAGAAAATCTGCACTTTAAAGTGACAAAATCTTTAAATGGTTGTTAAAATTTCATTATTATTTTATTTTAAATATTTAAATAAACAAGAAAGAAAAATCATGCAGTACGCATTGATTAGTAACACTTTCCAACTGTACGTGATTGTTGTATCAAATAACTTTTAATATTTTTTGCCTACGTTATCACACAGCAGACAGAAGGACTGAAACATATACAGATAGACTAATTGATTTTAAAATTACTCTTAGGCATTTTAGAAAGTGTTAAAAAGGCTTAACGCAAAAGAAAATGCAGCTATTAGATTATAATTACAGCTTTTGATCTCTCTGAATATTTTAGTGTAGCCCTGTAAATGAGAAAGTTAATCATATCATATTC
This sequence comes from Salticus scenicus, assembly GCA_963930645.1. Classification (NCBI taxonomy): domain Eukaryota; kingdom Metazoa; phylum Arthropoda; class Arachnida; order Araneae; family Salticidae; genus Salticus; species Salticus scenicus. The sequence goes on from OZ005651.1 coordinate 162,167,971, forward strand.
TATATAAAATTTAGAATATTAAAAATACATTTCAATATTTTTATGATTTTTACAGTAGATGCCCCTGTAAACAAACTAGTTCTACAGGACTTATTAAAGTCATTTTAAATGGGGAATATTTTATAGGGAAAATATTTATAAAAATAACACTCATAGAACACAATGCTTTCGAATGCTTTTGGATGTCCCTGTACACAAATCAGAAGAGATATTCACTCCATTTTCAATATAGAACATCCAATAGCGAACTTCAATAAAATATATCAGTTTCGAGAAATTCCATAAATATTTACAGGAGTTAGAGCGCGGACAGATGGACAGATACATAAACTGAATTCATATTCACACTTAAAAATGTTAGAAAGTGTTAAAAACGCTTAACGTAAACGAAAGTACAATTCAAGCAATTTTTTATTAATAGCTCTTAATATAAATGGATATTTTTGTGTCACCCTGTAAATCTAATGCTAATCATGCTATATTCTATGCAAAGCATTCTTTTGTGCATATAAATAACATATTTCAATTTCCTAAAACTTCGTGGAAAGTAAAGTTATTAAAATTTGATTTATAGAAATATCTCTCATGGAACGCAATGCTTTGGAATACTTTTGAGTATCCCTGTACATAAACCGATGGTGGTATTTCCTCCATTTTATACAGGAAACATCCAATAGTGAACATGAATAACATACATCAGTTTCAAGAAATTCCATAAATATTTACGGAAGTTAGAGCGCGGACAGACAGACAAACCGAAGTCATTAACACTTTTCAACCTTGTTGGAAGGTGTTAAAAATTACAATGTTCTTTGGATACTTATTTAACATTTAAAATTTATTGAAACTAAATAAGTATAAACAATAAAAAATAATATCTACAGAAGGTAATATATCACTTAAGTAGACTGTCCTAAGCTAGAATTGTATTATTTCAATAGTTATAACTGTCGTATGTATATATATATATATGAAGTAAGTAAGCGCATTTTCATTAAAAAATGCATGAATTTAACAACTCATATGAGATTTTTGATTTGTTTATTGCCATTTTTTCTTTTCTTTTTTTCCCCCTAGAAAGTTTGTCATAAAATTTTGTGTATCACTTCTATGAGCATTTAAAAACTTTGAAAGACAAACTCATTAGATGGAGGTACTTGTCTTTTCTTGTTGACAAATGAAAAAAGAAATGTATAACCAAGATGCTCTAAACAATATTTAAACTTTTTTGGCAAGTATTTGCTTATGCTATTTGGTTATTTACCCAGCTCGTGACATCACCTCTGTTACTTTTTATACTATAACAGTTAAGTTATGTCTTTTTTTCAACATGCCAAATTGAATGAAATATGATTATTCAAATGTTTATAAATAGAACGAACTTAAAAGAAGTAATCAGGGCCTGATTAACGTATCGCTTTAAGGAGCCCAAAATTTCATTTTCATTACAAAAAAAAAAAAAAAAAAAATTTTTTTTTTTTTTTTTTTTAAGAATTTTTAAAATTATAAGAAAAATATATTTGCAAATGATAATTTTTTTTTTTTTACCAATATTGAGTTATATGATCATAGAATGCTTAGCATGCGTCAAAAATGTTATTTTTTTTTCTATCAGTGTAGTAAAACATGGTTAGGGTGCTTAATGCACATTGGGCCCTTGGCTCAATTTTGGCTTGATCTGGCTCTGGTAATAATCATAACATAATTATTTAGGGAACACAGAATTTTTTATTATTTCTGTGGGCATCACCACCATGGACATATGGTACTAGAGTACAGTCCACAAAATGACTGTCCCACTGCCACTACTTTCACAAAATCAAAATGCAGTTGATCTATATAACATACATGAATATATTTATAGCATAAGCTGATCTTCAAATTCTTTCAAAGAATTTAACTTGGAAATTTTAATTTGAAAAATTTTTGCAACCAAATTGCAGGTTTTCTTTAGAATGATTCTTATATAGAATCTCTGATAAATTTCTATTACATTTTATTATTTGTAATAATTTTTTAATGACCCTAGGTAGTTAAATTAAAAGGTATTAACTTAGCAATAAATTAATAAAATAAGAACAAAAATGTGTAGAGTCGCAGGAGGAAACACACACACACACACAAAAAAAAAAAAAAAAAAAAAAAAAAAAATAGTTTCCCTTGTGTATACAAAAACTATATATTGCTTTGCTAAAATTATGAACTTAAAATTGTGTTATTGATCTTGATTGTAAAAATCCTTAAATTAGTGTACTGGAGAATGTTGTCCATTTTGTCGAATGCAACAAGTTAAAAAATGCGTGCTTTTAATTATTTTCCAATACTAGAAATATTTTGAATGTATAATTTACCTGAATATAATACTCTTATTTTTTCTTAAATAACATCTTCTCACGAGTCATTAGCATATAAGAATATTACTTCAAATTAATAACGTTTTTCGGGTTGGGTATTTTTATATTCTTTTACCCATATACAATAACAAAAGTGTTGTTTTGGAGTAAAATTTTCAAAAATGAGTTTTTGCTATAATTACACGATTTGAGGTCCTCTAAATAAAAAAACCAGGTTTTTAAACATTGGTCTAAGTGTCTGAGTGTGTGCCTGTTATTAGCATATCTCAAATATAAATATCAGTAGGAAGTCCAGTATTCGAAATCAGTATATTATAGGAATGTTAAATGAAAGTTTTCATTGAAATCAGACAAACAGTTCATGTACAGAGACATTCAAAAGAATTCCAATATATTACATCTATGGATGAATTTCTGGTTGGTATATTTTAACATTTTTAAGCTGCACTAAGTATAATTAAATTGAAATATATGTTTTTATGAGCACAAAAGCATGTTTCGCATACAACATGGTATTAAAAACAATTTATCCTTCATTTACAGGGCCACACAAAAAATTCGAATACATTAGGAGTATGGTCGAAAGCTCAAAATATGCATATGGTTGCAAAATATACTTATGGTTTCATAAGGTTGCATATGGTTGGAAGCTCGAAATGCCTTTCAAGTTTCGTTATGAATTTTTCTGCTGTGCGAAATTTAAGTACAATGTGTGGCGCATTTTTAAATTATAGTCGATTTATGAGGCAACCCAAAATTAATCGAGTAAATTTAAAAGAGTGGAATGGTCGAAAATTCTGTGAATAAAATATTTTTTTAATTTAATAACAATTTTATTTTTATTTATTTATAATTGTAGCTACAATATTCAAACAGGGGTTTGAGGGTATCCACCTTAGACCGAAATGGATGTTAAAAATATTTCTTAAGATATTTTGAATTATTTTTAAACTACACAAGAACGTGCGATAATCCAGGGTGCATAGAAATTAAGATTCCAATTTGGGTTAAAAAGTTTAAGCAGTGCAAGTTTGCAGAATAAACAGTTGGATGGGTAAAAACATTGTATATCACAAACATACTTTGTAAGAGGGGAAAAAAAAAAAAAAAAAAAACAGTAAAATTAATCACAAGATCTACTGGCAATTCTACATGTAAGAAGAGAGAGCAAAGGGTTAAATAAGGAAATAGGGAAAATACCGGAAATTCCTCTTACAAAAAATTTGAAACGTTTTCCCCAAGTTCAAAATAATCATAGTTTTTAATAACATAGAAAAGTAAAATGACTCGTATTAATATTTTCAGGCTCTTAGTATTGTTTCTGTATCCATATTTATGCGAACATGCGAATAAATTGAAAAAAGAGAAAATAATAATAATAGCTAAACATAAACCAGAACAGAAAGTAGCGAAATTAACGACACGCTTAATAAATAAAAAATAAAAAAAATGCGTAAGTTACTACAAATGCTGATATCAGCGGTAGATCAGCCAGCGAAGAGAAATTTTTGTTGAAAAATAAATAATTAGAACAGGTTTTATTTGCTTTCGAAAGCTTTTTTATTATTTTGTAGCTGTTGTTATTATCATTTCGGAAGCAATTTGCATGCATTTTATTAAAGGCATTTTTACAGATATACGAAGTGGTAAAGCGAAATTTATTAATCAATAGAATTTTAAAATAGAAAATATTTAAAAAATAATAATAAAAAGGAAAAAAAGCAATTTATATAGCTTCTATTTCTTTTTTTTTTTTTTTTTTTTTTTTTAATTTGACTTCATTTACAATAGTTTTAAAACTTTTATAATTATTTATGATAATTATTTTTCATTAATTTTTCGATTTTGCTGCATTAATTTTACACGTTTTTCTACACCAGAGGATTTAAAAGTTATTTTAATAATTCTGGTTTCAGATAATAAATTAAGCATGGAGCTACTAAAAAAAAAAAAAAAAAATCCATATATAGATATTTCTATAACTATTCTTATCTATTAAATAATTTACATTTAATGTATTTCTATGAGAACTAAGCTCCAATAATTTCCACAAAACAAAAACTCGTAATAAGGCATTAAAGGAAAAGAAGGAAACACTCCTTTTATTTGTCACCGTTTTCTTTCCTTCTTATTATTTATTTATTTATTTTCTTTCCCCCGTTCTCGGGCTCAAAATATTTTAAGGAGAAGGTGGATGTTATAAAATCCGCATGCATATACATTGAAATATACTGCTATAGAGTAAAATTTCTCGAAAACTACTTAAATGCCCCCTCCCCCCTAACCTACATTATTATAGTTTAATAATATATTCTAAGCATATTTGGATATTAATTTTTAAATCCCTTGATAAGTTAGTTTTTTTTTTTTTTTTCAACGCTTAAATGCTAAAAATTTTCATTAGATTTCAAATTCGACCATAAAAACCTTAAATAATAATATTAATAATAATCATTTATCAACGAATGCACAAACAGAATATATTGTTACACTATAGTAAGGATTCCCCCCCCCCCACACCCACACCCACCCATCAAATGCTTTATAGCTCAGATAAAAGAACAAATTAATGCGATGATATGTTTCAAGGATTTATTCATTAGACTAATTTTTTCAAAGAAAAGGAAAATTTTGTTTAAAAAACAGTTGACCTTAAACAGAGGAGGGCGGGACATAGCTTGGCCAAGTAGCAAATTTTGGAAAGAAAATAATTATGATTGTAACAAATATTAATCTGTTTTAAAGTTTCATCATAAAGAAAGAAAGGGGGAAAAGGGGGGGGGGAGGATTTAACGATAAATATAATTATTGTACTGGAGAAACTGATTTACATACACTTTTTTTTTTCCTTTTAAATAAGGAGGGAAAAAAGAAAGAAAGAAAAAAAGGAAAATACAAATTAAAGATTCAGATGTATTAGAATCCGAATCCTGGCGTTTCATGGATCTTGTGGCAGAATGATTAGCACTCTGGCCTCCAGTTCCCAGGTTCGAATCCCGATTCAGGCATGGATATTCGCAGTAGCTAAGAATCCGTATTACGCCATAAGTCCCGGTCTAATAAGCCTAACTGTACAAAACATGATCGCAGTGCAACCATCCAAACCAATCCTGGTTTTCTGTTCAGTTATATTTTATTTTTTATGAAGCTCGTTAAAAAGAAACATACCATATTAAATTCCTTTTGAAATGCGGTCTTGTTACGACTTTAAAATGTTCTTTTCACTTTAAGTATCTTTTAAGAAAAATATTTATATATACTGGTTTAGCTCAAAACATTATATAGATCATGTGGGAGGGGGAGAGAACACTGACAAATTGTTGTCGGATCTTTATTCTCCATTTCGGTCGACATCCTGACGTCATTCGTGACTCCATTCCAACAAGTGGTTTTAAGTTCTGCTCCTGTAAATTAGAATTAATCACATTTATACAAGGTACGCGATGTTTTGAATGTAAATGATATTAAGAAGTTATAGCCGTCGCAGTTTATTTTCCTTAAACCTCAAACAAATCGAAAATAATTTTCAGAAACATTAAAACTACAAAGAAATTTTTATTTCGGATAATATTATCAAAGAAGGCAAAAGTAAAAATTATAATATTAACAATAAAATATTTCATAGCTATAATATATACCGACAGCCGTTAGGGAAATATGTGATTTAAAAGTGCTATAAGGCGTAACTTATCATGTCTACTTAAATTTTGATTAAATTCGATATCGGCTCCAAGGTTTTTCTTTTATTCTCGCCTATAATCTTGTAAAACAGTGTTTTGAGGCAACAGTTTTTTTTTCCCGTTAAATTCAGCGTATAGCATAATCTGAATAATTTTTAGACGCAGAACCTGATAAACAGAATAATGAAATTCTGAAGATGAAGGCTAAGTTTTAAAATAATAATCATTGTCACAAAACATGGTTTCTGTCATCCCATGGTAGCAACATCTTACTTCATAAAGCATGCCTAAAAAAAGTAAAGAAAAGGGGGGAGAGTAAATAGATCAATAATGAGGGAGCGCACAAAAATAAAGAGCACGAAAAATAAATTACTGATTTTTGTCCAAAGAAAAAAAAAAAAAAAAAAAGCAAAGGAGAAATAGAGAGAGAGAGAAACAGAGCGATGACATAAAAAGAAGAAAAAACAGAAGGAGCGAGAGAGGAGGGTGGTGGTGGTTTGAAATGGTACTCGATTTATTCTTCTAGCGGAAATCCCCAGCAAGCACATTTTTTGTGTGTGCGAATGTGCGCTTAGTTTAATTACTCTTTCTGAAATATTCTGTCTTTTCTAGCGTAATTCGCTTGGCGTTCTATATTTGGGGGAGGGGGGGGAGCGAAAGAGTTTAAAAAAGGGGTATGAAGGCGAGCATAGCAGCCGGTCGATAATTCGGGAGAACTGGCGCCGCGCAAATGAAGGCGCAGAATCATAATCAAGAGAAAAGGGGGAAAAAAGAGAGCAAAAAGAGGCAAAAGTAAAAACCGGGCATCGATCGCAGTCAGCCTGGTCAGCGCACACACTCACACACACACATACATACACACCTGCACTCACAACATACGGCAAGCACATATATACGATTTGTCCAAGATAACACAAATGGCGTAGATTAAAAGCAGCCTCGGGAATAAAAAAAATAAAGTTGAAAGAGAAAAAAAAGAGGGGAAGGAAATAAGACGCTCTTAGAATTAAAGGGTTGAAAAAACACGATCGCAGAAGAAAACAAGTAAAAGAGAGCGAGCAACGTGTACATAGCAACGTCACGAGGTAGAACGCACTGTGCTGCCATCTAGCGACAGCGTTGACCAAACTAACCCTTTGAGCCCTCTAACCCTTTCAGCACGCAAACGACTTATACAAGGAAACGAACCCTTTTTTCCTCCACCCTATCGACTGAAATGGTAATGTTAGGGAAAACGCATATCGGGCTGTAAGAGAAGTGGAACTGAAACTCTAGATATGATGTCTTTCCAAACAGATGTTAGAAATTTTTTTTCTTTCTTTATTATTTGCAACTACTTCCTAGATCAGGCCTATTATAAGTAAGAATAATTAATTTCTGCATATAATGGGTTTTAATATTTTTAAATAAATTACTTTATTTAAGTAATATATACAAAAAAAAATCTTGAAACAATTCATGGACACAAATCCGTAGAAACTTTTTATTAATATTTTTTCATCAAATATTCCGGTAAAATAAGTAAATATATAACATGAAAATTATGTAAGTACGGGCTAAACCAAAGATTTCACCCCCTTACTTTTAATTTAATTTATTTATTTTTAAATTTTGAAAATAGTTAGCAATTAGTAAAAAAACCTCTATAAATTTTCTTAAATAAATTTCCCAGAGCTTAAAATTTTATGCTAACATTACAGCAGAAACATCTTGTTAAGATTATCAGACATTCAGACGCAAGCATTGGATCGTTAGTAGACAGAAATTTTGCATAAAAACAATCAGCAAGTTTATGCCTATCAATTTATAAAAAATGATTTTCAGAGAAATTTCCAGTTATATAATATATATGCATATGATCGTTAGTAGCCAAAAATATTTGTATAAAAGCAATCAGCCAATTTATGTCTATCTATTTATAATGAATGCTTTTCAGAGAAATTCCCAGTTACATATTATTTATTTATTATTTATTTTTCCCATGGGCTAGGATCCCTTAGAAAGACCCCCACGGAGGGCATTCCACCTGTAGGCCTAGGACCTGAGCATAGTCAATCGGCCTTAAACCCATGACCAACCAAACAATTTATTCGAATGATACGGCGGATGCTGAAACCTTGGAATCTAATATGCGGCAACACACAGAAAAAAAAAAAAAAAAAAAAAAGTTGTAATAACAACTATAAGTACATATTTTGTTAATTTTCTACTTATATTGTCAAAATATGTATTTACAGTTGCCCTTTTTATTCCTATCCTAGGAAAACCTTTTTTATTCCTATCCTAGCTTTATATAAAAAAAAAAAAAAAAAACAAGGCCCGTAAGATCGAAGGCTGTAGCAGTCTATTCGTTTAGGCATCTTTCAGACAAATATGCCAGACATTTTTATTTTATTTACTTATTTATTTATTTTTTAATAAATAAATGAAACTGGCATTTAGTTATCGCACTGTCCAGTAAATTAAATGAACAAAATCAATCCTCAAAAAAAAAAAAAAAAAAAATCATTTTTTGTTTTTTTTTTAAATGAAAATAATAATAATAATAATAATAATAAATAAATAATAAGCGACTTTAAATTAATTGAATGCAAAATTTTGTAATTTTTTCTTCTCTACCCTTTTCTATTTTTTAAGATTAAAGTGTATTTTAGTATATTTGGAGACATATGTATATGTAACCACATAGAATTTCTTTTACAATCACAGCTAGCTCTCAATTATGTTTATTTTTACATAGCTTTAGCGTGGCCTTAAATAATAATCTTCGGGATAGAGACTGAGTTTATAATGGCTGTAATTGAACTCAACGCAATTTCGAATATTTAATGCATAGTTGAGTAAATCATTCACAAGAATTGAAAAGACACCCTGTACAAACCTTTTATAAAGAAAACAAATAAATAAATAAAATAAATAAATAAACTGGAACGCAGGTGACAACTTTCAGGGGAAAAAAAAAAGGCAGGAGGAAAAATAAAAAATGAAACTCCCTGTTAGAAAATAGAAAATTATTAATATTATATATTCTTTAATTTCTTAACCACAAGAACTATTTTCTAATGTTCTCTTTAATAAATTTCCCATGAAAATGAAAATTAGACATAATAAATTTTGTTTCTGGAATTTCTGTTTTCTCGGCTAAATCAGAAATTGTTTAGATCACGGCTGATTGTGATCTTATTTTAAAAATCTGAAATTACATGAAATGAAAAAAGGCCAGGGCACGATTAAATGCTTTTTATGATTATAACCAATAACAATACATATAAAGATCTTAAAAATCTAAAATAATACTAGTAAATTACAAAATATATATTTAATTTTTCATTACTCAACAGTTTCCTTTAGCAGTCATTGAAAAATAATTAAAAAAAAAAAATCCTGAAATCAGGAAATATAATATGCAAAATCTCCTGACAGCAGGAAAAAATCCTACACGCTGTCATAATAATATTCCACGAATAAAGGTTTTGTAATATGTATCATTATTTAACAATTTATTTTTTCTTATAAATCCGAAATATTTTGGTTATCTGCAAATTTCACTTAAGTTATTGAAAATAAATAAAATGAAATCGCCAGTAATTCGAATTCGCACCCCTGCCTTTCCCTCCCCAGAAGAGATAAAAAAAAAAATAGAAAAATAAATAAAAGTGTTTTCATAAGTTATTTTATTGTTTACAAATATTTTAAATATATTAAATTGATTTCATTGTAGATTTAAAATAAAAAAATTCAAATTCTTAAAAATTATAGGGCTTAAAAGTTCATGAAAAATGTTTTATCAAAGTTACTCTACAAGATAGCTTTAAAAAGAATAAAGACGTTCTGCTTCATTTTTCAGCAAAACGGATTTCTTTCTCTCTCTCTCTCTCTCTCTTTTTTCCTCCTTTTTTTTTTTTTTTTTTTTTTTTAATGTATTTGTGGTTGATTTAAAGAAACCATTCAATGTCTTGATAAAAATAATTAACATGTTTGTAAATTAATATGCTTGCAATAGCCGATTTTTAAATATTTAAAAATAACTCTTTTAAATATTTTTATTTATTCGATATATAACGTAGTTGGACGTTTTCTTTAAAAGTAAAAAACTCGAGTCCAACTTTTCCTAAAAATAACCCAAATTTGATATTCCTAATCCAAACTATTTTTGTAAGACCGGGAGAGAAGGATTTTCTTCGCCTTTAAATAATTTAATTATTAACTCTTAAGTAATCCTTTCGAAAATTGTAAATTAATAAATAATTACTTATTGGATCATTTAAGAAAACCTGAATTTAGAAAATGAAAGTCGGCTCAAACATTTAAAAAAAATGCATGTTCAGCACCCCCCACGGTCGATTTATTTAAAAATAAACAACCTATTCAATCAACAGTGTTGAATTAAAAAAAGTTTTCTTGGGAGGGAATTTTTTTTTTTTTTTTTTAATCTCCGGTGAGGACATAAATGAATACCTGGGGGTGAGGGAAGAGAAACTGCAATTCTAGAAATATCTAAAAATCTCCACTTGGGGGAGGGGGGAGGGGGTGCTGTGCAGTGAGGAGGTAATGTTCTCTTTCAGGGGCACCCCCTAATCTGATCATTGATTAAACAACATTCCATTTCTTTTCGGCTAATATTCTACTAAGCAAATGATATGGTTGATAAAAGAAACGAAAAAAATAGAAATGCAATCAATTTTAGAAATGATAGCACAGTGGTATGCTATTAAATTCGAAACGCTTAAAAAGTTAAAATCTTTGGTACGCGGTCAAAAACTTACCCTCCACCCTGAAGTATAAACAGATGCATAATTCATTCTCTTACCAATCAATCATGATTACTATTTCACCAGTTTATAATTTTATATCACTAATTGCGAATTTAGCATACAACTATGAAAAATCAGAGAAATGCTTTGGTCCATATGTGTAATTAATTTTCTATTAAATCTGAAACTCACCAGAGAAGAAAAAAAGAAATGGGCAAAAAATAGAAATAAACAAAAAGGATAAAGTGAGAAGAAAAAGAGTTCATAGCACTGCAACTTGATTTGGGATTTAAACGCATAAAAAAAGAAAGGAAAAAAAAAAAAAAAAAAGTAGAGGCAAGAAGGGTTTACACAATGCACTTTCTTCATCCCTTTTATCTGTGATCTCCTATCCCCCCCCCCCCTCACTTCTTGGGGTGTCAATGAACTAAAGACTTTGGAAGATCTGAGAAATTGTACATTTTTTTTTTTTTAATATGTCTAGGTATACGCATTTAAATTTGTGTTTGTGTTTTGGGATTAAGGCCGATTGACTACACGAGGGTCCTAAGCCTGAGGTGGTATGCCCTCCGTGTGGGTTTTCCTAAGGGGTCCTAGCCCATGTTTTCGTGAGTTTCGGAGAAAACCACGGAAAACTCCAAACGGTTAGGTCAACGAACGCGACCTAGAATCAAATCCGGCGCTTCCCGTCTACCGGCTTTGAGAGCAGAACCGCTCGGCCACTGGTGGGACACAAACTTAATATCTCGCAATTAAGCATGTGTGTCTTAAGACCAATTGAATAAACTAGGGTCCTAGTCTTATAGGTGGAAGGCCCTCTCTGAGGGTCTTTTTAAGGGGTCCTAGCCCGTGTTAACGCGAGTTTCAGGGAAAACCATGGAAAACTCCGAACGGCCAGTTCGATGAGCGTGACCTGGGTTTGAACCCGGTATTTCCCATATACCCTAAACGAAAATATTCAATAAATATAATTACAATAAAGAAAAAAAAAATCACCGTCAATAAAATATCTTAGTGAATAGTATGAATATTTTATTGAATAAAGTGACAATTTTATGCACAGTATATAATGTTTCATTGTAGTATAATAAAATAAGAAACATGGGATTTGGAAAACTTCAAAATCATTAATTAAAGAACTTCAAGTCATAATGAAGCAAATGTACAACAATGGTAGTAACGTTAAAATTAAATAAGTAAATAAAATTTAAATCCTTAGTTTATATTTTACGTTACAGTTTTGTCTACCAAAATACTTAAAGTATTTATAAGCCCGGACAATTTCCTTTTCTCCTGCTCAATAAGATAAAATGAATATTAGCTATATTTATCATCTTTTTTTTTTTTTTTTTTTTTTTTGTAAAAACATCCAAATAAATAATTACATTAAAAATAATTTTATAAATTTGTTATCAAACATCAAATAACTGAGCTTTTGTCCAATCTGGCAATTTTGTATAAGATTTTTGACAAAAGCCTGAAATTCAAAAGTGAAAGAACATTCAACAAAAACTTTGGCAGACAAACTGGAGGCAATTCGGCATCAAAGATCCTGTTAAAAATGGCACAGCAATTCAAATGTAGGTTTCATTTTTGCATTACCTGCAGATTCTTTTTTCAGAATTCAGTTTTTTAAAATCAGTTGAGAAAAGTTTGTTTTTTAAATAAATAAATTTAAAATACGAGTATGAAGAGGGGGGGGGGGGGAGAAAGCAGAAGGAAAGAGGCAAAAGACGTACGGGCATATTATTATTCCAGCAAGTTCACATATTTAATTTCATTTTTGGGGATTTTATACTGACACAAATGAGTATAAAAATTCCCAAACGATGCAGTTTAAAACTAGATGCTCCTTAATTAACGTATGAATTGACCTACAAAAAGAAAATAGGCGAGGAAAAAAACAGAGTTAAAAAAATAAATAAATAAATAAATAAAAATAAAATGCATGATTTTATTTTTCACCCTCGCGCTTACTAAAACAAGAATGTATGACCTATAATGGAATTTCATGACTGCTACGTGACCAGAACACACAAAACAAAAAACTTTTAAATTAAAAGATTACATCCTAGGTCAAGTTTAAGCGGATTTATATATTAACAAAATACCATTAAAATACTATCTGCTTGAACCCAATAAGAAGTTACCGTACAACCTAGATTGTTGACAGTCTTAATTTAACACTCTGATATAATAAAACTATACAGAAGAGTTGAATAGAATTTTAGCAAGAAAAAAGAAACATTAAAAAAAAAAATATATCATTTAATGTTATATGTATTTATATATATATATATATATATATAACCTATTTAAGGGGATGGTGGAATAATAAATCTTTTTGTACATTACTGTCTTGCAGTTAGGAAATGCATACACTGCGCATAGAAATGTAAAAACTTTACGTATATTAAAATTTCTCTACAATTATTTAAATTTAATAAAATTCAACTTTTTTTTTTTTTTTTTTAATTTCTCTCTCGATCTGATATTATAGTTTGATGATAAAATATATATTTCCTAAATATATTTGGAAATTACTTTGTGCACTCATTGAAAGTTAATTTTTGAAAAAAAAAAAAAACATTTTTATGTTTGAATGCTAAAAATTTTCATTACATTTCAGCATTAAAACTTTTTATTTTTATTCTATTAATTCGAAATAGTTTTCGAGACATTTTTAATATGTTTAATATAGTTATACAGTAAAACCTCTATAAAAGTTCACCTATGGTCACCTTCTTTTATGTCCAGCTTCCCCCAGTCTTTTTTTTTTTTTTTTTTTTTTTTTACATAGAATTTAGTATTTATTTATCTTCGTTAGTAGATAGACTATTTATTTATCTTCGTTATTTATATTATTCTTCAGACTATTTATTTATCTTCATTAGTATGGTCATTATAGACAATTGTGTATTTCTCTTAGGAGTCACATTTTGCGAGATCAAATGATTTTACTTTTCCTTTGAATTGAATTAAAAATTGTCATCTCCATATAACTAAGGTTATTCTCCATGTATGTAATAATAATAGGTGTTTAGAGATGAGATGTGATTAATAAAACTCCATACTTCTCAAAGGGAATATTTAAAGGTCATGTTCAAACTTCGAAAAGTTATTTTGGATCATACTGTTATTTAGGAAATAGATTTAACTGCATTGGCTTATAAGTGAATGACGTTTTTAAATAAAATAAATAAATAAATGCATTAAAGTTATTATTAAAATTTACAAAATTGACAATTACTTTTTATTAAGAAAAAAATTCTAAATTTAAATACTTGCAACCACTTATTTAATTTATTGCCTGAATTATAATTTTCTGTACTCCTCTGTTAAAAACCATCTCCTTAAAGGGCCGTTTTTTTTTTTTTTTTTTTTTTTTTAAAGCATAGTGAATGGTCCGCATTGAGAGGTTTCACTATATTTCAAAGCATTTATATGCAAATTTTCATAACTCGAAGATGGTAATTTACAAAACAAATTTATGACGTCCACAATCCCCTACAGAGCACGATGTGAGAATTTTAATACAGGGTAAACTATATACTTCTAAAAGCCGTAAACTTTATTATATATATGCAGTGAGTTCATAAAACCTTGATCTCGGCTACATAAATCCTTAAATATTGATCCTAGACACACAATAAAAATTGCGAAGTTGCATAAAAAAGTACAGAATTTTATAAAATCAATTACGAATTATAGGAAGTTCAGTTTCAAGAATTATAAAATTTTAATTTTTATACGGCCTCTCTCTCTCTCTCTCTCTCTCTCTCTCTCTCTCTATATATATATATATATATATATATATATATATATGTGTGTGTGTGTATTCTAACTAGCAAAATATACCGCATGCCCTAATTCGTGTACAGAATCCCTCCAAGCTATGTCAAGACAAAAAAAAAAAAAAAAAGATAGAAAAAGAAAGTAAGCAAAAAGCTACTTAAAACTACTTTTAATTTTTTTGGCGTTAGTTCGTTAATGAAGGTTAAAAAAAAAAAAAAAAAAAAGAAACAAGAAAGAAAAATTATGCATTACGCATTGATTAGTAACAGTTTCCAACTGACGTAATTGTTGTATCGAATAACTTTTAATTTTCTTTGCCTACATTATCACACAATTGACAGAAGGACTGAAAAATGTACAGATAGACTAATTAATTTTAAAATCACTCTTAAGCATTTTGGGAAGTGTTAAAAAGGCTTTACGCAAAAGAAAATGCAGCCATTAGATTATAATTACAGCTTTTAATCTATCTGAATATTTTAGTGTAGCCTTATAAATCTGACAGAAGAACAGTCAGACAGATACATAAATTGAAATCATATTCACACTTAAACGCTTAATGTACACAAAAGTACAATTCTAGCAAATTTTTATTAATAGCTCTTAATATAACTGAACATTTTTGTGTCACTCTGTAAATCTAATGTTAATCATGCTAACTCTATACAAAGCATTCTTTTGTGCATATAAATAACATATTTCAATTTCCTAAATCTTCGTGCAAAGTAAAGTTATTAAAATTTTATTTATAGAAATATCTCTCATAGAACGCAACGCTTTGGAATACTTTTGAGTGTCCCTGTACACAAACCAGTGGTGGTATTTACTGCATTTTATACAGGAAACATCCAATAGTGAACTTGAATAACATATTTCAATTTCATTAAGATTTGTGTACAGTAAAGGTATGAAAATATAGTTTATAGAAATACCTCTCATAGAACACAATGCTTTGAAATACTTTCGGGTGTCCCTGTACACAAACCAGTTGAGGTATAGACTTCATTTTCAATAGGGAACATCCGATAGTGAATTTGAATAACATATATCAGTTTCAAGAAATTCCATAAATATTTACGGGAGTTAGAGCGCGAACAGACAGACAAACCGAAGTCATTAACACTTTTCAACCTTGTTGGAAAGTGTTAAAAAAGATACCAATAAATTGCGTTTTAGGGATCCTACACAAATTATGAGCGAAAACAATGATAACGTAAATAAATAAACGTATTTATATTTATTTATTTATTTATTTATTTTTAAATACATTTATAACTTTGTTTAAAATGATCTCTAAAGCTTTTTATCATATAATACTGAAATTTTGTGTGTGACAATATTGGGGCATAAGACACATTAACTTACTGTTTTTTTTTTTAATGATGGGGAAATATAAAGATTAAGCTCTGTCTAAATACTCTGAAATTTTTGACCGAATTAACAAAATTTCGTGATTATTATTATTATTATTATTATTATTTTAAACACATTTTTGTAATTTGTTATGCACGTCTAAGATCTATATATTTAAGGAATTAAAAACCGAGGTCAAGATTTTTTGAATTACTCTGTATATATTTTGTCGATTTAAATCATAATAAATGTTACATTCTTATATGAATATTTCCATTAATGGTATAATGAAAAATCACTGAAAATAAATAACTCAATACGAAAAGTTTTCCGGGATATGAAATTCCAGATTAAAGAATAATAGTGCCCAGGATTATTAGGATATTTATCCATGGGACGTAATAATAATAAAAGATTCACTAAAAAAATGCGTACAGATAATAGATATATTTTATTTATTTACCTATTTTTTTTTTTAAACATATTATACGTAACAAAGAATATATGTATGAGCAATATGTAATTATTGAAATAGTTTTGTAGGAATTTTGCCAGACTTTAAATTTTTTACACTTAGGGAGAAATTTCAGGACACGAAATCTCGAATAAAATATTAGTATAATTCAGGATTATCAGTATTGGTATTTAAAAACTAGAATGTTGTGGCCATCACAAAATCTTCTTTAAAATTTTCCTATACAAATTGGCTATAAATATTATTATTTATATTAAAGTCATTTTCCATAGGAAGTGCAGAAGATTTTTATCTCAAGAAAGTATAATTCTAAATATGGAAACAAAAATCAATTCCGTGTATTATAGACGACATCTGAAAAAAGTACTTTTACAAGATTTTTTTTTTTTTTCATAATAATAACTTTGAAATTATCAGAGATAGATGGTTCAACTGCTTGTTTTTAAAATACTGATAAGTTCTTTTAAAGGTACTCTTATTAAAAATTTACATCCTCAGGAGGGTAAAGCGATGCTTTTACATATGCAAAAATTTCAACCCGATTCACTGTTACTGTTATACATTATTTTAATTTCTCAATGATTGGTTAAAAACAATCCTCTTGGATATATCCCATTTATACGAAATTTTACCTTATGCTACCATATTATGAAAAACTAGGACGACAGTACCACTGGTTGAGGGATATGCACCAAAAGTTAACAGGCACCAATTTATGCCAGCGTTCAACTAAATATAATAAATAATAAAAATAAAAAAAATCTGTGCATTAGTTCTCGAGATAGAGTTGGCAGAAAATTTTTGTCCCACACACAGAGAGACAGTCATTTTATAAAAATGGTCAAATCGTATTCAGAACACTTCAAAACTTTTCAATCCACGAAAAGTCGAAAATTTTCATGAATCCAATACTTTCTTCTATTGGATACAGAATAAAGTAAAATAAATGAATAATAAATAATACGCTGTGGCTACCACAAATCTTTCATCTATATTTTTCCAAAGAAATTTACGCGGTACAAAATTATTTATTAAAATTTTTATTTATTAATATTATTTTCCATGATGAATACAGGCGATTTTCCTTTCAGAGAAGTATAACACAAAATGCCCAAAGAAATAAATTTTTTGCTTTACTGACGGCATCTTAGAAAATGCATTTATTATCATTATTATTTTTAAAATAGAAAAAAATCGATAAATTTGTTTCAAATTATCACAGATCTGTGGCTCAATCATTCGTTATTGAAAGAAGATACCCATTCTAAAAACTTACACATATGCACACCCCGGAAAGGGGGGGGGGGTGCTCCTAAATATTAAAAGAAAAAAAAAATGATAGGCACTAATTTATGTCAAGATCCAACTACCTATAAATGTACATGAAATTCTGTACAGTAGTTCCTGAGATATAGTTGCCACAAAGTTTGTGCCACACACACGCAAGACATTTTACAAAAAATGGGCAAATTGTGTTCTGCATCTCTCAAAACGTGTAAATCCATCGAAAATTTTTACGAAAAAAATACTTTCTTTCATTGATATAGAATAAAATAAAAAAAGATTTATTCAGAAAATGCTGCTATCTGTATGTCTACGATGTAAAAATTTATATTATGGTAAAAATTATTCTAGAGAATAGGATAGATAATCAGAGGGTACTTTTTTTTACTTTCCGAACACTATAGTGAGGAAAGTATTGTAATCATGTCAAAAATCCGAATTCGAGATTTCGATGTTTCTATACGTTTCGAGGTCCAACGAGTCCGTTTTCACTATTTTTACGATGATGTATGTATGTGTGTGTGTATGTATGTGTGTATGTATGTGTGTATGTCTGTGAGTGAACACGCTAGCGTCTAAACGCTTTGTTCGAATAAGCTGAAAGTTGGTACGTATATTGTAAGTCACCATAGTACGAACCCTATAGATTTTGGTGAATGTAGCACTTATAGTTTTTTTACAGGGACACAAAGAAAAATTCTTTATCATTATGGCCAAGGGACCAAAATCTTAAAAGTGCGACAGCATCTAAACGCCTTATTCAATTGAGCAAAAACTTTATACACATATTATAGGTCACAGATACTCAATCTGTATAGATTTTGGAGAATCTAGCACTTATAGTTTTTTTACAGGGACACAAAGAAAAATTCTTTGCCAAATTTTTAAAAGTGTGATAGCGTCTAA
Organism: Salticus scenicus; assembly: GCA_963930645.1. Taxonomy (NCBI): domain Eukaryota; kingdom Metazoa; phylum Arthropoda; class Arachnida; order Araneae; family Salticidae; genus Salticus; species Salticus scenicus. The sequence continues at coordinate 162,186,572 of OZ005651.1, forward strand.
ACGCCTTATTAATCTCAGCAAAGAATTTGTACACATGTTATAGGTCACATTTTAACCAACTGTATAGATTTTGGTGAATCTAGCACTTACAGTTTTTTTACAGGGACACAAAGAAAAATTCTTTATCTTTATGGCCTATGAGACCAGCGATAGCATCTAAACGCCTTATTCAATTGAGCTGAAAATTTGTATGAATATTATAAATCACTGTTGCACTAACTATAAGCATTTTGGTGAATCTAGCATTTATAGATTTTTACAGGGACACAACGAAAAATTCTTTATCCTTATGATCTAAGGGCTCAAAGTTCAGTAGCGTTAAATAAAACCTCGTGTGATATATGGAGAAAAATATTCAAACACTCTGTTATGTTTTTCTCTTTTTTGTTTGTTTAGCAACACCTCTTTCTTTATTTTATCTACAAAACTGTTAGTTACTCAATGTTCGGAAAGTCGAGTGGAGTCACTCCAGATTTTTTTCTTTTATATTTAAAGAACGATATTAATTTTTTATGTCGATTTATTTCGTCATAAGAATAAACAACTGAAAATTAGCAGTTTAAAATGTTAAAACGCATATTCTCCACTTCGTCTAAATTTATAGTTTAAAAGACTTGTTGAATTTTTTTCGCTAAATTTAAATATATATACACTGGTGTTCAAAATTAAAACAACAGCCTGTTTTCTCGATATCTTCTTTTGCGCATAAATTTTAAACAAGTAAACATATGAGTATAAAATTTGGATGGCATGTTTGTTATCATGTCAGTAATGGAATTTTATATAACTTAAACTAATAATTATTCACTTTTTTTCAAAAGTAAACTTTGGAAAAAATGAAAAATTTCAACAATTTTAGAAAAAAGAACTTGACGAAAAATGGTTTTAAGAATGCACTACAGACAGGTGAAGACGGGCATGTATTCAAATGCTAAACTAAATCCTGATTTTTCTTTCTGCATTCGCTTTTCTTTCACTTTTATAACGAACTTTTTGAAAAACTATAATTACTAATTTATAAACTATTCTCAACACCAGAATAATAATAATGTCGATAAATAATTTTACAATGAACGTGTTATCCAATTTTCATGCTTGTATTTATATTTTTTAAAAAGTTATTCACATGTGAAAAAAAGAAGATAAAAGAAGAAACAAAAAAGAGATCACGAGAAGAAAAATCAGGTTTTAATCTAACACATGAATGCATGTACATCTTTACCTATCTGTAATGCTTCCTTATGATCTTTTTTAATTTTCTTTTTAAAATTTTTAAAAATTTTCATTTTTTCCAAAGCTTACTTTTGAGAAAATTTAAATAATTATTAGTTTGAACTCTATTACTTTTGCTAAAGTTATATAAAATTCGATTGATGTATGATAACAAACATGCCATCCAAATTTTATGTTCATATGTTTAATTGTTTAAAAGTTATGCGCAAAAGAAGAAAACGAGAAAATAGGTTGTTGTTTTAATTTTGAACATCAGTGTATATATAACTTAAAAGCCTCTTTACCATTATAAGTTATTTGGGTCAATTATATATTTCTTACCTAATTAAAACAACTGAATATTATTTTAATATATATGTTGTTTGGCTGGATGGTTGGGTGGGATTGTGAAATTATATATATATCAGGGTTTAAACTGCCATTAGTTTTTTTAGCATTTTGCTAACAGGTATCATATTTTGCTAAAACATGTTGGTCAGAATTTCGCTAAAAAGCTAAAACTGGATAACTGTATAAAATATCTCTATAACACGGATTTTTTTTTTTTTTTTTTTTTTTTTTTGTAATATTTGCAGGCAAAAACTACGAAAGGACTGAAGTTTTGGGGAATGATTATTTATGTAGTAATTTGGATTTATTTTTAATTTTTAATGATTGAATTTAAATGCAAAAATATTTAAAAGTATGTCAGAAATCATAGAAGCATTCTTAGCACTAGTATTTCACGATTATCTACCACTACACTTTACTTAATTTTTCAATTGCTTTTTCATTTTAGACATATGATATGAGTACCTCTTTTTCTATTGTTAAAATCAAAACATAGTTTCCCTGATTCATATTTTTAAAGTCCCAAATATGGATGCTTGATTAAAATCATCAATGAACAAAAGAATAGAAAATAAAACTGAGGATAACAAAGCTAAGTAAAAGAAATCAATGGTATCCAAAGAATTAACTTTCGAAAAAGCTAAAATAGTGCTTGCCTATTTTCGCTAAAATGCTAAAGTAATTTTTTTTGCCAGGTTAAACACTGATATTGTATATCTCTCTCATTTTTCCTTAAAATGTTCAATTTCTTCATTATTGAGTTGCCAACTATTCTTAAAATTAGTAATCAAACACTAAAACTCATGATAATCAATCAATAAATAAATAACCATGTTGCTGTATAGTATCATTCCAATGAATATCCACTTTATTCTTCATTTTTAACTTCAATTAATTTCTTGCACGATAGGGTGCCCGTTAGCAATTTGCTATTATAGGATAGGTGCTAACGGTCACCTCTGACGAGATTTTTTTTCACTGTTCTGAGCTTTTCCTAATTGAAAAAATATTTTGTTTAAAATACTGTCTTAATTGTTTATTTTCTCACTGCTCGTTTGTATCTTTTGATTTGAGTTCCATGTCGTTTTTACGCACCGACAAAATTATTAAAATTGCAACTAACAATCTAAGAATAAATTTATGGTTAGATTGAAGTTAAATTAAATAAAAAAAAATCAACAAATCAAAAATAAATGTTTCAATAAATCACAATCAGTCTTCACATGTTATTTAAATTTGTTGTAATTTAATTCTTATTTGTCTATGTGATTTCAGTGGTCTAATACATGTTGCTTGGCTTTTACTATGATTAATAATTCATTTATATAATTACATTTAAAATTAAAACTGCTGCAATTGTGCATGTATTTTGATTTTATGATTAAAATATAACATTGCAATTGCTCTTAATAAAACTTATTGAATTATGTAATTTCAAATAAAATATATGAATTTCATATATTTATATTTGCCTAATATAGGCATTAAC